>KK120694.1:184636-218041 GCA_000611955.2 Stegodyphus mimosarum | reverse complement strand
AAAAAAAAAAAAAAAAAAAAAAACTCTTGGACTTCTAGATCGGGGTTTCTAATCCCGTTCGTATCTTTTATAAACTCTCACTGTACGGACTTATTTTTGTTTTTATCCTCACCTTATGGCTTAGTTATTATTGGTTTTTTCGCCTTCGGGTACAGAGTTAAAAATTTAACACTTTTATTTTCTCTATTTTTGTTAAGGGTAATTTTTTTTATTTTTATTTACAGGTTTGCACTCTTTGTAGTAGATACCAGTTGCAAGATTACGATCCAAGATCCCAAAAAGCGTTACAATAGAAATAGCGCATAATGGAATAAAATATAATTTTAATTATACTTACCCATAATTTAATTAAAAAGAATAGGTATCCGACGCCCTTAAATGTTTATAGAATGTTTTCATTTGGTTTATTTTTTTAATATTCTTTTATTTGTATGATAAATGCGCTATGTAAATTTACACAACGGACTCTCTCTAACAGAAATGACGAAAAAAGCATATATCCCATTTCTATGTAAATACTTTTTCTTGCAAAACAATGATCGTACTTTTAACAGTTTAAATTCATTCTTTAACCAAATACAAATAAACTATTAATAAGATCAGTAGGCTATTTAAAATATATTCCACACAATTCCCCTTAGCTTTCATTCATAAAATAAAAAAATTATCGAATGAAATAAACGCTATTTCTCCTCGCTTTACTGGAAAGCCCACAAGGTATGTTTGGCGTTAATTACGAAGACTGCAAGGCGATAACTTACTATTCCAAATATGACCGCCAAGCAGATGTTTCGTCCAATGAGAGCAGACCGTAGGAAAAAGGTCTGTAGGCTTTGTGAATATGCATTCTGCTAAGCTTGAAATGTAAACCAATAATGGCTGCTAGGGTAAGAAAAATTAGGCTTAGCTGCATTTAAACAACTTTTAAATTGTTGATAATGTTACAACTATTGCATACAGATTAACTAAAAGCATAAAAACCTTAGCAGGAAGATAAGAACAACACAATTCAATCATTTTTAAAGGAAAAATGCGCAATTTACCAACATATAAAAATAAAAAAACTAAGCTCACTGAGCCGAGTAACAGAGCGAGTATATATATATATGTGTGTGTGTGTGTGTGTTTATATATATTTGGTGCTACTGATTGCAAGCAAAAAGGGAGGTGCACAACTACATGTTATAGCAGTCCTATATACAAAATTTTAACGTGCTGAGACTATTCGTTTTGAAGTTATGTAACATACATATTTACGTACGTACGTACAAACGTCACGAAAAAATAATATCTTCTAAATCCATTTTAAACCCTTTTTGCAGTCCAGTTTCAGGAAAAAGAGTCCTTTATTCTGTCCTTACGTACAGATGTCACGCAAAAACACCGTTAAATTGCACTCGATAGCGGTCAAAATGGATATTTTCGTTGAAATATGGTACCCGAAATTTTTCTGGATTGCAATACTTGCTTTACTTCGTGCAAGGAAGTAAAAAGATAGCTTTCCTAAGCGATATAAATTTTACTGTCAACTAACTCTCAATACCAATAAGTAGCAAAGATGCTGACCGAAACTTTTTTAACCGTCAAAGCTTTATTTAATTTATAAAAAACATGAGCTGATGCTTTGAAGCAGAAAAATCTGGAGCTGATGCTTTGAAGCAGAAAAATTTGTGTATTTATAATATTATTAATTAAAATACCGCCAACCGTTAAGTAATTGTCACGTTTCTCTGTGTGACCTGTCGTTGTATAAGAGGTCAGCATAACCTGCTAACAATTGGAGGATCCGTGGATTGAAAGCTGCAATGTGCACAGCTCTGCTATTAAGACCTTTCCAAGTTTTCTGCTCTGGAAAACTTAAAATGAAAATCTTCATCCCATTAGCAATGCCAGAATTTAATTGGTTTTTAAGGTAATTCGTAAGCTCTGAGTATCGCGAAGCATTTGATGAGGTTTTACTTCCTTCTACGAAGTAAAGGAAGTATTGTAGTCGCGAAAAATTTCAGGTGTCGTATTTCAATTGAAATATCTATTTTGACATTTTCGGAAGCAATTTTAATTTTTTAGCCCAAAGGAGCGTTAGCTCAGAAGGGCTATTCATTTCGTTTTGGCATTTTGCGTCGATTCACTGTAAATGTTAGTATCACTTTTCAAACTGTTGCCACCAAATATTATCGCCCTGTGTTATACTTAAAGAAAATAAATAATGAAGAATTGGCATAAATGTATGTATATTTCTCGCATTGTGATAAAAACAACGGTACTTAGGGCCATCAAATTTTGAATAACGTAATCCTCCTCCGAATATGGGCATCTGGAAGCCCAAATTTAAAATTTGGAGTTTGTTTTATTATCGGTTTCATATTTTGTAAAACTTTAACGTATTTTTTTAAAAAAAAAAAAAAAAAAAAAAAAAAAAAAAAAAAAAAAGATTTGAAAGCGAGCAATGGCAACGTTGTACAGAAAAGCATTTTTATCTCCAGCGCGGAGACTGTGTATCGGAAATTCTAAAGATATGCTGCTCATTATAAAATTATTTTGCGATATTGCTATTGAACTAAATTTTATGGTTTAAGTGCGAAGAACATGATATTTAGTAAATAAAGGTAACGCAAAAAACCTTAAAAAACGCTCCCTTGGGCTTAATGTAAAATCTGAAAGCTTCCGGATTTTTAAAATTTATTATTTATTTATTTATTTTTTCTGAACGTACGTACAGAATAAAGCACCCAACGGATTATAAAATGGATTCCAAAGTATTTTTTCGTGTACGTGCAGACGTCCTAGACGTACATGCGTACATACGTATATATCTATTTCGCATAACTCAAAAGCAAGCAACCGTAGAACGTTGAAATTTTGTATATGGGACTGCTATGACATGTACTTATGCACAACCCTTTTGTATTGCATTCGGCTATACCAGCCGTGTGCATATATGCAATTAAAGGGGAATGCTCCTATTAAAATCCTTCCTTACATTTAATTATTTGTTAATATATATATATACACACACACATACGTATGTATATAGATATATACTGTTGCGTGCGTACGGGTTCCTTATGGATTGAATGCACAAGTCGTAGAAAGTTAACAAAAATTTATTCTTTCCACAAGAAATAAATGAAAATGCTGAAATATTTCTTCAGAGATATTCGCACAATATCACAATATCTCAAACGTTTAGCAAAAACTCAGTTCAAAACAGATAAAATAATTCTATCTCACAGCGAAATCGCTACAGTCAATAACAGCATTAAGTTAACAAACAGCAGTTCGCTTTTTACAGCTACAACTACAACAACATTTGAGATGAGGTGTTTAAATTCGGCTTTTATAAGCTTTTTAATTATCTCTAAAACATTCTCGATTTTTCTAGATTTTTTTGGATGGCAACAGTAATTACGAGATATTTATTTATTAAACATTAAATGCACTCGCTCTTTTATTTTATTTATTTATTTATTTATTTTTTTGACGTAGCTTTCTCTTCAAAAATTGTCTGCGTTGTACGGGAAATATAAAGCAATTTTAATTGCAATTCTAAATAAATAGCCAAATAAATGTGAAATTCGTAACAATATGTATTAACAAATTTATAATTTCAATTATATTTTAAATACAATAGATTATTTGCTATATGTTTTAAGGTAATATTTTTTATTTTGTTTAATGAAGTATTTTATTATTTCACTTTCGTTTTCGATAAGTGAAAAGGTATTCTCTTTTTTAAGATATAAGATCCTAATTTAAATTTATTTAGGAATTTTTTCCTTGGTTTGGGGAAAGACCAGAATTTTCGGGTGAGCTATTATAATTAAAATACTTTGAAATGGTTCATCGGCTTATTCTGGATACAGGAAAACAAGGACTTTTGTAGAAGAGAGATTTCATTTGATTTCAATGCTCCTTTCCTCTGATAAAATGACAATGAAGTCGATTGAATTTCTCTTTCTATTGGGATTTTTTAAAATTTCTTTAAATTTCATAAAAATTTTTGAATTGGAGTATGCTTGTTTAAAAGTTACGGTTTTAAAATTTTTTAAAAATTCTTTGTTGCATTTATAGGATTTTTTGAAATTTATTAATTATGAATTTCAGTTTTCGTCTTTGTGAAAAAGTAGCTCTAAATTTCTTACTTTATGTCTTTACTGATATATATCTATATACATACATATTCACCCCTTTATGCGGCTTTTGTTTCCCAATCGTTGGTCGTAGTTATATATACAGTCGATTCCGGTTAATCGGACTACATCGGGAAACGATCGTTTTGGGCCTAATAACCGGCTGATCCGATTATACGAACATGTCCTATGTTGTAAGACGGGACTTGCTATATGTAGGAAACAGTAAATGTACATGCAAATCATGTACTAAAATATAATTATGACCTTTATTGTGCGGTACACACATATGGCGAACATAGATGCACAAACAAGAACTACAGTTGAACTTTTTTCATTGAGAAAATTAATTTACAAACAAATTCTATGAAACGATCTCCACGATATTCAGAATGCGAAATACAATAAAAACAAGTTCTTACCAAGTTCCAGTCAACATTTGAAGAACTTATCCAATGTAATCTGACGCGTTCTCTTGACAGATTACACGAATGAAATCGCCACAAATATCTAACACAGCAATGGGACTGCCTTCATTTCCCTCCTGCATGAAATACCGACGCAAAATTTCAATGCATTTCCTCGGATCTTGTGTTGTCACTTGCACCAACTTATTTAGCGGTATCATCATCATCATCACTTTCTTGGTCTTCCGGTGCTGTCCTGTGTTTTGCTGCAACTCGAGCAACGATTGCAGCGTCATAATCTTCATTTTCCTCGTAGCATTAAAACTCGTTGCCGATGGATAAATATTCTTTGCAATTTTGTGCCTGTGTAAGTTCCCCATATCCGTCATCATTTTCACTTTCAATGAGCATGTCCACATCCATCTTCAGAACGAAATGCTTAAAGCCACAGTGACAAAAGCAGTTCTGGAATTGTCTCACTGCTCACTTTTCGCCAGCTGTCGGCCAAAAATGTAACTGCTTGTAAGATGTTGACATTTGCACTGACTTCGCTGGCTTTTAATGATGTGGTCAACAAACTTTCTTTAGTTGCTTCAAGGATGTAATTAATCAACCTTGTACGATAAAGGGTCTTCAAAGTTTTGATGATGTCCATGTCCATTGGCTGGACCAAAGCTGTGGTCGTGGGAGGTAGAAATTTCAGTTGGATGGTCTTCAAGCAATCTAAATGAGGATGTGCTGCACAATTGTTAAGAAGCAGCAGCACTTTTCTCGACTGGTGTTGTAGCTCTCTGCCCCAATCGTTCAGCCATTCTTTAAAAAGTTCAGAGGTCATCCACGCATTTCTGTTCACATGATGCACAACTGGTAAACTGTCCATCCTAAGTCATTTAAAGCAGCGAGGCTTAAAGCTTTTTCCTATAACCAACAGCTTCTTCTTGTCCGTACCTAACATGTTTGAGCAGCACAAGACAGTTATGAGATCCATCGCTTTTTTGGAGCCAGAGTGTGCAACATATTTGTAACTTAACGAGTCCTCCGGTGTTGCACGATAATACAGCCCAGTTTCATCAGCACTGTAGATGCCATCTGCTGAGTCATCCAGTCATTCACAGATTATATTCAAAATACATCCTATATATTATTGTTGTAAGTGTAATAAATTCGAAAGGGGCGCTGAGCAAAATAAAATTTGAAATGGGGCATACGTGACAAGAAAAGCTGTGAAGCAATGAATTAAATCATAAGTTAATATTCAGATGACATTGCAGGCAAAATGTTTTGTATTAGTTAAATGTCATCGTATTAATCATAGATATTACATTTGGAGTGCTCTCGGGTTTGAAATTTCTCGTATTTTCAGACTTGATTGATTTTATATAATAGAATTTTTTATTTGAGAGTGACGTTTCATTTTTACTACCTTGTACGAAGTAAAAAGGAAGTATTGTAATCGCGAAAAATTTTCGTAAGGACAGAATAAAGGACTCTTTTTCCGCAAACGAATTATAAAACAGATTTAAAATGGATTCGGAAGAGATTTTTTCGTGGCATCTCTCGCATAGCTCAAAAACGATTAGCCTCAGAACGTTGAAATTTTGCATATAGGACTGCTATAACATGTAGATGTGCACCTCCTATTTTGGTTGCAATCGGCCGCACTAAAATTATATAAATATATGTTTATATATATCCACTCTGTCACTCGGCTCAGTGAGCTCAGTTTCTTTATTCTTATATGTTTGAAAAATATGCATTTTTTACTTTAAAAATGATTGAATTGTGTTGTTCTTATCTTCAGGTTAAGGTTTTTATTCTTTTAGTTAACCTGCATGTTATAGTAGTAGAATTAGCAACAATTTAAAAGTTGTTTTAAGTGCGGCTAAGCCTATTTTTTTTGTCATAGCTGCCATATTTATTTACGTTTGAAACTTAGCAAAATAGTGGATTTATTGCCAATCTAGAGAAACTAAGCTTCGCAACAACGAAATAATGTCTTCGTTTATTATTGCGAATTAAATTATGCTTAATCCATTCTGGAATTATCATTTAAGTTATTAAATTATCCCATATATTGACTCAGCATAGCGCGCACAACAAATTAAGTCAGTTTCTAAGCCTTCAGTGTCTTTTTGGCGAGAGAGACCAAAAGTAAACTTTCATTTTAGTGCACCGAAAAATCTGCCTTCTGGCCCGCTGGCCGAATTGCTTGTTTTTGCGTAGAAACTGTAATTTTAACTGTAAAAAAATTTAATTGTTTCAACTGTATTTGGTGTTTTATCTTTTTCTATATCTTTCAATTTTTGATATAGATACTTTGAGGTTTTACGTATTTTTCCTTGTCGCGAAGTGAGAACTGAATTAATTGAATGAGACATATATCTCTAATGAAGTTCCAGGAAGTAAGTTTAAATGAAAGGCAGGAAAAATGCGTATGATTTAATATTTCGTACAAGGAAGTCATGTGGTGTACACGTCTGATTTTTTTTTTTTTTTTAGATATAAGGGTAATAGGAATATAAGGGTAAAAGCAGGAAACAAATATTTCATTTCTACTTTATGACACTTCTGGCAAAATAAGGCTGTGGAAAGAACTAAGAAATTAAAACATAATTTGGAACTAATAATTCGTTGATGTTAGTTTCCAGGCGATGTGAGTTTTTTTTAGTCATGCATAATGAACATTTTCGGTCTTTCTTTGGCAAGAGAGGTCATTTTGAGCAGTTGAAGGGTAGACTAGATAATCAGCTATTACTCAAGCATCGTTATCATTAATCGCAGAGTACTTTGACGTTCGAAAAAACTGACCACTTGAAGTCATAGAACTATTTAAAATTACGTAACCAGTTGTTACTCTCGGAAACAGTTTGGTTGAAGATCATATTTTATACTTTCTTAATCTGAGTTGGGAATGTTGAGAAAGAAAGCATATTTAGAAGAATCCGATCCGTTTGATTTACTTTGAGCCCGGTAATTGTTTTTATAAAGGTGAGGTACGTGAAGGCTATCCGATATGATAGCGAAGCCTTTGTGGAGAATTTTCGAAGGAAAAAGAGCTCATATCCATGTTACGTATGGCGAAAGCCTATGCAGCCTGCCCATATACCTGGGTATGATAAAAAAAGACTAAAATTTGTAAATACGTTTAAATACCTGGGGGTAATTGGAGAGACATTAGGTTATTTAGAAGAGGAGATGTGAAAAGTGCTCAATGCCCTCGCCGGGACTCGAACCACGGACCTCTCGAATACGCGCCGGGCGTGCTGACCGCTAGATAACGAAGGCATGCCAAGAAGGCGGGAAATATACCTTATATACTTCCCCTTTTAAAGGGCGACTGGGGATTAGTGGACCCAATCGCCAAATCCTGGTGGCGGACAATCATCATCCATCACCTTCTGTTTAGTCCGGCCACCACTATAGAGACATTAGGTATTTTTTTAAATCAGGAAAGATGAAAAACGAGCAATGCCCTCGCTGGGACTGGAACCACAGACCTCTTGAATACGCGCCGAGAATACTGACCACTACACCACGAAGGCGTGCAAAGATGGCTGGAGAAGTACCTTATATAGTGATCGAGGATAAGTTGAATTTTATAGAACATTTTAAGTCAATACAACGAAATAGAAAAAAATTTTAATTATTATGAAAGTACTGTTGCACCGATCACTCTCTGTAACAAAAGCTCTTTCCTGGGTGATATTTTGAAACAGTGGCGTAGCTAGGGTAGGGCAAGGGGGGACATCTGTCCCCGGGCGCAGCATTCAGGGGGTGCCAAATTGATGCTACGAAATTTTAGAATGAAATGTTTTCGATCCTTGGCACACAGAAAGGGGCGCAAAACCTTCAGTTGTTCTCAGGCGCTGAAAACCGTAGCTACGTCTTTGTTTCCAAAAATGTTATTTTACCGAAAGTTCTTTACGGTATTGGCGCGTGATGGGACGAGCAGGGGAGCTACCCAAGACAAGGCAGAAACTGGACTAATTGCAAAGGATCTGGACACTTGCAATTACAAGATCGTTTACAGTCTGTCTGTCATAAGAAAAGTTCTCGCCAGTTAGTCTGTAGCTGTCTGTTGCCGTAGAAACGAGCCTTGACCCATTTTCCATAGGGGTATCTTGAAGATTTACTTTTCGGTTTCCATCTTGGCGCATGTAAAGATGAATTGGCAACCCTTGGTTCACCCTTATTTGAAATATACTAGCCCTGTTGTTATAGCGACCGACACCTGCCAGACACTATGGCGGGAGCTGTTCTTCTCGTAGGCAGACCGTAGAACAGTCCCGACGGAAGTTGTGTGCCTGCTGGCTGATCTACCCTACTCTCTCCCTATAATTTAAATTTACTTATGACATATTTTGCCTGAGATATAACATAAAACAGGAAATAGTGTATGACGATAGAGCAATTACTAGCGAGGCTTTGTTAGAGCATGATCTGAGTTCAAGCCATCCTATTGAATCTTGGGATATATCCTACGATAAAGACTATATTTCAACTGGAGAAACTGAAATTTATACGGATGGATAAGGGTTTGCGGAGAGCGTCGGCTGTGCCTTCATTGTATTTTTCCACGGTATTGAAATTCATTGTAAAACGCTTACGCTAAGACTAGGAAATTCAGTTTATCAAGCAGAATTGCTAGCAATTAAAATGGCTTTATCCTGGATCAAGAAATTATCCTTGAAGTATTACATTAATTGTCTTATCTGCACTTACGGCGCTCTCCCGACCTTTTCAAAAGAATAAAATTGTCACTGAAATTAAGCAGACATATTTAGAACACGAAAGAAGAGTATTTTGAATTTATGTTGGATCGAAGCTCACGCTGGTCATTATGAGAATGAGAGAGCGTATGCACTAGCAAAAGATGCCTCCCTTGGGGGACGGAAAAGGTTTCTATTCAAGATTCGGAAAAGAAAACATGTACTATAATAGAAGCTTATTAAAGAGTGGGAAAATTTGTGAGATCGCTCCGAAAGAAACAAAAATTATCTAAGTTGCTTAAAAATTAGCAAAAAAAAAAAAATGCGAATTTTAGGAGATGTCAGTCAAATTCTCACTGCGCATGGAAGATTACCTGCTTACTTAAAAGATTCAATTCAACCCCAGGAGAAATGATACATGTAAAATTTGTAATAAATTATGCGATTCAAAGCACTTCGCTGAGGACTGTTGCCTGACTAGAAGCGTGAGAGGAAAATATAAATTTACAAAGTTTGATAATTTATTTAGTAACTATAAATTGTTTAGAAAATTTGCAAGAGATATTATGCAAATTCTGAAGGAGAATAAAAAGGATATTGGTATCGAGATATAAAAAAAAACAGAAAATCATATTGAAAACAGAGATATTAAAGTGAACTTATGAATTTAAGATGAATTTTGATAATATAAAGAACATTTAAATGACAATAACTGAAAGTAAAACTTATGAAGGTTTAAAACTTAAGACAGAACATAGAAATGGAAACGATACCTCTATATATTGATTTGACCGAGAGTGTTTGGGATGTATGTATTTCTTTTACAGGTTGCGATTTTTACTTCTTTTATAACCAGTTTTTTTCTTCTGAGTTTCTTATATTCGTTGCGTGTGATTATATGATCTGAACTTACCACCAGAAGATTATTAAGTTTATTTTGTTCTGTTATTTTAACCATTTATTTTGTTAAGTTTCGTTATTTAACGTTGTCTTGTTTTTGCATTCGCCTGTATCCTCATTGCCGTATGAGAGGCTTCGCCTGCTAAGTGGGCTGGGGGCTAGTGCTTGAAACTAACTAACTAACCAACCTGGATTTGATCGTGAGTCGAACTATCAGAGTTCGGCTGTCTTATCCAAACGGTTAATAATAGATTTCAAATATTTTAAGCTAGAATAACGATTTTATTTATTTAGTTATTATTAAAGACTAACAGACATGCATCATGATTAAAAAAAACGCCTTTAGCTGAAAAAAAAATGTGTCTACCCTTGTGTCCTAAACCATTTGCTTTGTTGGAAGTTCGTATGTAAACAGGGTGAATTTTCTCAAAATAAATCAGCTTTCAGACTGCATGGAGCAGCACTTTCCAATGATGCTGCGCTTAGACATTATATCAGCATTAGAATTTTAAATAAGGTACACTGTGGTGGTGGGGGGGGATAAGAGACAGTTCTATATCTCCCGTTCTACTGGACCGATTGAGGAAATTCAGCTCGCGTTTTCTATGTCTTGAAAGCGCGACTTAGGATATGTATTAGATCTATACATAGCATTGTTCTAATATAGGTATTTTGACATAAAATTGGACTTTATCTGAAATGACATGCCAACTTTTTTCCATATTTGGATTCTACGACTCAAATTATGCCAAACTGACAAGTTTTGAAAAATTGCACGAGTAGTTTTTTAAAAATTAGCTCTCAAAATTTAGCTTCTCAATGCTAATTGAATTTGGTATATATTTATTAATCTCTCTTTTTGTTATTAAATTTATTTGATTCTTCCTTTCACATTTCGAAATATAGGTTCATCCCAAATAAAATTCTCTCATTTTTTAAGATTTATGTTTAAAATTTGTATTTTAAAATAATTTTTAGAAATTTTTCGAAAAGCATTTTGAATTATAATTTATAAAGTTTTTACCATCATCTTAGAGTAGGTGTATTTCTATGCATACCTGCAAAAAAGTTTTTTATTCAAAAGTTAGTTTTTTTACTCAAAATTTCCGAAAATATATGTGAATTTATACATTGGAGCGTTTTGAAATTTGGCATATTTGTTGAAAGCGATAATCATCAAATGTGGTTTAGGCACTTTAATTAATTAATTAAATTATTTGAAAATTATTTGAAAAATTATTAAATTATTAAAATTATTTGAAAGTAGGAACGATGCGACCGTTTTTCCGCTCATGCACAATGTGAAAACGGAACGGAAAATAGGTTGCCATGTCTTAAGAAGTTCGTCAAATGAATTATTCTTGGCGCAAACTGAAAAGAAAGTGCACCAAGATAATTTTTTAAATTTCTCCATAAATTTCTCACCAAAATTTACAAAATTTAATATTTAGGCATAATTTAAATCGTGGAATCAAAATACGGAAAGACATTGCAATGCCATTTCAGAAAAAGTCCGATTTTGTATCAAAATGCCTATATTAGAACAATGCTATATATAAATCTAATATATATTTTAAGTCGCGCTTTCGAAACATGAAAAATGCAATTTGAGTTTCGTCAATCGTCCCAGCAGAACGAGAGATACAGAACTACTCCCCTTTTTTTTTCGCAGTGTACCTATGCTTCTTTTGAATGATAATTCAGAATTTTCCATTCTAATTCAGTCAGCAAAATTTTCTATTACTATTGTTGGATATTATTGGTGAGTAGAAATCCGCTTTAAATAACTGGACTAGATGAACAGGAACACTTTAACGGGGAGAAAAAAGACAGCTTTTACAAGCAAGATCCCAAGGAGAGAAACAGGAACTTTCCTTAACTCAAATCTTCTTAATACTTCAGGATCAACAAAATCGCACGTAAACCAAGTCTAAAGCAGTAATCACGAATGACATGCTCAAAAGAAAAACAATCGTACGACTCAGAATTAACTAACTGCAGGCTATAATGCAGATTTATATGCATCGCATTGCTTTTGGGAAACTTTGAGAAAAATCTTTCCATTGGTTTTGTAAATGTGAAATCTGGAAACTTTCAGAATGTCGCCAAAGTCCGGTGGAAGAATTTCTGCAGATATTTCTGGTTCTACTTGAGCTTTCCTTGCATTTCCAAAGACGATTCCATCAGAAGCAAAAGAAGATCTACAGCATGAACATTTACAAACGGAATAAATGGTCACAAATTAAATATTAAATAATATACACAATAAAAGAATATAAAATTATCGTACAAAATGCATCAAGTAAATAAGTAAATAAATGCAACTTTAAAATAATGCATAAAATCAAAACTACAAAGAAATAAATACATATATTTGCAAGAATTTACAGAAATAGGATCGCTAATTTGAGAATATAATTTGCTATTATCAGTCCTCCTAAATTTTCGATAAAAATCATCAGTTCTGTTGGAATTACTTCCATTGTAACATCAGGACTCTTAACTCGATGCTTAACGTACATGTTAATTAAAAAAAAAAACATTCTGAAAGGTTTCAGATTTTCAATTACGTCCAAAGGGACATTTTTTTAACATTTTGCGTGTTATCTTTATTTATTAAATAGCATGTTCTTCTCACTTAAACCATGAAATTCAGTTAAAGAACAATATCGCAAAATAATTTTAAACTGAGCATATCTTTAAAATTTGCTATACACAGTCTCACTCGCTGGAGATAAAAATGTTTTTTCTGTGCAACGTTGCCCTAGCTCGCTTTGAAATCTTTGAATTCGTTAGAGTTTTACAAAATACGAAATCGATAATAAGACAAATTTCAAATTTGGTCTTCCAGATGCTCATATTCGCAGTAAGATTACGTCACTGAAAATTTGATGGCTCTAGGTACCGTTGTTTTATCAAAGTGCGAGAAACATACATACATTTATGCAGATTCTTCATTATTTAATTTCTTCAAATATAATACAGGACGATAATATTTAGTGGCAACAATCTGAAAAGTGAAACGGACATTCAGAGTGATTCGACGAAAATGAAAACAATAGTCCTTCAGGGTCAAAGTCCCTTTGGAATAATGAATTATTTTAAAATTTGGGTATGCGAAATGGAGGTGCATAATTTTTAGTCCAAAGGGGCAGCTTTCCCAGAAGGACTATTCATTTCGTTTTGGCATTTTTCGTTGATTCACTATAAGCGTTGTTTCACTTTTCAAATTGTTGCCACCAAATATTATAACCCTGTATTACATTTAAAGAAATTAAATAATGAAGAATCTGCATAAATGCTTGTATGTTATGTTTGTGATAAAACAACTGTATCTAGAGCCATCAAATTTTGAGTAACGTAATCCTCCTGCGAATATGGGCATCTGGAAACCCAAGTTTGAAATTTGGAATTTGCTTTATTACTCATTTCATATTTTGTAAAATTTTAACGAATTTTTGTTTAGCAAACTCCAGGATTTCAAAGCGCGACATGGCAATGTTGTACAGAAAAAACATCTTTGTCTCATCTCGCGAGACTGTGTATCGGAAATTCTAAAGATATGCTCATTTTAAAATTATTTTGCGATGTTGCTTTTTAACTAAATTTTATGGTTTAAGTGCGAAGAACATGATGTTTAAAATAAAATAAAGGTAGCACACAGAATGTTAAAAAAAAGCCCCTTTGGACGTGATGCAAAATCTGAAACCTTTCAGATTTATTATTATCATTATTTTATTTATTTATTACCATTTTATCAGCATAATTCAAATATGAGAAGAAAAGTTTTATCCGTGAAAAATCTGAACACGACTCTTCACGGATGTTAATATTATCTATGCGAGTTTTCTCACCTTAGGATAAGGCTACTTTCTAGTAAACCGTAACTGCATAATAATTAACCATAACTGAAACTGTTTAGGTCGAAAATGCATCTGATACGCCTAATTGACCGCACGCCATAGCCTAGGTTACATTAAATTTACTTTTTGAATGTTCGAAAGGTTTGCATTAGTCTACAGACAAGAAAAATCATTTCACTCAATGTCTCATTTAACTTAATCAATATCACATTAATCATTATAATATCAGTATCGCACTAATCAGTATCGCAAGATAAAAAAAGAAGAATGCGCTGGTTTTTTGTGAACATGCACAATTGAAACGCAATGAAAAAATGTTTGAAGCATTGAACTTATGTTACTGCTGGAGGGTGATGATGCTGCTGTAATGAAGGCGTTGTAGATTCGTCTCTTTTTCTAGTGTAACTCAAGAATAGCCGGCTGCAGATGGCAATGGGACGTCGACCTGTGTTGAAGTTCTAGAAGACTGTTTTTCCAAGTGATATCAAGTTTTCATACAACTTGGAAACAACAGCATCCTGTATCTGACGTGTAGTCTTGCCTCTATGCGTTGCACGTATCCTTATTATGGCATGTATTTCTAGTTTAGAAAAGATAAAAATTCAAAGCACGGTTTCTACTAAATAAGTTCAGCTTTTGTATCTTCATAATGCTGGAAACTCCAAGTGGACCGCATGTACAGCAACCGAATCTTCGTACTTTTTCTTAAATCACACGACAGATGTCAAAAGGAGTGATTGTATGGAAAGATTTATAAGGTATTTTTGGTTAATTAATCCATTTTCTTATGATTTGGAACTGTACTGTCAATTATTCTTTTCGTTAACTCTCTTCAGGATATAAATGAGATACGTGTAGTTGTTATATTTGAGACGCAGTTTTCGAAAGTTTAGCTGGTGAGCTTTGGGCAGCGATGCTTGCCTTTAGTACTGTACTTTTGAACAGATTTGCGACTTGGTTATCCAGAGTTAGGCATTTTGCTAGCTGATGTCACTCACGTATTTATTGCAGTAAATTTGAGCCAAGGCTTACTTACATCGTGGTCTCCAGCATCTATTTAAGTTCACATTTCTGTTAGCTGACATCTCGCAAGCTGCGGAGATTTAAATTGCAAGGGAAAGCTGGGCAATCTGTTTAACTAAAAAAAAAAAAAATCTGAAAACTTTCAGATTTTTATATTACGCCCACAAGGGCGTTTTTTAACGTTTTGTGTATTAGCTCTTTCATTAAATATCATGTTCTTCGCAATTGAACGACATAAAATTCAATTCAACAGCAATATCACAAAATATTTAAAAACAGCAAAACAGCATATCAGTAGAATTTCCGTTGAACAGTCTCGCACGCTGGAGATGAAAACAAACTTACAGTGTTGCCATTGCTCGCTTTGAAATCGTTGAGTTGCTAATCAAAGTTTTGTAAAATTCGAAATGCATAATAAAGCAAATTCGAAATTTAAAATTTAGTTTTCCAAGTGCCCAATGTTTGGTTGGAGGACTACGTTATTCAGAATTTGATGGCTCTAGGTACCATTTTTTTGCCAATGCTGGAAACATTCATGCAGATTCTTCATTATTTGGTTTCTTTAAATGTAATACATGGCGATAATATTTGGTGGCAACAGTTTGAATAGTGAACCAACGCAGAAGGTGAAAGGGCGCAAAATACCGTTTCAAGACTATAGCTCTTTGGATCTAACGCCCCATTGGGCTAAAATTGTTTAAAATTTCTTTTGAACCAGCTGTTTTTTCACAGACGGACGGTAGCTCAACTGACTGTCTTAGTAAGGATACGAAAAGCAAGTTAACTGTGGACTTAAATTTTACATTTAGTATGGAAGACGTGATCTAAAAGTGAAACGCAAAGCATAATTTTATGCAGAGCCATTACGACGTTTATTACGTAGGTTGCGCGGTAAATGTTATCAATCTAAGAAACTTAAGATTTTTTAATTTAATTTCTATGCGGAACGATCAGTAGCTGTTTTTCAAAATTTTGCTTTCGATATTTGATAAGTTCTTTATTTTACAAATTATATTTCCTTTAACGAACTGAGCAGCTTAAAAATAGTAAACGTATTTTTAGTCCAAAGGGGCTTTTTCTTGAAGGATTATTGTTTTCGTTTTGCGATGTTGCGTCGAATCACTCTGAATGTCCGTTTCACTTTTCAAATTGTTGCCACCAAATATTATCGCCTTGTATTATATTTGAAGAAATTAAATAATGAAGATTCTGCATAAATGTATATATGTATCTCGCATTGTGATAAAACGACGGTACCTAAATTTTGAATGACGTAATACTACTGCGAATATGCAATAAATATATGCTACTGCGAATATGGGCAGGAAGCCCAAATTTGAAATTTGGAATTTGTTTTCTTAACGATTTCATATTTTGTAAAACTAACGAAATTTTTGATTAACAAACTCGAGGATTTCAAAGCGAGCGATGGCAACGTTGTACAGAAAGAACATTCTTTTAAACATTTTTTATTTAAACTTACGAAAAGTTTTAAAAGGAAAAAAATAATTCTATAATTTATAATTATCGATGCCATAAATTTCCATTAAGGCTCTAATACCTACTTGTATAAAATGAAATAAAATTATCCGACAATTAAAAATAGGAGTATCTCAAAGTTTGTAATTTCTTTTACTTCTACTGCTGTTTTAAACTAAATAGATGTTCATTTAAAAGGAAAAAAAATCATGTAAGAATTTTAAAGCAATAAACTGATCAAAACAAGTAGATAAATGAAAAGTTATTATTCATTATTTATCCATATTAATATTATCTTGAGATATGACATTTTAACTTTGTTAAACACGTTAAAGTATTCGTAGTAAATGTCTTATAAAAATCGACAATTTTTAGAGCAGCATAGTCTATCAGATGAATTAAATCAACCAAGATTACCTGAAAAACAATAGCTATATTGACTTAAATACTAAATTCTTGCTTTCTTCTTACTTTCCTTAATACTGATTTGTGGAACTTGTATTTATTGTTTGCCATTTGGAGCAATTTTGGATGTGTAACGAAAAATTGCTATTAACATTGTTTTGTTTCAAAAGCGTTTTGTTCAAAAGTGTTTTGTAAGCATTTCATTACTGAAATTTTGCGGAAGATTCTATCGTTAATCATTTTACTACTACTGTTTAATTTCTTTTGAATTAAATCAAATTTTTAAGGTCAGTAAATAAGAATATTTATCATTACTCCGAAACTGCTAAACTCGGATTTTGCACTGTTGTGTTTCATTAAACGCTGCTATTTACATTTTGCTTGTGAGGAAAATTTATTTTCGCTCCTCGAGGTTTTCTTATCTTTTTTCTTATTTTGTTTCCCTTTTTTTAATAGCTTCTAGATATATCTTTTTTTTTTATTTCCTCTGATGACAAATGCGGTATAGTTTTTTTTTTAGATCAAACGAGAGTTAACTCAGAAGGGCTATTAGTTTCGAAACACCATTTTGTAGCATTTTACTATAAACAGCGAATCACTTTTAACATTGTTGCCACCAAATATCATCGCCCTGTATTATTTTTAAAGAAATTAAATAATGAAGAATTTGCATGGATGTATGTATGTTTCTCGCACTATGAAAAAACAATGGTACCTAGAGTAATCAAATTTTGAATAATGTAATCCTCCGCCCGACCACGGGCACCTCGATGCCCGAATTTTGAATTTCGAATTTATTTTATTATCTTTTCATATTTTGCAAAACTTTCTTGAATTTTTTATTATTGAATCAACAATTTCAAAGCGAGCAATGGCAACATTGCATGGAGGGGAAAAAATTATCTCCAGCGAGCAAGACTGTCTATCGCAAATTCTAAAGATAAGATGTTTTTAAATATTTTGTGATATTGCTGTTGAATTGAATTTTATGTGGTTTAAGGGCGAAGAACATGATATTTAATAAATAAAGGTAACACATAAGACGTTAAAGGAACGCCCCTTTAGGTGTAATATGAAATCTGAAAGGTTTCATTCCCCCCCCCCTCTCGACAATCTTTCTAAGAATACACTGGCTTAACTAAGTTAAATGGTAAAGCTTACAATTAGAAGTTTCTTGGATACAATTAACCTCGTGACAAAATGAATGATAAAAATATTAGGATTTTGTTGTTAAATCAGTGTTTGTTAATGTTCCAATCGAAGTAGCCCTAAAATTATCATTTCTCTCATAACGAAATTGGGAAATGAATGTGTCTTACGAAGGTTTCTCTAAATCAAATTCATTTTTAGCTTCCATCTGCGCTTTTATGCAATGATTTTCCTCATTCACTTATCCTTTTACTGAAAATAAAGCATCAATAAGCATATATAAACAATTATAGGAACAACAGTGATTGAAAAAAAAAAAAGGTTCAGTGTGTCCTACATAAGTACACATTTTCCTGTTACTGCTGAAAGTAGCTCATAGACCACCGGTGCTGCTGCTCAAATATGTACATCTCATCAGACATACAGTGCTATGAACTGTTCGGTTGCAGTTGCATCAGCCTCTCAAGTATTATTTTCAGCAGGTGCATTTGTTATCTTCTTACATACTTGCGGTGAGGAAGTTATCTGGCAGGTGTTGAGATTTAGATTCTGCAATGATACAGATGATTGCATCAGAATTATAGGTGAGCAAAATAATTGAATGTCATTTTTTGCATATTAGAAATAAAAGTGCAAAAGATTTTGAATCTGATGACAAGTATATAAATTTACACAAATGTGAATGGGTACGAAAGCTAGTAAGTTAAAACTATTGTGTATGTTTAAGTATTTTTATTGCATGGTAATGCAACTAATTTAGAAATGCTTAACATTATTTTTCCTTGAGAAATTTTATTTTGTAAATATTTTAATTGCAATTACGGACACCAGATGGTACTTTACTTGTTGTAGAATACAAAATACGGTCTACTCTTTATTATCCAGGTTAATGCTGGGGATGCAGGTCACGGATAATTGAAGAACACGGATATTCCAAACTATCAATTTTCATGCATGTTGTTATATGTGTTTACTTTTTTAAATAATCAGTAATTTTACTTTGTTTTTGGGAACGTTTAAATATTTGTCGAATTTCACAGCATATTTTCCCGAAGTGCTGTTTTATCTTATATTCGAATACCCTTTGGTCGGCTGAGTCCAACAGAGTTTCAATAGAAGTCATTGCTGTCACTAGAATAATATCACTAATTTTTGTGCTTGTATTTTCTGTATTTGTTCTTCGTCGCTTCTTTTGTGACTTGAAAATGTTGTTGATGTTTTCCAGGTCGACATTTTTGAAGAATTTTCAGTTTATTTAGCATACAACTTTAGTTATTTCCTCAACTTCTTCCCAATTAGATAGATCTTCGATTTCTATATTAGGAAGCATCTTGCAACAGAACGAATTGTACGAGGTAATCGTTGAAACTAAACCTGAAAACCCAATTCGTGTTTTAAAGTGTACTCGGACTTGCGGATGTTTGTCTTTTACATATTCTGACACATAGCGTTGAGTGTGCGTTCCTGGGCAGCATCATGCACAGATAATCCGAAGACTGGATAATCGAGAGTACACTATAGCTGTAATAGTAAATGTTGAATGAAGCGACCAACATCAAGCAGTGGCTGAAGACTAACTGAAGTTATCATAGGCAGTATAGACAAAGTTTCCCGCAAAAATAAATAGATCAGCTTAGGAGTGGCAAAATTTTTACGATTTAAAGAGGCATCGGACAGCAGAATATAGTAAACACAGTCTGCATCTTGCAAAGAAATGCCCAACGCTGGTCCTGGTATTCTGGTTAACAAATATTCATCTAACCTGTGTTTTAAAAATCACTAATGCCATCAGCATGTTTCTAGATATACGAAAGATAACTGCAGAGAAATGATGCCAGGTGTCGGGAAATACACAATACTGCCATGATTTCCTTATATTCCTTCTGTTTTTTTAACGATTACAGTATTAGGTAATACTTCATCTATTTAACAACATTTTATCTACATAAATTAAGTACGAAAATGGCTTTCTTTCGCTTGCTGCTTGCACTATGGTACACTGGCGGTTATTTGATCCACCTGAGGTACTGATTTAACGTGCCTACTGTATTTCTTATCCAACTGAGAACTTTTAAAATAAGGTAGTTAGCTAATTCTTTCTAAAACAAATATGTAAATGGAACTCTAAAATATTCTGCGATCCCCTTTCCCCTTGGCGAAAAAAATTCGGCTATCATATTTCAACGGAAATATTCATTTTGTCTGCTCTCGAGAATCAATTTGAACGATGTTTTTGCCTGAGATCTGTGAGTACGCGCGGACTAAAGGATTCTTTCTCTCAAAACGGATTATAAAATGAATTAAAAATGGATTCAGAAGAGATTTTTTCGTGGCGTCTTTACGTAATACGTATATACGAGGTACATGTATGTATGAAGTTGAAAATTTGTATGTGGAACTGCTATAACATGCATTTGTGCACCCCCCTTTTCGGTTGCAATCGGCCGCACCAAAAGTATATATATAAAAGTGGGTATATATATACCCACACTGTTTCTCGGCTCGGTGAGCTCAGATTTTTCATTCTTATATTGTAAGTAAATTGTGCAATGTTTGCTTTAAAATTAATTGAATTTTGTTGTTCTTATGATCTGGTTAAGGGATTTATGCCTGTAGTTAATATGCATGGAATAGTTATAGAAATTATAAAAAATTTAGAACTTGTTTAGGTGCTACTATGCCTAATGAAATCGCCATTTGTTTACATTTGTTACATTTTAGTAAAATAACGATTTAAGTCAGTTTTTGCACCTTCATTGTCTTTTTGCCGAGTGGGACCAAATGTAAACTTTTTTAGCTTTGTTCACCGAAAATTTTCTCTTTTTGCCCGTTGGCCAAATTGTTTGTTTTTACGTAGAAACGCTAGTTTTAATTGTAAAAATTGTTTTTTTAAACTGTTTTTAACTGTATTTGGTGTTTTAGGTTTTTCTGTATTTTGCAATTTTTAATGAAGTCATTTTCAACTTTTATGTATTTTTGTCTTGTCGCGAAGTGAGAACTAAATTGATTGAATGAGAAATATATCTCTAAGCAAATTCCAGAAAATAAGTTTAATTGAAATGCAGCAAAAAGTGTGTATTATTTAGTAGGCGGTACAAGGAAGTCATGTAGTGTCCAGGCATCTGCCGGCGTTGCGGATATTTTAAAGAACTGAAGAAAATTCGCGAAGTCTTTACTGAAAGTGTTTGCTCTTGAGATCCTTTAAGATTTTTCTGTTAATAAACTACAGCTGCAGTTAACTGAAGTTTTGTTATGCAGTGCCTGTAGCTGTGTCATCGTACAGTTACAAGAAAGACTAAAAACATATGCATTACTTAAACACTCTTGGCTTACCAAATGAAAAATAGTAGATAAAAATCAAGGAATATGTCCCACGGAACCGGTATCTGCTGCTTAAAAGTTTTCGGAGAATTTTATCTGTTATTCTTAACAGCAAAATCAGATTCATCAGTTTTAAAGATCAACAGTGTAAATTTATCTGTCTAATTATCGTAAGATATAAGCTATTATATCTGATACCGTAGCTGATGAAATCTTATTTCTTTCCCCGGTTATTCAAGAATAAGAGGATTAGGGAACAAATTGCGTAGGATTATTAAAGCGTAGCAATTTTTTCTCATCGTAAGTAAGATATTTACCAATAAATAATTGATGATGTTCATGCATTTAATGTTTAAGATGTAAAAACAAAGAAAATAGTTTTAACGGTGAACAATCATACCACAATACATTTCTCTACAAAATTCTGCTGAACACATGTGCAAGGCTTTATATAAACGATATTGTACGCATTTCGTATTTATTTAACTATTTATTTAGAATTGTAAATAAAATTGCTTTATTTTCTTGTGCAACGCAGACTATTTTTGAAGACAAAGTAAAATTAAAAGAGTGCTGCATTTAATATTTAATAAATAAATATCTCGTAATTGCTGTTGTAATCTAAAAAAATCGAAAAAAATAAGTTTTACCAGAATATTCTAGTGAAAATAAAAAGCTTATAAAAGCCGGATTAAAACGCCTCATCTCAGTTGTAGCTGTTTTAAGAGAACGGTTTGTTTACTTAATGCTGTTATTGATTGTAGCGAATTCGCTGTGAGATAAATTAGTTTCTCTTTATTTAACTGAGTTTTGTTTAACGTTTGAGATATTGTGATATTGTACGAATATCTCTAAGGAAATATTTCAGCATTTTGTTTTATCTCTTGTGAAAAGAATAAATTTTATTAACTTTTTAACGACTTGTGCATTCAATTCTTAAGGAACCCGTAAACACGCAACAATATAAATATGGCATGATATATAGAAAGCATAAGAGTAATTTTATTTAATTAGAAGAAAGAAAAAGTGTAATGTAACATAACCGTAAATATGACCTTATGTGCAGTAATCAGGGCAGTGAAATAGCTCTGGTCACCGAGCATTTAAATATATTTGCCCCTTATATATCCCTTAGAAATGTGTGGGTACTATGAAAAAAAATTAAAGTGTAACATTAATGTTAATGATTTTAAAAAAGATTCTGGAAGGAAAAATTAGATGACGTCCAGTAACTGAATTTGTTGAACATTTCGTTCTTACCAGAAAGAAAAAAACGGTGCCTAAGAACTACTGATCAGGAGAATGGCGCTTTGAAACGTTTACATGCATTTGAGTTGAACGAAATATCTGTGACGTCAAGGAAGCGGGGAAAGAACTAGAAAGAGAAATTCTAAATGAAATTAAATTGAAATCTTGGAAAAGCAAATAAATATGGAACCGCAGTTTGCCGCTAAGATTTAGGACAATAAAAAAAAAGGTGGAGGGGAAACTCACTACACTAAGATATTATAATCAGCAAATATTTTCTTAATAGCTACCACGAGAAGCATTGGAAAAAATATCGCAACACCTTTATATATTTAAAGAGAGTGAATTTACTTTAAGCTAAGTAAATGCCCGAATTTATCATCGAATGTAATATATCAGTTTAATCACAGTTTGCGTCGAATATACAATAGTAAACAGTACATATTTTGTTCCTTTCACTATATATATTCTTTCCTAGCTTCTCCGCCAGCGGCAGAGCGCATAAAGCCTCTGAACATTGGTTGTTCGATCCGGGTACAAATCCTCGAGAAAAAGCTAGCGATATAGATGCTTACGTGGTATTCTCCTCTGTAACATGAATATGAGCCGGTTTTCTTTAGAATGTCCTTCCCATAGCTGGATTAACCATTAAGCAGAATAAACACGTTACTTAGGACATCAAGGAAAAGGGGCACCATAAAAAGAACTGCTTAAGGCATCTAAAAGTCTTAATCCAGTCTTGTCTCAGACGGTCTTAGTGCGTTTTGCAATCTAATAATGCATGCAACAATGAAATGCAGATGTTCGGGGATGCTTAAATTGATTTTATTATAGATCATGGAGCGATAAACACCTTTGTGAAATAACTGCATACATAAGCAAAAATACCATAACTTTTATACCAATAAAAGTTCCATAGAAAATACTCCTAAAAGCAATTACTATCGTTACGAAAGCCAGAACCAATTTCACATTCAGAATCATTTCAATATTCACAGAGTCGTAGCTAGTGTCCAACGCCCGGAGACAGCTGAAGATTTCGCGTCTCTTCCTATTTGCTAAGAATGGAAAATATTTAATTCTAAAATTTCGTAACATCAGTTTGGTTCTCCCTGGATGCTGCGCCTGGGGACAGATGTTCTCCCTTGCCCTCCTCTAGATACACCCCCTAATATTCATTATTTGATTATTGTTATAAAAAAGATTCCTAGCATTTCAAAGGACGCTATAGCCCTTTTTTATAGGAGCAAATTAATTTTATGATTATGTTTTGAAATTATAAGTTGATCAATAGCTGGCCAGAAACCTAAAATAACTAGGGTCTGCCATTTAAAAAAGTAACTGCGGGGGGGGGCTTGTTGCATTACATTCTTATGTATAGCGATGCTTACTATATAAATCCATTTTTATTTTCTATCAACGATATCTATTCAAAGGATAAGTGACTTATGGAGTAAGAAGGGAGAAAAATTCATATGAAATCTTGCAGCTGCTCAATTACTAGCTGTTCATTGACCCTATATTCATTTGAGGAAAAAATAGTGAAATCTACACGTGTTGCTCTGAGAGTAGAGATAGTTGTTATGATAAAGATTTCTGTTTTCCTGGAATGTATAATCACGTGATCTAGTGGATTCTGTTTTATTTTTAAATTTAGCGCTTTCGTATGGCAACATCGAGAGATGTTTACGAGTTTGCATTGAGGTGTCTGCTGTTATTATCTTGCCGCGAAATCTTTTAGATAGATTGCAAATCTGTGAAATCGACAGCAAAGGTTAAATTTTTTGAGCTACTCACTTCTTTTCATCTAATCTAGAGTATCGCTTACGTAGCCTTTTTATGATATATGTGTCAACGTGTCAGAGTTCTTCCAACAGTTATTTCTTACGTCATAATACCAGCGGCGGTGTAGAGGGAGAAAAGAGCGCAAAAATGAAAATTGTAGATTCTGTTATCTTAATTGTTCAAATTAGTATTTATACCTTCTAAACGTTCGGTAGTTTAAAAGCTGTAACATATAAATAAAATTAAAATTTTGATTAAAACTTGGCTGGCTAACTGTGTTTTAACGTTTTTTGAGATTTTTTTTTTTGCTCTCGATGTAAATGAGTTGTTTAATAAAGCAGCACATAATTTTAAGTTCCCCCCCTCCCTAAAATTTTATTTTACCATTAAAAATAACATTTACAGTGAGTCTAAAAAGGAAAACAGGTTATTTAAACAAGCAATCATATATGGATTTTTATGTTTCATTTTTTTTTTTATTCTACTTATAAACATTAGTGACCTAGATCGACCATTTTTATGAATTGGATATGTTTCCGATAGTATTGAAGTTATATTTTGTAATAATTAAATTATGAAAAAATACACAATTATTGGTTTTAAAAAATTTTATATTCTGCAATTATTTAATAATTACTCACTAAATATGTAATTATTTGAATTATATTTTCCTGTATCACACCTTTAAAAAATGCCATAATGCCTAGAATGAATGTATTCATGCATGAAAGACAATAAAAAATATTTGTAAAGAGAAATATATTTTTAATAGATTAAAAAAAAATTAAGAGATTGCAGGAGAGGGCCAGCAGATTTCATTTATGCATATATCTTTAAATATATAGAAGATGGTTTTGTTTTTTTTATACTTTTATTGTGAGAAATGTGTTTTGAGAACCAATGTTAATTAGTGATATAATTCTTTTTTGCACTTTTCTATCATAATTTTTTTAATGCTGTGTATTATTTGGATATTTTAAACCAAATATTGCCCATTTATTATTAAAATTTAGTATTCTTCTGTATCTGAATTAATTCATAAATTTTACAACAATCAATTTCTTGTTTTATTTCTTGAAAAAAAATTAAAAGTTTTTTATAAATTTTAATTTTTTGTACTACTGGTCTGATTTCTAATCAAACTTCTGTTCTTTTTAGCATTTCCATGTCAAAATTCTCCTGTTAAATTTGGTCAATGATAAAAATTTCAAATCTGAAATCTAGCATGTCGCATTCACATTCAGAGATGTTGATGAAAGCACTGTGGCGAGCAGCAGATGCAGTTTGCTTTGATGTCGATTCCACAGTTTGCATGGATGAAGCTATTGATGAATTGGCAAAATTTGCAGGAAAAGACAAGGAAGTTACTGATTTGTATGTTTCTTGAAATCAAGACTTTGTTAAGCAGTTATAGATATTATTCTTAAATCACATATAATTTACCACTTATTAATGGAAGAAATTCTTTGTGTTGTTTTTATTTAAGATCATAATGAACTTCCACTATAACAAATGAATATTATTGAAATAATTAAAAGTTAAAGAACTTATAGCATGTCTTGTCTTATGAATTAGGGAAGATGGCATATTATAATAATATAGTCATATACTGCACTATAGCACCTATATATTCATATTTAGGGCACATATTTAAATGGATAAATATGTGACTTAAAGTATGAACACTCAATAGTTAAAGCAGTATATTTAGTTTACTTTGCTATTCATATTTTCACTCTTAACTTTCTTTATTAAGCATTTAAAAAAATCACATTAGGTAAATAAGCTGAAAATAAAAACTTTATTTAAAAAGGATGATAAAGATAACTGAAAAAAATTTGATATTTTGTTAAGCATATTTTGGATGTCATTTATTTTATGAAAGTATCATAAATCCAAGCTCCTGGTTTGCATTGTAAAAACAAAGGATCTATAAAAATATTTAATCATTAATGATAATAAATATCTTTTATCAATAATGCTTACAGGAATCTTATCTTGTAATTATTAATTAGTAAGTATTTAGAAGGCTCGGAATATTGGTTTTATTAAATTGTTGACTTTTTTCATCTTAGTCATAGAGGCATTATTAGATTTTAGGCATTCATCTTTTATTACAAACCTGTATGTATATAAAGTCATTATTTCTCAAAAGAGAAAAAAAAAAAAATTTTTTTTTTTCATATTTTAACCAGAATGTGAATTTTTTTATCCGAACATGGCTGATATTAATCAGATCATTCAATGATATTTAGAAAAATATATATCCAGTTTGTAGTTTGAATTTGTGTAATATATCAATTGATCTTGATGCTGGATTTTTTTTTTTTTTTTTTTTAACATTAAAGAGGCCATACAAGTGATCTATTTAAAAATGGAATTGGAGGGAAGACTGATTAAAAGAATTATTAATAAGTTTAGAGTATTAATTACAATCTATTAAGTGAAAAATATAATATAAAAAAATTTATCTTTTCAGCACTGTTTTAAAGGAAAAATATTAAATATTGAAAATAACAGAAATATTATTTCTTAATGTTTTGAGTTGCCTTATACTATATATTCTTATCTTTTGCTATAACATAATTATATAGTTGACTTGTAG
Source organism: Stegodyphus mimosarum (assembly GCA_000611955.2). Taxonomy (NCBI): domain Eukaryota; kingdom Metazoa; phylum Arthropoda; class Arachnida; order Araneae; family Eresidae; genus Stegodyphus; species Stegodyphus mimosarum. The sequence goes on along the minus strand of KK120694.1, from coordinate 191,017 downwards.
AGCAATGAGGACCCTTACATATTGCCAGGATACAGTCTGCATCAGATAGTTGTAGCTAATGGGATGTAGGATTTTAAAAGATATTAGAGATTATCTAATGTTATATTAAATAATGTCTAATGCATATTAGTTGTTATATTATACGGGTCATTATGCCGAGAGTTTTATAATGTGAACCAGCTTTATCTAATTTTACTTGAGCTCATATCATCTGAAGTCTCAATTTTTAAAATTTTATGTATTTGTATTATGCACAAAAATGTTTAGCGGTAAAATAATTTCAAATATATATATTTATTTTTTATATCATATATAAAAGTGTTTAAAATGGTATCCTAATATTTTCAGAATAAAATTGTGTTTCCAAAACTTAAAGCATTTTAGGTGCTTTTTCATGAAAGCCATTCCATGCATTTTCGGTGCCATATAGTTTCTTTTGGCATATTTCTTTCTTTAGGCTTTTGTCTCAGCATTATATATGCTCCCAAACTTCTTTTTCACATTTTCTATTCTTTTTATTATATTTCTATTGCTAATATTTCTTCCTTGATTTCTCTTGTTTCATATTGGGAACTCTTTTTTAAAAAAGGAGTAACAGGAAATAAATACAGAAAAAAAGTTGTATTTATTATTTCTTAATGACTAAATATATATTAGTTGTTATATTATATGGGTCATTATACCAAGAGTTTTACAATGTGAACCAGCTTTATCTATTGGGTTGGCAACTAAGTAATTGCGGATTTTTTTTAGAAAATCAAAGACAATTTTTTCATGGAACTAAATAACTTTATTCTGTAATGTATTGCCCATTTTGATCAATGACCTTTTGCCATCTTTCAGGCAGCATCATAATTCCACGTTCATAAAACTTCTGGTTTTTATTAGCAAAAAACTGAATCAGGTACAATTTGACATCATCATCATTATTGAAATTTTTACCATTCAAGGAGTTTCGTAAAGATCGAAACAAAAAGTAATCAGATGGTGCAAGGTCAGGACTATATGGTGGATGTGGCAAAACATCCCAACCAAGCTCCAATAATTTTTGTCGAGTGACCAAAGATGTGTATGGCCTTGCATTGTCATGATGGAATACAACACCTTTTCGACTCGTCAATTCGGGCCGCTTTTCTTCAACTGCATTGTTTAATTTCGTTAGTTGTTCGATGTAGACATCAGAATTGATCGTTCGGTTGGGTGGTAAGAGTTCAAAGTAGACAATTCCTTTGTAATCCCATCAAACTGATAACAAAACCTTCTTTTAATGAATATCAGCTTTTGATGTTGTTTGAGTTGGTTCACCTGGCCTGTTCCACTATCTTTTCCGCTTGATATTGTTGTAAACAACCCATTTTTCATTGCCAAGTATCAGTCGTTTTAAAAATGGATCATTTTCATTACGTTTCTTTAGCAAATCGCAGCTGTTAATGCGTTGCGTTAAATGTGTTTCTTTCAGTTCGTGAGGAACCCATGTATCGAGTTTTTGTACATAGCTAAGTTGTTTTAAGTGATTTTCAATGCATGTATGTGATACATGAAGCTTCTCTGCAATCTCACGTGTTGTACTGTGACGATCCGAATCGATTATTGCTTTGATTAGGTCGTCATCAACTTCAACTGGACGACTAGAGCGTTTTTCATCTTTGAGTGAAAAATCACCAGAACGAAATTTGGCAAACCAATTTTGACACTGCTGTTCTTTTAAGGCTTTGTCACCATAAACAGCACATAACTTTTTATGAACTTGTGATGCGTTTTTTCCTTTGCGGAAATAAAATAGCAAAATATGACGAAAATGTTCCTTTTGATTTTCCATTTTTCAACGAATGCCAAACGAAAACTACACAACCGATCAAAAAACTTTTTTTACTGATTCACAGCTGAATTGCCAACTATCAAATAACAAAATGTGTTTTACATTTGTACTACGTCTGCAAACCTAAAAATTCAACTGAAGCCATCTATGAGTGAAATCCACAATTACTTAGTTGCCAACCCAATAATTTTACTTGAGCTCGTCATAAGACTATCCATAATCTGGAGACTCAATTTTTAAAAATTTTATGTATTTGCATCATACACAAAAATGTTTAGCAGTAAAATGAATAATTTAAAATGTATGAAAAAAATGTTTGAGATGTGCCATGCTAGAAGACTTATAATCTGCAGTATTATCACTAGTATAAAAAGCCCTTTTTCCTTTTGTATTTCATAATATTATTATTTTTTTAAAAATTTTCTTTTCATTTAGGACATTAAAAGCCATGCGAGGAGGGATGACCTTTCGTGAAGCATTAGCAAAACGCTTGGAGTTAATTCAGCCAACTGTTTCTATGTTGAACAGCTATTTATTAAAACACCCACCTCATCTGACTCCTGGTGTTGAGTAAGTAATCTTTTAATTAAATAAAAAAGTATTTAAATACGTAAGTTTTTTAATTCTGAAGACCTTTCAGAATTTGATAGCATCTCGAAGCAGCATTATTGCTTTCATATATAAATTAAGTTATCGGCTATAATTAAAGATTCATATGTTGTATGCAGTATTAAATCATCATTTATTATCCATCTTACCCAACAAGTTTTGTGATTGGATAAAATATAAGGTCTTTAAGGTGCTTATATATTTCCTTTTCAGCCATTTTTGACATGCAAAAACTGTCATCAAACAGTTTAATTTAGCACCATTAATGAATAAGTACAGTAATGAATAAACATGATGTCATAACACACTCATAAGTTCATCACCTTGCTTTTGCATAATCCTGACTAATTCTTGACAGTCTGGTTTATTTTTTATAAAGAAGATTATAAGGTGAGAATTCTAATGAATTTGTTTGTCAGATGTTCTCAAGGCTTAAACTTTTTAAATGCTATATCAGTAACTTGTGATTGTTGGGTTGTACAACTGTATAAAATGGTTACTGCTTCTTTCAAATTTCTGTCAGAATTATTGGCTCAAGTTTGAGTTCATATTTACATCATGATTAATCTTTGATAAGCTGGTTTAGTTTTTATAACGAAGAGCACAAGATGCAAATTCTAAGGAATTTGTTTGTCAGATAATCTCAAGACTTGAGTTCATATTAAACTTTTTGAATGCTATATTTGTAACTTGTAACTGTTGTTTTATCTAACTGAATAAAGAGGGTTCTGTACCTTTCAAACTTCTGTCACGTCTGTTTTTTGGTCAAAGTAATTGATCAGGAGTCAGTTGGTGATTTTGGCAACCTTTTTCAAAAAAACATTGCCAAACTTTCTATATTAAGTCAGCAAACATTTTCAATATATAACAGTAAAACACTCTTTAACAATTTAAAGTATGAGTTTTAATTATTAAATTAAATATTTTAATTATTAAAAAAGATGGATATTAACTAGATACATTATTATGATAATAAAGTTACACAGTCCAGTCACATTAATGTGACCACCACGTACTTTTCATGTCAGAGTTAAATAACCAATCACAGAAGGCAGGTGGCAGCACAGTGCAGTTGAGCGTATATAAAGGGTGTGTGAGGGCTTCGGAAAACATTTCAGTCGTTGGCGTAATGCAGAAACGAAGCGATTTATCCGACTTCCAAAAGGGCATGATCATTGGCTTTCGGGCCAAGGGTGGAAGCATTTCCGAAACGGCTGAGTTTGTGAACTGTTCGCGTGCCGCCGTGGTAAAAGTGTACCGTGCATGGCAAAATGGGACTGTCCAAAATCAGCGACGTGGCAAATGTGGTGCACCACGGGCCATAGATGACAGAGGCGAACGACGGTTGCGGAGATGCGTTCGGGCAGATAGACGGGCTACCGTTGAGCAACTGACCACCAAAATGAACCAAGGGGCTACCAAAAGTGTCTCCCAAAGTACTATTCAGCGAACATTGCTGCGTCTGGGCCTCCGAAGCAGACGCCTGGTTCGTGCACCTATGCTGACTGCTGTTCATCGACGGCGAAGGCTAGAATTTGCACGCCAGTACAGCAGCTGGACGTCCACTGAGTGGCGACAGGTTGCGTTTTCGGATGAATCGCGTTTTATGCTCCATCGGACAGATGGACGTTGGCGTATAAGGCGTGAAACCTCTGAAAGGAACCACCCTGCAACCATTGCCGGAACGGTCCAAGCTGGAGGCGGGAGCATTATGGTCTGGGGAATGTTTTCCTGGCATTCTCTAGGTTCACTGATCATTGTGGAAGGCACAATGGATCAATACAAGTACGCATCTGTCCTTGCGGACCATGTTCACCCCTACATGCGCATTGTTTTTCCTCAGGATGATGGCATCTTCCAGCAGGACAATGCGAGGTGCCATACAGCTGCCAGTGCACGTGCGTGGTTCGAAGAGCACCAGGATGAGTTTACCGTCCTCCCCTGGCCAGCAAACTCACCTGACTTAAACCCAATCGAGCATCTGTGGGACCATCTCGATCGAGTTGTTCGCGCCATGGATCCTCAACCGCGTAATCTAGCGCAGCTGGCCACGGCATTCTCATCGAGTCGGCATGGCTCAACATCCCAGAGAACACCTTCAGGGACCTATGTGACTCTCTTCCTGCACGTCTCGCAGCAGTCCGCTCTGCGAAAGGTGGTTATTCTGGCTTTTGACAGATGGTCACATTAATGTGACTGGACTGTGTATATGTTTACAATGCCATTTTTATTTGTTACCTTAAGATTATTTATTACTGTTAAAATGCACTTTATTATTTTTTAGCTGTTCTGTTTTGTCTTGAAAGGTAATATTATGAAGTAATTCTTTATTGGCTATTAAGAATTTCTTTTTTTAAATTTAAAGGAAGTTATATTTAAAAAAAAATTATAAAGCATTGGTTTGAAAGGAAGGTTATTAAGATTAAAAAAAAATTCATGATTTATTACATTTGCATCTTTTTTATTATTAGTTAGCTGAGCACTTTTGTGTTAATACCACAATCTGATTTTTTATTATTCTATAGTGAGAGTTTTATCAAATGTGATAACTACAAATATAAATTATTTTCCCTCTTCTCTTAATAAATCTTACCATCTGGTTTTTAATTCATTGAAAGAATATTTTTCTGTTTCCCTTTTAAAAAAAAGTCATGCGGAGTGCTTATTGGTGAAGTTCCAATATTCTGAATAAAATTTCATTAAATTGTATAATAGTTTATTGATAGCTTTTTAAATGTTTATTCAGATAGCTTATGGACAGGTAGTTTAGTATCATACATTTATCATTTATTGAAAACATACATCCTTAAGTTATCATATCTTGTATTGAAAGCATATATCCTTGAATTATTAAAAGAACTTTTTTTTAATTGTTCTGAAATGTTCAGAATTTTACTGGTTTTAGAAAACTTTTGGCTGACTGAAATTTAAATCATTTTGTAATAATATTCAATGTTGAATACATGTTTTTGAATTTTTTTATACTTTTATGCTTTCATTACAAGAAGTAGAAACAAACAAACAATTTCTGTAAATCAGTAATAATAACAGAATTTTCTAAAAGTTGTTATTATTATTATTACTTTTAATGTATGTAAGTTTTTTTTGTAGTAAGGCTGCTGGGTACTTACGTAAAAAACCCATCAACCATTTTTCCCCATTAAAGGAAAGACGTCAAACTAAGCCATTTTTCACTAAAAATTGAGGTCTTCTTTAAAGATGCTGGGTTTGGTGTAACCTTGATTACAGGTGTTAGTTATTATTCTTGAGTAAAGACTCCTTTTTTTCCATCTATCACACATTTTCGGGGGAAAAAAAAAAAAAAAAAAAGATTAAAATTTGGGACCTGTCTACTACAGAAGAGCATGCAAATGTGAAATGAGTGTCAAATGGAAAGGGAACGTGGCTCGAGGGTTCTACTATTTTGGCACGATTGCAACCGTCTCTTGTGGTCGATGAGATTTTCCGCAAGTACCGATTGCTGTATGTAAATACCAAACCTGAAATTGGTCAAATTGGGGGTGAAGGAATTAGCCAAAATATGCTGATGGAAGATTAAATTCAATACCAAGAAGGAGTTTATACAATATTTCAAGGAGCATTTTCTGAAAGGATGATGTTCGTACTCCTGCCACTTCTATCACCCAAGATACTCTTCAGTGTAATGACATGTTGTCTTGGCAAGATCACCTGATTTTTCTCTCATTCAGCTGACGTTGGACATGATTGTGTGCCAAATTCATCCACAACCAGCATGGACCGACAAAGTGCAACAACCATGGAACTCCATCCCACAAAATGCCATACCTGTATGATACATATGCATTTGCATACTTGTGTTCAACGTCCTAGCAACTACAGCGTTTATTAATGCATCATCTTTTCACATTTGAAATGGCTCTTCTTGTACATACTTTAACCTGTGATTTTCAAACAGTGATCAAATAACATTA
>KK120694.1:155127-174443 GCA_000611955.2 Stegodyphus mimosarum | reverse complement strand
AAATTTAATATCAATTTAAATAAATAAGAAATATAAATATAAATAAAAAAATAAACTAAATCGTGAACAAAAATAAAATTACAAGACCAAAAGGTATTGTATAAAATATTTGAAAAAAAAAAAAAAAACAACGCACAAATTGTATTATTTCGTGGTGAATTTATTTCAACACTAGACATGCAATGAGAAACCCATGATCTGATTTCTGTTATGAATCTGTTATCATGTAACAGAATTTAGAATACTAATAACTTAAAATAATTCCAACCAGAACCAAATGGCACCAAAGGAGGTCTGTCTGTACCAACATATAAAAACATTTATGAAAATAACAAATGAATAATAAATTAGTTGTAATTAACTCATCTACAAATATAAGAATGTGAATGAAATGTCTTAAATGGCTATCACAACTCTTTTTTAGTATACCTACTTATAATATATTTGTGGCTAAAATGAAGCATTAGAAAACTTGAGATTTGAGTTTAATAATTATGTCTGTTGCATTTTTTTTTCTTTTTAACTTTCCATATATTCATGTGATAATTTATATATATATATTACAAGTATGTAATTTGCTATAAATAATTTTGTCTAGGAGAATATGCAGGATTTGATGAAGCTGAACCAACTTCTCATCAAGAAGGCAAAGCTGAAGTTTGTGGGTATCTGAAACACAGATATGGATATAGAAGGCTTATAATGATTGGGGATGGTGCCACTGATTTAGCTGCATGTCCACCTGCTGTAAGTTTTTAATGGAAACTTAAAACTGGATTACCTTTTTTATGTTTACAATAAGAGGAAGTTCAGGATAATTTTCTAAATCATCTGATGTACTTAAACCACATTAATATATATTAGTATCACATAGTTTTACTTTATTGAAAATCCCCTTTATTAAATTGTTTACATTGTCACTGACTTAGGTTTTAGGGGGAATATGCCTTTCCCTTTTACAATCACTATAAATTATGCATTGAGTATTATGTAATTTGCTGTTCATCGCTTATATTTATTAACTTAATCTCTCAGCTGTAAGTAGAACCACAGGCTGTAATGGACATTGATATGTAAATTTTTAAATTGTGTTTTGTACTTCTTTCAGGATGCTTTCATTGGTTTTGGAGGTAATCAAATTCGGGAAAAGGTGAGACAAGGATCTAAATGGTTTGTGATGAGTTTTCATGAACTTACAGCTGAACTTCGTAGGAACTGAATGTCTTAAAGCTACAAAAAATAAAAATGTATGCTGCATTGAAATTATAGATGTAAATAATGTAAAAAGTAAAAGAACTAAAATTGTTTATGGTAAAAAATAATTCATGTTATTTAAAAATTATTTTTTGTATATTTTTATGTGAAAGTACTTGATTTAAAAAAATTGCTGAAGACCTGCATATATTTAAATTATGAACTTGAAGTAATTTTATCAAATGCAATGAAATATATTTTGCCATTCATAATTTTTAGCATTTGATGCTGTGTGTTTCATGAATATATTATTATAAATAGCTCACACATTTTTGTATATTGTAAAATTTGTTTTAACTCAAGACCTTTTCCATGATTTTTAATACATTTTAATAAATTTCAAAATTCATAGTAAAATCTATAAATTTTAAAGATTTTAATATAATTTTAAAATTTAGATAACATTTTATTTAAAAACTTTCATGCATTATGTCCTTCACTTGGAAATTACATTTAATCTGTTTTGCTTCAAGTATTTAATCCATAGTTTGGATTGTTGAAAAGCTGATTTTAGTAAAATATTATGTGCAATTATTTTGTTTAGCTTATGTATTAAAGAGAAACATATGCAGTATACATGTAATGTAAGAGGATTTGTAATAATTTTTATAGCAAGTATATTTGTGCTAAAAGAACTGTCCTGTCATGGCATGTAATTAATAAAAATGGTTTTAACTGTAAACTTTTATTATGTTTTACTTTTTAAGAAGATTTTTATTATTAATCTTTTTATTAAATAATTGTACTTCTGTTTTTTAAGATGTTGCTTAATTAATGGAACTAAGACATTTGCCTTGTACTTTTTTCCTTCATTTAAAATGTAAAAAATTTGATTTCAAGAGTGGCATGAGTTGTAAATATAGGTACTATGATCCAGATTTTTCATGTATAATACATATATGCACAGTCTGCATTATATTTTCTGAAAACTTCACTAGTAACATAAGATCTTTAATGTATGAAATTGAAAATGTGTTACTTTCCTAATAGCAATTAATATTACATTTTGGAAACACATAAAATATTCTTTATTTTCAGTTTATGCAATATTTCCTAAAAAAATGTTTGTTCATTTATGTTGGTCCTAAATATTTTTAATTTCATTTTCGTTTGTAGTGAAAGAGTCTCATGCATTTATTTTGTATTTTGTTTTCAGTTTGTGGTAATTTTTTAAATCATTACCTATTTGTGTATTTTATTTTTTGTTTTGTTTTAAAAGTAATGAATTGAAAAATTTTAGAACAGTAATAGTTTTTTTTTTCATTAAGAAATTCTTAAAATGTCGGATTTTAATTTGTGACTTAGTATCAATCAAAAAAACAAAACAGATTTGTGGTGAAGAGCTATGACTAAATGTGCAGCCATATTAATGTGAAGAAAATGAAGAAATAAGAAGATACAAACTAAGTAACTGAAATCTCTGCATGTGTTAGTTTGAAGTTAAAAAACTAAAGTATCAGTTTAGATAATTTCCTTCATGCATTATTGAAATTACAGTTTTAAGCTTAACAATATGTCAAAAACTAATCAGAAAATTTATATACAATGAAAGCTTGACCATAGAGGCATTTTACTAATTGGAAAGCTCAAGTAGCGATAATATTTTAGTTTTATGCCACTAAAAAATTAAGTAAATGAGAGAATTGTAACATTATTATAAAGTTTGAAATACTATTAACACATGTATATTGTCGCCAAACAGTGTGATTTAGTCCCGATGATGGCAACATAACAAAATCCTAAGATGTTTGTCTTGGTTTAACACGTTGACTGCCACAGCAAAATCAGGCAAAATATTCTGTTGGGCCATTTTGTAATTCTACTGTTTTCTTGTCCAATTTACCCTGAAATTCATTTCTGTATGTAGTTTTACTTCCCTATCAGTATTAGTTACTTAAAAGTTACTGCAACAAAATATATATTAAAATAATACAATTTGAGCCAGAACCCAAGAATGCAGAGCAAGTTTCTGAAGTTGTAGAAATAATTTTAGTCATATAAATCTGTGTGTTTGTGATGTGCCAGTGACTCACATGACTTCAAACAGTGCAAAACCTGTGAATAACATTTGATGCAGACTCATCTGAAAAGTAATGGCCATTGTTAATCATTAGCGATGCTCATAACAGTCAAGGTTTTATTGTAAACTCGATTAATAATAAGCTGGTTTAATTTCTTTAGGAAGGATATAAGTTCTAGAATCCACTTTCCAAGGAATCCAGTTTCCATCCAATTTTTTATGTGCTTAACTGTAAGCGAATCCGGTTTTTTATACACTTAACTGTCTGGAATTTTCATGTATCTGGAATTTGATATTTCCTGAGCTTTCTGGATAGTTGAGCTTTTACTGTATTACAATGAAGGCATGACTTCTGAAGGACAGAACATCCAAAGAATGCTGGCAAAAAGTTCTGGTGAAGACAGAAGAGAAACACACCTCATAAAAGTCATAAAAGTGAAGCAACAACCTGTGTTAGGCATAGAGTTTTAGCATAGAAACTGTATCAATTTAGAGGGTGAACAAAGTCCATCTTCATCAGGAGCAAAGAGATCTGCAACTGAAAAACCACATTTTGAATATATTTTTACCCTAAGGAAGTCGAGAGAGTAGGACCATCTGTTAGTAGAAATAATAACGAAAATTGAAAAATTAGGATAATTTTTTTTTAGATTTAAAAGTGTTTGGTAGGACTGAATTAAAATCATTAACTAAACACGGTAAATTTTTGTGAATGTGAAAAGCTTCAAGAAAATTTAATTCTCCAGTGGAAGAAGCTTTCTAGATAATTTTTGCAGACCCAAAGTAGGAATTGTAATTAAATTTCCAACTATGATTAGCAATCGAAGACTTGTAAATTTCACTTTTTCGGACATAAGATTCATGCTCCTTAATGCGAAACCTTGGTGCTCTTTTGGTTTGGCCGATATATCTTGGAACCAACGTACAAGATATGCTATAAATTCCCCAAGAATTGAACTCAGAAAATTCTGAATATGATTGATTAATAGATAAATTATTTCTAATTAGAACTATTAAAATATGTAAATCTGTTATAAGATTTTTACAGTTAAAAGTATTAAGACATATTGATAAAAAATAAATAGGAGCATTCATTGCATTAGGGATAAATTAAGTGAAACTGATATTTTGCTTCTTATATTTCGAATGTTTACATTTTACCTTCTCTTCCTCCAAATAGTCTGCATCTTGTGCTTCTTTCCTTTAATGGGTTTATATTGATGCAAATGTTTGTGTTTTATGTATGATTTTTTATTCTTTAGTTTAAATTGGATAGAAATTATAAACAATATTTATTTCAGAGGATGATGTCTTCTAATAATGTTTGTGTTTAAATATGATACATTTTGCATGTTGGTTTGTTTTAGCAATTTTGAACATCTTTGGTGATAATGATAAAGTAGGAAATTAATTGGTCTGTGTGTTTTTTTATAGATAAAGATTTCTTTCATACTGTAAAAAAATTTAGGCTGTTGAATGAAAAAAATCTCATTTTTGTTAAATACATGGATTATATATGTGTTGTGCATTTGTTAATATAATCTTCCTGTGTAAAATCTATACCATAGAATGTATCTTTTAATAATGGTGTAGACTCTGATTTAGCTATTAAGAACAAAATTTGAAATTTCTGTAAAAGAACTTGGTGTTTTCCCCTTTAAATTCAGGTATTTTGTATCTGAATAAGAAATTTCCATAATGTATCTTAATGAAAAAATACTTTTTTTTAATAAAAACGTTGCTAAGTGCATCAAATAAAAATATATGTATTCATGCATTTTATGATAAATTTGGGGCTTTATACTAAATTATTTTCAATCCATATTATTCTAGTTTTCAATTTCTGGGATGAATATTCTTTCTGGAACTGGTTATATTACTTGATTAAAGTGTACATGCACTTCTGCATTTTTGTTTTGCCTTTTGAAAAGTTACTTCATTTTGTACCACAGTTTTACAACTGGTATGGATAAAATTTGTTATTTTTTTAAAGTGTTTAAAGTCTTAAATCTCTTTGTTTTTGTTATACAGTCCTTGTTTTATTGTTGAATGTTGCTTTTATAGTTCAAATTACCTTTGAATTAATTTTGAGCAAGTGCAAAAATTTTTTTTTTATGTGCTTAGTGTCTATGTATTGGTTTTTGACCTTCTGCCTGCCCCTCCTTTTTTTTCTTTTCTGTGTTTTCTCTTCTTCCTTTTTTTGGAGTGGAGTGGGTTCTAGAGAGATTGCATATTTTTGTGCATAAAGTCAGGAAAGGCAATTAAATTTGCATTTAACTTGCAGATTATTGCTATAGGTAATATTAAATTCCCCTTCTTTTTGTCAAGAGTGGAAAAATTTCAAATTTATTTTAATTGATTACTTTATATATATTTTGCCTTTTAGTGTACTTTCTTGTTTTAGATCTGTACAACAGTATTTTAACTAATTCAAAGTTATAAACTATATATTTTTGGAGCTGTTATTGTTTGTGACAAAATAAAATTGTTTGTTGTTTGCATGTAAAAACTGTCTCTTGTAAATTTATTGGATATTGCATGAATGTCTGTTATATTTAATAGCCTTGATGTTTTTGCTATAATTGATTAAAAGGGAAAGAACATATTATAATTTGTCTAGAAATCCATGTTTAACAAAAAGCAAGAACTTAGATGGAATAAGCAGATTGTTTAATTCTTACATAAATCATACAGGATACATTTTAGATTCTGCATCAGTAAGGTGATTTTATAATTTTTCTGAGGACAGATTGTTCAAATAATGAATTATGATGACAGTATTAGTTTAAATTCTTTTTAATAGTACTCAGATATGTGAGAACATCTTGGTATAATATACTTATTGCTTATGGATTCTTATTTTTGCATATGAACATATGAGTTTACTTCATACGTGTTTCTGTATGATACAGGTTTTTTGGTATGAATCACTTTCTTTTCAGTTTAGTTTTTCTTATCAAGTGATGAATTCATATGGATAATAAATACAGTACATTTTGATAAGATATTAATATATGCATCTTATAAACTTTTTTTATATATTTGGAAAAGGCATACTTTTTATTTGGATAGAACGTATTGTATCAACATGATTTTCAGGTTCAGATTAAGAAACATTTTGCTCTACATTGGAGTGCAAGAAATTTTGTTTCAAAATTGTTCTTAAAGATGAAAAAAATCATAGCTTATGTCGGGTTTATAAGAAAACCCAATTTATAAGATCTTTATTGGTTACATTCTTTTTGTTGTGGCCAAACAATGAACATGATGATTAAAGAGCGGAGCATGATCCTGGATCGGCGTCATTTTAAAACATATTTCAGCATGTGACTTTTGATCAGATTTTCACATTTAATGTTGATCCTGAATGGAAAAGTTGAAAGGGGATTTCGTCTTACCTTTCCCATTAAGAAAGCCTGAAATAAGGCGTAACTCTGTAAAAGGTTAGCATTTTTAAAAATTGAAATTCATATTTCCAATTTCTAGACATTCATGTTAGTTTTAGAAATTCTTTCCTGGCGTTAATTTAATCCTTGAAAATGAGAATGGTAACCTTAATAATGCATGTAATTTTCAGTATATTTTATAGTGATTAGCGGGCAGTTTTTCATACTAGAAAACTTTCATACGTATAAAAGTAACACGAATTCATCAGCATAAGAAAGAAATCGTATTTAAAAAAAAAATAAAATAAAGATGGTTTGGTTGGCTATAATTAGTTTCTTTTTTATCTCTAGCTGGTCGATCGATAAACTTTCCGTTTCTTTTTTCTTCTCGAAACAGCAATTCAGCTGTATATTAGATTGCTCTACTTTTTTGAATTTTGAAACAAAATCGGATATTTTCTGAAATAACATTCAGTTGTGCGTCTGAAATTACGGCATTCCAGTTTCGAAAAAATCGTACGAGCAGAGTTTTTTCAAACTAGCGCTTAAAATTTTAGCTTGGTAATGTAATTGTAAAATCAGTATATATTTGATAATGTCGCTTTTTTATTCCGTGCTTTCTTTTTTTCATAATCTGAAATTTAGGTCTAATCAATTATCCATTCATGTGCTAATTGAAGACGGTTTGCAAATTATGTCTATTTTTACGAAAATTACTGAACCAAAGGTACTAATTATGCAGCCGAAGAATTATGCAATGGAGTATTAATTATTACATGTGCGATTCTGGGAAGTTGTTGGTTGTGAAAGGGATATAAGCGCAAAACCGTTTTTCGGTGATTTGCATTCCTTCACGACATTTGCCACGTTTCTAGCACGCGTTAGGTAAATTTTATAATATATCGGGTAAAATTAGTAGCTACGAACGTATGGATGACGGAACTGTGGGCAGATTTGGAGGGAGGCAGATTTTTCAGTGCACAAAACTGAAAGTTTTCTTTTGGTTCCACTCGGAGGAAGACACTTAAGGTGCAGAAAGACTTAATTCATAATTCTGCTAAGTTTCAAAGGTAAACAAATATGGCTGCTATGGTAAAAAGAAATTAGGCTTAACCGCACTTAAACAACTTTTAAATTGTTGATAATTCTACAACTATTGCTCGTAGATTAACTAAAGGCATAAAAACCTTAACCTGAAGATAAGAATAACATAATTCAATCATTTTTAAAGCAAAAAATGCACATTTTACCAACATATAAGGATTAAAAAACCGAGGCCCGTTACAAGCGCAAGTAGCTACAGAACTCAGTATCTACTGCAGTTTGTGGAAACAGTTTCAGGACACTGGATCCATATCGAGAAAACCTGGACAGGATAAATGAAAAACAAATTTGGACAACATGGTCTTAGACAAGAATCACGTTTATTCTTTATTGTGACATACACTGGTGAAATAAATTAAGACAATTTGCATATTTTATCGAATTGCATGAAAAGAACTGAACTGAAGGAAAACCACTGGTTCTAGATAAAAATGCAAATCTTGTACAGCAAATACGTAAGCGCACACGTGTGTGTAAGCAGATCCAGTAGAAAAACAGGCTTTATAAGCGCGTGGAGGGTAAGACGAATTGCATTCGCTAGCACATCTCGGCGAAGTTCTTCGTGTTATCTTGATCTTGATCTTGCAGCAATCGGTTAATTTCACATCGGAACAGTAAAAATGAGTAATCACCAACGTTTACGTGATGGAATGAGGTGGCGAATTGTGGAGAGGCTAGGCAGGCCAATCGCAAGTCCAGATATGCAGAGTGTTTAATTTAACGCCCAGCGTCATGTATAACCTATGAAAACAGTTCCAGGATACTGGATCCATCGAGAGAAAACCAGGGCAAAGTCGTCCAAGAGCCATGGTGGCCAGAGAAGATCGCTATTTTTCCATTTTAGCGAGGCGTAACAGAGGGGCTACAGTTTCTCAGCTCTCTCGGGACCTGTATGCAGCCACAGGAACCCGTGTAACAAGGGTGACTGTTTCCAAAAGACTGAATGAGAGAGGGTTGTTTGCCAGAACCGTCTGTTTGCATCCCGCTCACGTCTGCGGACAGGAGAGTCCGAGCAGCATAGGGATTGGAGTACGGAGCAATGGGCGACCGTTCTGCTCACCGACGAGTCCCTTTTTAGCCTAAACACCGATTCTCACCGTACTTTCATATGAAGAGATTCAGGGACTCACTACCTACCCTCCAATGTCCGCGAAATCAACAATTATGGCGGTGGTGGTGCAATGGTCTGGGCAGGCATCATGTTGGATGGCCGCATACCTCTCCACGGCTTTGACAGAGGCTTTGTGACTGGTGTGAGGTATAGGGATGAGGTCTTGGAGCCTTATGTTTGCCTTTTCCGGGGTGCAGTGGGCCCCGAGTTCATCTTACAGGATGATAACGCGAGGCCACATAGAGGTCTTCTGGTCGACGAATTTCTCGAGAGTGAGGATATTCGCCGGATGAATAGGCCAGCCAGGTCTTCAGACCTCAACCCTATAGAGCATGTCTGGGACGCTCTGGCGAGGGCAATTGCAACTCGCAACCCCACTCCGAGAACTATCCAGGAACTGAAAACAGCGTTGCTGAATGAGTGGGACCAATTTCCACAGGCAGTATGGCAGTTTATCAATGGCCTTATGGCAGTATTTGTACTACCTTATGGCCTTATGACAGTATTTCCAGTATGGCATCACGCTGCGAGGGTTGTATGGCTGTAAGAGGGGATAATACTCCCTAGTAACCAATTTCTTGTGTGTCTTCTGCAACCGCTGTTTCAGACCTTCCGACTCTCATGAGCGTTACACACGAACATGTGTATCTATTATAACTGTTGAATGTTTATTTTGTTTGTATTATATCAACCTATGAGCAAACCAAGCTTTATTAAAGTCTGTCCATTAGTTCTGGAGATCGTAGATCAAATCTGAAAATTCTCTTAATTTATTTCACCAGTGCAGTATTACTTTTTTTTTTGTGTGTGTGATATTGCTGTTGTATTGAATTTTATGGTTTAAGTGCTAAGAACATGATATTCAATAAATAAAGGTAACATACAAAACGTTAAAAAAAGCCTCTTTGGACGTCATAAAAATCTGAAAACTGAGTATTTGAATGTTAAAACTGTTGTTATCTAGTGGCCAGCTATCGGCCGAGCGTTAAAATCGCTGAACACTGGGAGTTCCAACATGGGTTCGATTCCAGGCGAACGGGCTGCATGATTCACAAGGGTACTTCTGTATTGCAACTGAGGGAGGAGTCTCGAAAATGGACCGATGAGCTCCTATTGCTCTTGTAATGCTGAATTTTGAAACTCTGCATGTAAGCGTATGTTGTTGTTTGCGTTTTATTTTGCATTTTTTAGCAGTTATAAATGTATGGAGTATAAATTCTAGTATCATTTTAATAGAAAATCTGCTTCCATTTTATAAGATTATTTAATCGTCAACATTTCACTTTCGCAAAACTTATCACGCGCTGATATGCGGATTAATATTCGTGGCATATTATCGCTCTTTATATCGAGAAAATGACTCAAGCTACAATTAGCCTCAAGTATTATGCATTTACTAACGCCTGTGAATTAACAGAATCCAAGTGTATAATATTTTTATTGAGGTGAGAATAACGAAGTGTTACAGTGAATGTAATAGTTCCTTATCTCATTGCTTGCGTTCCTTTGATTTTGGAAATTAAGATTGAAAATATATACTGTGAAGGATTTGATTGTACCTATTGTCAAAACATTGAAAGTTATATATTAATAAATTAAATATATTCGTTGTGAGTAAGATAAATTAATTCTGTTTGAAGAGCATTTCTTGTGCAGGCAATGCATTTAAGAATAAACAATTATTAATATGAAATATAATACGCTAAATGTGTAAGAATACGAGTTAGGAAAGTTCACTTTGAATGAAACTATGCATTGGCTATTATTATAGAACATTTTTTTTTCATATACACTAGAATAAAATTGCTAAAACTTCTACTATTTACATATATAATCATGCTTATATTTGATCTATCTTCGCACAGAAAATTTTCAAAAGAAATCCATGATGCTTTAATTATTTTGAACAGGAAATTGCGTGGCCAAATATTTTCAACCATCTTGCTTAAAGCGCAGCAGAGGTCATGTGAAGTGACAGAAATATTACTGGATACGCAGTGGTCCATTCTAGAAGCCACTCTCTTGGTGGCGATACAGATGTGCACTTACGAAATATGCGAACGGGCTGGCTGCATGGGCGTTTTCGTGGTTTTCCTCATGTATAACATGTATACCAGCCAGTTTACCCTAGCAAGTCCTCCACGAAGACATCCCTCCTCTGAGGTAGATAGTCCTAGTGTGCTTTGCCAAAATCAACTAAATCAACTTGTTATTGTCTGACGCAAGACTTACTGCTTGGAATTAATTAATAACCTTATGTATTATTTCATGCACCACATGCATCTATTAAAAATGACTTATCTGGATCTTGGTTTAATTTGTTAATTCAATGAAGCGTCAAAACTGCTTGATCTTTTCATATTATTAATCCAAAGGGGCTTTGTCCCTGAAGGACTATTGTTTTCGTTTCGGCATTTTGCGTCGGAAACATTAAATGTCGGTTCACTTTTCAAACTGTTGCCACCAAACATTGCAGCCCTGTATTGTGTTAAAGAAATTAAATCATGAAGGATGTGCATAAATGTATGCATGTTTCTCTCTTTGCGATAAAACGACGGTACCTAGAACCATCGAATTTTGAATGACGTAATCCTACTGCGAATATGGACATCTGGAAGCCCAAATTTGAAATTTGTCTTTATCGATTTCATATTTTGTAAAACTTTACCGAATTTTTGTTTAACAAACTCCAGGATTTCAAAGCGAGCAAGGGCAACTTTGCATAGAAAAAACATTTTTATCTCCAGCGAGTGAGACTGTGTATTGGAAATTATAAAGGTATGCTCAATTTAAAATTATTTTGCGATATTGCTGTTGAACTGAATTTTATCGTTTAGGTCCGAGGAACATCATATTTAATAAATAAAGGTAACATACAAAGCCTTAAAAAAACTCCCCTTTTTGAGTAATGTAAAATCTGAAAGCGTTCAGACTTTTTTATTATTATTATTATTATTATTTATTTTCTTTCAATTTGTTGCATGTAAGAAATTAAAGAAAAATTCTCAATTCTTGTAGCCACGTTAGACTGTCTTAATTAGGATTCTTCCTAAAATTACATTTGATTTCTTTTAATTGAATTCTTGAACTCATAAATGTACTTCAAATGCGTAAATTGATAAAGCAGCCAAGCACGATTAAATTCTTAACTCCCAAGCTAAGCAGCAAAACTTCTCGATTTATTCAATAAAAGGAATGGGGTGCCAACTAAAGAATCGTGCCTGTAATACAAATCTAGTTAACTTAGAAATAATAAATGTTACAGATGCTTATCTCATGGCGTGGGCTCTCGATTACTGCGGTAACATTACCTTTCTTAGACTGAAACATTTTGGGTTACATTTCTCAGTTTAGTGGGAAGTAGTTCATGATATTCGGAGTTGGGAAATATTATTTACTAAATTAATTAAAGTTCGCTGCTAATTAAAGCAGCGAACGCTCGAGCTAATTAAAGTTCGCTGAGTGCGGCTTTCTAACAGACGGCAGCGGAGGGAATATTTCTCAGTCGTGTTCATGCAAATGGCGATGTTACAAGCGGAGGCAGACGTTTTGCTGTAATTAACGTAGTGCGACCTTAGAGACAGGCTAAAATCTCTCCTCGTTAGCTAATAAGATTCTTTTCTAACAAATGCACGTGTTTATCTTTTAATAAAGGAAGAGGCTCTTCGAAAGAGAATTTTTAGAATGAGGTTACTATTTCCAAGAAATCCATTTGTTTTTGTTACTTATTATTTCCTGTTCTTTGCTGATCTAGTTTGTGTAAGCGCAATGTTATTGCAAATGTTACTGCTTAAATATATCATGTTTAGGCAAGGTAGCTTATCACTCAAGAGCTAAAAATCAATAAAAATGGCCGACAAAAAGATACTAAAGCTATTAAAATAGGCCCTGAGAAAAGGTTTATTATAATGAACTAAATAATAGGATTTGTTATATGCAAACAATATCATTTATGTGGTGTGTAAGATATAAAATAGGAAAAAAAGCTACTCTAATTTTGCTTTAGCAATAGTCCTTTTAATTCCTCATTTAAATTTGACTATGTCCTCTTTCTTTCTGTTTTAAAACTATGAATCTAAACTATGTTATCTGAAACCTAATCCGCATTACGTTATGTTAATACTACAATGCCGTTAGCTTTTGTCCATTCGGTGTGCACTGAAAAGATCGCGGCAAATGCATTGCGGACGAAAACGTCGTGGAGAAAATAAAGCAAAACAAAAACGTCGTAGAACAAAACATCGGTGGAAAAAAAGAAAGCAAGGAGAAAACATCGCAGTTCTAAAACATCTCGGTCCAAAACATCATCATGTTGTTTTAATGTATAAAACAAATTAAGTGTGCAAAAAATGTTTACTTTCATACAGCATAACAAATTTAGTTAATAAATTCTTTTAAGAGAATTGCTCAATACAGGAACAATTTTTTAATTAGTCCAAAGGAACTTTTTTAATTTGTCCCTGAAGGACTGTTTTTTTCGCTTTGCGGTTTTGCGTCGAATCACTCTGAATGTCCGTTTCACTTTTCAGATTGTAGCCGCCAAATATTATCGCCCTGAAGAATCTGAGTAAATGTATGTTTTCTCGCATTGTCATAAAACAACGGTACCTAGGTTCATCAAATTTTGAATGACGTAATCCTACTGCGAATATGGGCATTTGGAAACCCAAATTTGAAGTTTGGAATTTGTTTTATTATAGATTTCATATTTTGCAAAATTCTAACGAATTTTTGATTAACAAACTCAAGGATTTCAAAGCGAGCAATGGCAACGTTGTACAGGAAAAACATTTTTATCTCCAGCGCATGAAACTGCGTATTGGAATTTCTAAAGATATGCTAAATTTAAAATTATTTTGCGATATCGCTCTTGAACTCAGTTTTATGGTTTAAGTGCGAAGAACATGAAATTTAGTCAATAAGGGTAACACACAAAATGTTAAAAAACGCCCCTTTGGATGTAATTTGAAATCTGAAACTTTTCAGATTTTTAAAAAAAATTTTTTATTTAATTTATTAATTATTATTTTAACAATTACATTTCATAGTGTTTCTATGTCTTTTTATGCGCTTAGTAATAAGGAACTACAAAAGGAAGTTATGCATAAATTGCAAGTCATACTTTATTTGAAAACATTTAAGTATTTTATTGTATTTGCTTAAAAATAATAATGAACAAACAAATGAAAGGAAAAAGTAAGCTATGTGGAATAAATTTCGTCAAAAGTAATATTTGCTATACCTGTTACTAAAGAAAACAACTTTGTATATAAATGATAAGATGGAAAAAATTTTGAGGTATTGAGTCCCCCAGAACACCCTAAA
Source organism: Stegodyphus mimosarum (assembly GCA_000611955.2). Taxonomy (NCBI): domain Eukaryota; kingdom Metazoa; phylum Arthropoda; class Arachnida; order Araneae; family Eresidae; genus Stegodyphus; species Stegodyphus mimosarum. The sequence goes on along the minus strand of KK120694.1, from coordinate 160,243 downwards.
AAGGTTTGAAAAAAGACATTGTAAACTTTTTATCTACAAATGCTTAAGTCTTCACACATATTTTCTGTAAAAGTGCAGATTCTCTAACAAATATTTGCTTAAAAATAATGAAAAATCAATTGAAACTTCAGAGAAGCCTGAAGGCAATCGCGAAAACTTCACCGGGCTTATTAAACAGAAAGGGTTAGGCAATAATACGATTCAATTTCAAACAACTTATTGAGCATTTCTTTTAAGGTTTGCTTTCGATTGGTAAACGTTTCACAGCGGAGATTTAAAATGTCATATACGGTGGTATTATGACATTTGTCTTTCGGAAAAAGTAACCCTTAAATCCTCCATTCATTGTTAAACATTCATGGAATCATAGCATTCTTTCACCAAAATTATTCAATAAACTTCTTCAGTTTGCAAACAGCGTTTCTTTAAATTTTCTGTATCCAAAAAACGTCCTTAATTTGATTGACAATTTTAATTCTAAACCTTTGACCTTTGTCCAACTTCTTTTTTTTTATTTGCTTTTACTTTTCCCGTAATCGATGTTTTCAGTTTACATAAATTGAGATTATTCATTTGCTTTCAAGAATTTTTTTAGTTTGCCTCTTGTATAAGATTTGGTTTTAGTTTTCCCATCTACCGAAGAAGTGAGTTTAATTAGTAGCAAGTTTATGACATGAGTGAGATAAAAGTCTACACTAGCGGTGTCCGCCAAAAACATTGCGGAAAAAGGCGTTGAGGAAAAAAACAACGCAAAGCGAAATCGTCGTCTTACAAAACATCGTGGGAAAAAAGAAAGCAAGGAGAAAACATCGTGGTACAAAACATCTTCATCGAAAATAAAGCGGTTCTGAAACATCGCAGTTTTAAATCATCGTAGTCGAAAATACCGTATTAAAAAACAAAGCACCTACGAATCATCGCATGACGATAATATTGCAAATATTTGTTTTCAGGCTTTAAAAACTTTCTCATTAGCATAATGATTTGTGAGCGCAAGAAGGAATGAGGAATATTTTTACTTTTATATTTCATATTTTTGAATTAACTCATAACTTTTTGATGAAAAATGTAAAAATGAGTAGAAAAATAATACTATGTATAGCAGTTAGTAAACTTTTCAATTTCTATATTAAACTAATAAAGGCAATTAATTAATTAATCTCATTCATGAAGTTTTGTTGGTAATTTTTCTTGATACGTATACTCTAAAAATGATTAGAAAAAGAAAGATGAGTAACTGCACATAGTTAACACTATTAAATTTTTAAAATTAACTATCTTATTTTAAAATTCTGTTAACTGCTTGCTGTAAGTGGCATTAATTTTCTATTAATTTTCAGTTTTTTAATGCTTAAGTGAACAGAAATATAATAGTAAAAATATTCGTTGTTTCTTCTTGTGCTTATAAATCATTATGCTAATTTGCATTTACAATATAGCGATAACGTTGTTCGTGAAGCTTCGGTAGTTGCTCGCTCGTTTCGCCATCTATTAGCACCAGAGAGAAGGGCTGCACCGTATGATGCTGAGAACTCGAACCTGGGTCTGTTTACTTCGAGGCGAATTCTTTACCTCTAACCGAAACCAGCTCCATTGTGCTAAGTTCAAGAATTCCAACTCTTTCAGATTTGCGAGTGTTGACTTGTTCTCGAGATCGTTGCAACAACTTTTAAAGTCTGAAAGCTTTAAAGATTTAAAGTCTGCGATGTTATTGTCATCAGATAATTTGTAGGTGCTTTATTTTTACCTCGATGTTTTAAACTGCGATGCTTTTTGAAGTACTTTATTTTCGACCATGATGTTTTGTATTAGATAGTTTAGAACTGTGATGTTTTCTTCTCGCTTTCCTTTCTCCCACGATGTTTCGTACGACGACATTTTCGCCTTGCATTGTTTTCTTGTCATCGTTTCGTCCGCGATGTTTTCACTTGTAACTATCCAATCAGCATTTAAAATTTAAACAAAGAAATCAACCCTAAATACGTGCTGAAATGCGTTCTGACGTCACTCACTCAGGATTTACTGCTAGCCGCAGCACAACGCTGCAATCTTCTAAAGGTAACGCACGGTTACCACTACTCTCCTCCACCTCCTTTTTACGTCCTCGCGGATCATCACATTGTCATAAGTCAAAGACAAGCACCGTTAAAAGCAATACCTCAATCCGAGCTGGCAACATCGCTCTTCGCGCGATAAACCAGCGATAATTCATTACTGCTATTGGTTGACGCTCTGACTTTTCCTGCCTTCCTCTCGATGTTTTAACGTGCTCATTTCGCTGTTTCATCCATTGTCTCGATGCAGTCTATTATAATAAATTACTGCCTAGGGGTGCTTATAGCACTCATAATGATATGTGACCAAGAATATGTGTCTTAAAAGAACTGTTCGTTAAGAAATAAAATTTTGAGGTAAGCTTACAGCTACGTTTGTCTCCAAGTTCCATTCTTCTGTTATGCGTTCTATCTGTGTGCCAGCAACATCTATAATCAACTCGGTTTTGACTAGATAATTAGTGCATCCTCTCCCACGCTTCCAAAAACATTACATTAATTATTAATAACATGCACAAAGCAAGAATTAAAAGCATGTGAAAAACATAATCAGCATTATTTTTTTTAACCATCCCCTAAAATTTTATGCTAGTAATGTAGAAATAACTCGTATCTTTAAAATTGGATAAAAAAATGAAAACCAGATTTTACATTACAACCAAAGGGGTGTTTTTTCTTTAACGTTTTGTGTGTTACCTTTGTTTAATAAATATCATGTTCTTCGCACTTAAACCATGAAATTCAATTCAAAATAATTTTAAAATGAGCATATCTTTAGAATTTCCGATTCACAGTGTCGCGCGTTGGAGATAAAAATGTATATTTTTTTTGGTACAGTGTTGCCATTGCTCGCTTTGAAATCAATGAGTTTGTTCATCAAAAATTCGCTAAAGTATTACAAAATATGAAATCGGTAATAAAACAAATTCCAAATTAGGGCTTCCAGATGCCCATATTTAGTGGTCGATTAAGTTATTCAAATTTTGAGGGTTTTAGGTATCGTTGTTTTAACACAATGCAAGAAACATACAAACATTTATGCAGATTCTTCATTATTTAATTTCTCTAAATATAACACTTTAAATATAACATAATATTTGGTGGCAACAATTTGAACAGTGAAACGGACATCTAAAGATTTCAACGCAAAATGCCAAAACGAAATTAATAGCCCTTCTGGGCTAACGCCCTTTGGGCTAAAAATAAACTTTGGATTGGCATCTATTTTGAATAACACTGTGTTCATCAGACATAGATCCCTCTTCTTCAGAAGCAAAACATTTTTGCGAAGTTGATAGAGAGTTAGAGAAACGCTAGGGTTATTTACGAAATCAGAAACGTAAAAAATCAGCAATAGATGCAGCAACATTTGCTCCACGGATCTTCTGATCTTAGCCGGACATGTTACCAGTAATATTACGAGGACATGTAAGAGGGAAGGCGACACTTTGTTATATAGCAACAGACACATTAGTGGGTTTTCCCTTCCATTCCTGTCTCCAGTTTCTCTTTCAGAAAAAATTACGTAGTCCAAAATTCTTCTTATTCTTTTATTTAGAATAACGTAGATTCAGATTTACATGTTTCAGAAATCATGTGCCTGTAAAACAAAAAGTTAAGAGTCTAATGCATTGCTTTTTGGGCAATACTTCATGCAACAGTTTTACCGCTTTACAGTTTTATCTGGTTTAAATGTAGCAAAATCAATAGACGAAGCAAAGAGAAAGCGAAAAAAAAAACGCCATTTTTTTATCTTTGAAAATAGCAATGATACAAGAGAAAATAAAATACTAGAATTCTGAAAGCGTTGAAAAGAACTGAATTGAAATAAATGCCATCAACTGTAGAAAATAGCAAGAATAGTTCAGAAGTATTGAAATTTTTAAACGTGTTCTTATGGATTTTGAAATAACTGTATATTATTCGAATTCAAGGCAACTTTAATAATACATGTACGTCTCTATTTGTGGCTGCGTAATGCCTGTATCTATACATATAGGTGTATAGTGTATAAATCATTACGTGGCAAATTACGTAGATTCATTAAATTACGCTTAGTTGAATTACAGTGTTGCGTACATTGGATTCGTGAAGATATTTCATGACTAATTAAAGCCATATGGTTGGGCTTGGTTTAACTGATTACGCAAAGCTCTCAACGGCTCTCTGCCTTAGGGTAGGGAAGACTTTCTAAGGGAAACTGTCTCGTATATACGTTATACACTGGGAGAGCCATGAAAAGGCCGGGTGTATCAGTACAGCGGTGAGAAACTTTCAGGAGAGATAGAGTACACCTAGACGATGGGAAATCAGATAGGAATGCATGGTCCGAAACGATTTCCTGGCGCGGTAGTGACGACACTAAACGCAAAAAAGGAAGGACACAAACAGTGAGACAAAATGTGTTTCATTATGTTTAGTACAGCAGAAACCGACACATAAGAACAAAAACAAACAACGATCCTCATTAAAGAAAAAGGGTTCGAAATTACGGTCCCGGACGCATATAAGCATTCTGTACCGCTCCACGAGCATAAGGAAATCCATCCTCGTGATTGGATGATCCAATGACATCATTTCTTCTACGCTTAGGAACGCCTTGACTTTGCTTGGGCTCGAAAGTACGCCTCCATGCCGTTTGTTTACATTTTGATAGAAGTACCGAAAAGATTATTACCGTTAATGACATGCGTTGTATTTTTGTTGCTGATCACAATTATTATGACTCTGTAGCATGATAAATTTAATACAAAAATTTAGTGGCTTTTTTCATAGAGAGAAAAATCAGTATTTCTTTTAGTGAGCTAACTCAGTAAGTGTTTATTATTAATATTAGGTACATACAGAGGTTTTTAATGAATGCATTCTTAATTTAAAAGCCTTTATATTAAAGATTTTGTGATTATTAATTCACCGTCTCATGCTCATTAAATATAGATTCTTTGTAGATGCAATCTTTGAAAGCATAGGATAATTCAATTTTCGTAAACAGCAAAAACGTTGGGAACTAACATAATACACAGTAAATTCATGGTATTTGTAGTGAGTCTGAAAAAGTAAAA
>KK120694.1:110019-151452 GCA_000611955.2 Stegodyphus mimosarum | reverse complement strand
TTTTTAATTATCAGTAGAACAATCACGATTTTTCTAGATTTTTCTGGATGGCAACAGTAATTACGAGATATTTATTTATTAAGCATTAAATGCACGCGCTCTTTTATTTTTACTGTTATTTTTTTTACGACGTAGCTTTCTCTTCAAAAATCGTCTGCGTTGCTAAGGCAACATGAAGCAAATCTAATTACAATTCTAAATAAATAGCCAAATAAATGTGAAATTCGTAACAATATAGAAATGAACTTAACAATCCATACATTGTTCAAATATTCATGGGATTTAAATGAAGCAGAGATCATTTTCTAATATCTGTTTAATCGTTGCCCTACAGTTTAATGTTTATGTAATCCTTTATGACATAATGTTTAAATATCGTAAATGATTAAGGGATATAATCTGGCACAATAGTATAATGTTAATATTAAATTGTTAGTGTGAGTTAAGTTAACGTTTATGCCCTACAAGTGGGCAGTTAGTTCCGATTCAGAATTTTCAAGTTGTTGATATATAAACTTGAAAGATTGTTAATAGCAGACGACTTATATGTGTGCGTGCAGAATAAGCAATCAACATTCCAATTAATTTTAAAATGTACTTTTATTTATTTTTAAAGATATAGAAAAAGTATTAGAACATATAACTAAGAATATATGAACACCGTAGGACTTTATGAAGTCAAATGTTACTTAGGTCTTCAATTAATATCGATAAAGAATTCTGAAATTTATACATTTGTTTTGCTTGTAACCAGGGCCATATTAAGAGAATCACGGGCTCTCAAGTTTTGGTAGTGTTCTGAGGTGTGTGCTTACATCAGCCGTCGCAAGCGTAACAGTAAATTTGTCAAAATATAAGGTCCTTTTTCTAGCGGGGACCCAAGGCAGTGGCCGTAATGTCTATACTTTAAAATAGCACTGATGTTTGCAACTGCGTATCTGTTGCTATATATTAGAAAGAAATTAATAGGAAAAGAATTGGTACTTACTTATATAGTAGCCCATGGCCGTGAAAATTGTCAGAAATCTCACCAAATTTGTACCAATCATTCCAGCCGAATACTGGAGAAACAAATCACTTTTATTTTGTTACATAATCAAAAGTTACAAGATATGGATATAACACATAAGAATCTTACGTAACTATGAGCTCAAACCTTGACATTATCTGGCAGTCAAAGTTATAAAAACTAGTGCACATTCTGTCGGCTTAAAACTCTTATTTCATTTCAAGTAGCACCGAAATATTCTTTGTGGTCTTGGAATTTTTGTGACATTGTTTTTACGAAATTGACTTAAATAAATATATACTTAATTTAGAAGTCCAATAACAAAAATCAGCGTTATATTTGCAAATTTTCACAGGACTAGTTTCGATGGTTTTACCGAACCACCATCCTCAGCAGCAAAACCGGAAATGAACGAAATAAGATAAATGATTAGATGAGATAAGTTAAGAAAGCCTGAACAGGAGACAAGCTATTGGTGCAATCTGCTGATGAAATCAGAACTAAAACGTAATTTCTTTAAAGGCTGAAGGCAAAGATGGATTGGAATTACGGTCGTTAACTAGAACAGAAAGATTTTTTTGAACGTAAAATGCCTCTAGAAAATCCAGTTCACCAATGGAAGATGTTTTTGGAATAATTTTGGCAGCAGAAAAATTGCAAGTGTGATTTCGGACCAACAATGTTGGGCAACAGAAGATTCTGTGTTTCCTTTTTTCTAACATATGCTTCATGTTCCTTAACGAGAAATTTTAAGGCTCCCTTAGTTTGGCCAATGTAAATTAAACCACACTGGCAAGGAATCCTGTAAATACCCCAGGAATTCATATCCGAATTGGGGTTTTTGAGTATGGAGCTCGAATTTTATTGATGAGAGAATAAACGACCCGAAAGTTAAATTTCTGTAAAATACGTGCAACTGTATAGCTTATTGATGAAAAGAAGATATTTGAAAATATAACTAAATTTTATAAATTTTATACAAATAATTTGAAAATATAACGCTGATTTTTGTTATTTGACTTCTAAATTAATATTTGTTCGGCTTGTTATTGTGTATATAAATTTGCTAAATGGTATGGCGCTTTTTGTTTTTACTGCGTCATTTCCGAGCTCCAGAATCTTTCAATGCTTTGAGTATGCTTACCAGTATAACCAGTCCCATGACTCAACTGCTTGCTCTTCTGTACAAGGCAAGTCCCAAATGTAATAATTTTGTTTTGAAATTGAAGAGAAAGGCAGAGAAATAGTATTTAAGCATTTCTTTGCAAATAATATTATTCTTAACAATTAATCTGACTTATTGAGATTCATAAAACCAAAGCTACAATTTTATACGTGTGTATTATGACTAACGCTTATATTATCGGCTCTAAATTTCACTGTCAAATCTATAATACAAAAAGGCTTTCGAAAAATTTATAAAAAAATATTTAAAAACACAAACTTTAAAAACAAATCATAAAAAACGTGCGAATTATATTTGGATTAAGCTTAAATTTCGAATTCTGGAAGAAGGAATCAAGTAAGTTTAAGAAAAAAAGAGATACTAGCAAATATATATCGTATTTAATTACCATTGAGGACCTACAATTTTGAGAGCTAACTTTTTAAAAACTACTCGTGCGATTTTTAGAAAACTTAGCAGTTTGGCATAATTTGAGTCGTAGAATCGAAATACGGAAAAAAACTGGTATGTCATTTCATAAAAAAGTCCGATTTTGTGTCAAAACACGTATGTTAAATTACTGCTATATATAGATCTAATATATGTTCCAAGTCGTGCTGTCGAGACATGAAAACCACAAGTGGAATTTCGTCAATCGGCCCAGTAGAATGCGAGATACAGAACTGTTCCCCCTTTTTTTTGTAAAATGTACCGTCATTTTCCCACAATGGGAGAAACATGTACACATACATGCAGATTACTCATTCTTTAATTTCTTTAAAAATAATACAGGGTAATAATATTTGGTGGCAACACTGTGAAGTGATACAACCGTCTATCGTAGACGATGCAAAATCTCGTTTCGAGATTGACAGCTTATTTGGGCAAGCTCTTTTTGGGGCTAAAAATGCTCTGTGTCTAACAAACTGCTGTTCTAATATGTTTCGAGCAGTAGAAAACGACACAGTGTATTTTGTAGTGAGGATTAAAAACTGTTTCTTCTTTGCTAAAAGAGAATAGTAATAGAGATAAATTGATTACTTTGTTTCACTTCGACCTAACTGAAGGTAGTAATCCGTTCATAAAAGTATTTTACTTTTGTGATGCACAAACTGACATAACTCTTAGGGTGCAAAAAATTATTGGATGATAATGAAATTTGAATTTATTTACTGATACAAGTTATTTAAAAGTGTTTGTCATCTGTTTCATGCATCTCCAATATGAGAGTTCAAATTACGCATTTAGTCATTAACTAAGTGAATGAATATCTGTTTAATAGACAGAATTTATTTGTTAATGCAAAGCATTTAATAGAACAAGTTTCCTTATGTTTTGAAAAGTGGAGGATAATTATTTAAATAATTTACGCATCCAGCGTGCTGATCACTACACCACGAAGGCATGAGAAGAAGGCAGGAGAAATACCTTATATACTGCCCCTTTTAAATTACGATTGGGGTTTGGGGGACCCAGTCGCCAAATCCCGGTGGTGGAGAAGCATCATCCACCACCTTTTTAGTTAGGGCGCCAGTTGTAGAGTCATTAGGTTATTTCGGAAGGAGGAGTGATGAAAAATGAGTAACGCCTTCGCCGGGAATCGAACCACGGCCCTCTCGGTTACGCGTCGAGTGTGCTGACCACAACACCACGAAGGCATGCGAAGAAGGCGTGAGAAATACCTTATAAACTTAGCGAAAGGAATTTTGAGATTTTTGAAATGAAGTCAAACTATAACGAAACACAGAGAAATAATGAGTAAACACAATTCTCAGTTCGGGGTGGAAGTAATGTTCATATGAAAGCTAATAATTTCCATCTCTAAATGGAATTTTATTCGATGATAAGAAATTTAGATCTCAGATATTTTGAAATCTTTATTTGAACGGTTCCTAATGCTGACAGCTATACTATTAAATTTCGTGCGAGGTTGTCATTTGTTTATCTATTATTTAAACATCCTCTCCTCCGGAAAGGCGAGGAGTTGAGTTTTAATAGAGATACTACCGGATTCCAAAAATTCGTATGAAGACATTTCGACTATTTTCATCTTCATACGACTTTAATCAGCCAGAATATTAATTAAAAACTAAGAAAACTCTGATTTTGTGCTCATTTTCCCGTGCGCAACAGTCTCAGCGCTTATTTTGCGATATTGCTGTTGAACTGAATTTTATGGTTTAAGTGCGAAGAACGTGATATTTAATAAATAAAGGAAATACAGAAAACATAAAAGAAAACTCCCTTTTGGGCGTAATGTAAAATCTGAAAGCTTTTAGATTTGTTTAATTTTTATACCTTTTTTTTCACGGCTAGTATGTAATAAATGCCAAACATTGAAATATCTTCCCTTTAAATAATTTAGAATAAATGTAGCCGTAAACGTTTTAATATTTTAAGTAAGTTTCGAACTGGTTATTTATGAATAAACTGAGTCTCACCTTTACTATAACTAGATTAGTTATTTTTATATTGATCCTAAATTAAATTATTAACAGTAACCATATTCTGAAGAACGAATGCATAGGATTTGTACGTATTTTTAAAATTTCTAATACTAAATTACTTACTTTTTGGCAAGAAGAAATATAAGGTCGTCCAAGAAAACGGAGGAATGAAAACAATTTTAATGTTTAACATGTCTTCTATGAAATACCTTATATCTTTGCTTATAAATATATTTGCTTTCTAAATTTAAGATCAAATTAATAATACCTTCAAAACTGCTATCGCTAAATATACAGCATTTGTAGCAAACTGAATGCATTTACATTTCAGCATTTATACGATAAGTATATTCCAACAGAAATGGTATTGAAAAGAAGAAAGAAAGAAAATACTACTAGATTTTTAACTCTTGAACAGAAAGAAGGAAATTTTCATTTCTTATTTGTCTTCTTCCTTCTAGTCCTCAAATCGTCATTCTTTGATGCCCAAGGGAAATCTTGTCTTCAGTTAGGGAAACTTTTAGAAAGAATAGAAGCGAAAGGCAGCTATTCAGACAACAACTAAGCTAAAGAGCCTTAGATTCACATTCTTCTGTTCGAATTTTAAATGCATCACAGTTGTGGAATATCCGTCAAAGATGAATTTTCTCGTAAGTTTTATAACTTAGTTACCCAGCGGAATGAAATATTTGTAGTTATTTTATAAAGGAAAGGTCATAATTTAAGCTTTTCTTAATATTGTACTAAAACATAAAAATAAAAGTGGATGAAGCATCAGGGCTTATGTCTAAAGGATCCGGAACCCTATGGAGGCTATCAGAAAAGGTAAATAAAAACAATTGCAGAAAATAATAAATTATAAATAATTAAAATTAAATACACTGTAAAGAAATCAAAATTTAGAAATTAAATTAATGGCAAACATCCAAATAACAAATAACACTACTTGGCGCTTTATGTTATCTGGGGCTCGGACTTGAATTGTGGTTTCACATTATAAGCAAGAAGTACTGGAGATCAGCTCTGGTGGACTACAGCTGAATTTAAGCCTTTTTTTGAGAGACTTCACTTGCTGAAAATTCATTACAAAGGAGAGATGGCCCCCAACAGGAAGAGTGATTAGTGATTGCATTACCGAAGAGTCTAGATTCAAATCCCGAACAAGGCATGGATGTTTGTAAATGTATTATAGTGTCTGTGTGGCATGGAGGCATTCTAAATATACAGCGAGCCAAAAGTCCTCTTGAAAGGTGGTGGTAGGGGAAGAGGGGTGGCAGATCGTCGGAGCCGTTTCTCCAGGGTTTTCTCCATCAAAATTGGGGACTGAACTGAGCATTCATATAGTCACCCGTATGATGCTCAAGGCTTTTGCAAGGCGTAGTCTGTGACTGCTTGCCACAATGAATTAAGTGCGCTTGTTCTGATGTTACTGTCATACAAGTAAGAGAAGTCACAACAACAACAAACGAGAGATAAAGGTTTTGCTTCATTTCACAAATCTTTTCCCCTGGTGGAATTTTGTATTTAGTGTTTAACATTCAAAAAAAATTTTGGAAATACTTTAATAAATATTATCAAACAACATTAGCTTTTTAAACATGCATTTAGTTTAACAATGATTATTAGAATTCAAAATGCAAAAATATTTAAAAGCCTTTTTCAAAATTAATTTAATATATGACGCCATTTACATTTTTTTCTTACATAGGTCCACTCTGGGTTTTTAGGCCTTGCACTGTCTTGTTCGTTTAATATAAGGAAGAAAAGGTACAAGAAGAAAGGTGCTCTAGATGTCAGTGTCTATTAATTCCGAAACCTCATGCTATCCGCTCATGAAATCTTTCTCGCAAAGTGTCATCATACGCAAATCATCATTATATATCTCAAAAGTCATCATATCAGTTTTATTCAGATGCTGCTGAAGACTCATCATGAGGCGAAAACAGGGCGTATCATCTTTTCTAGACAAATCAAGAAAAAGATATCCTTTGCTCTTTTAAGACATTTTCGGTCCATCCCTGCAACATTAGTCTGATAGTCAGAGGTGCTTTAGCAGTTGAATTTAGAGATGGTCAGTGCTTTACAGTTTTGTACAGGTAGATAATAATATGGGTTTTATTAATAAAAATGCTAATTTAGCAAGGTGGGCTATGACTTCATTGCGTAGAATGCTACAATGACTTGGGGTCCATTGGAGAATAATAACTTTTCCATCGTTCATTAATCGATCTTTTTTTGGAGAGATGTTAGGTGTTTTTGAATCACTAGACGTGAAAAATGAGCAATGTCCTCGCCAAGACTCGAAGCTCGGACCTCTCGAAATACGCGCCGAGTGTGTTGGCCGTTACACCACGATGGTATGCTAAGAAGACGAGAGAGATACCTTATATAGCCTTCTTTTAAAGGGAGACTGGGTATTAGGGGGCCCAGTCGCCAAATTCTGGTGGTGGGGAATCATCATCCACCATCGTTTTTAGTTCGGGCTCCACTGTAGAGTCATAACGTTAGTTTGAAAGCTGGAGATGTGAAAAGTGAGCAATGCCCTCGCCGAGACTCGAACCTCGGACCTCTTGAATCCGCGTCGAGTGTGCTGACCATTACACCACGAAGACATGATAAGAAGGCTTGAGAAATACCTTATATACTCACCCTTCTAAACGGCGACTGGGGATTAGGGGACCCAGTCGCCAAATCCTGCTGGTGGAGAATCATCATCCACCACCTTTTTCAGCTTGGGCGCCGCTGTGGAGAGATTAAGTATTTTTGAATCAGGAGACATGAAAAATGAGCAATGCGCCCACTGGAACTCGAACCTTGGAACTCTCGAAATACGAGCCGAGTGTGCTGGCCATTACACCACAAAGGCATGCCAAGAAGGCGGGAGAAATATCTTGTATGGTTTCCTTACAGTATGTTTTAGGTATTGAAGATGAATGATTTGTAGTCACTTAAGCCTGAGAATAAGGAAAACACATACTCTTCCGACTTCTTTTCCAACTTAAAGTTCGTCCCGTCGAAATTATCACAAAAACTCCCACAGCTTGTAAAATCCAACACCTGCATCAACTGTGTTAACGTATGCAGATTCGTTGGTATAAATATGTAACCGTTCGGAAAATGGATAACTCTTATAAATAGTTGTTTTTCGAAAGATTTCAACTCGTTTTCATAATAACTTTTGTACAGTGGAAGAGCAGTTTAAAATTTGTCTTAGCAACTTTCAACGGATCCGCAACAAGTTTGTTGATACGTCTAATATCAGGCGTATTAAGTTTAGCAATTCTACCAGTTTCCTGAAATTTACAAACGTGGACTGTGTAAACTATTTATTGCTAATTTGTAATCATTCCAACAATGATCTCCGTGACAGTTTTTCTACCAAGGCAACAGGAACAAATCTTTCTGCCGTAGTTTCTCCATCACAAAAAATACAGGGTTTGTCAGGAAAGTAGTAGGCTGGATTTAAAAAAAAATATTCATAATTTTGGCACATTGACTTAATAGTTTTGAAAATATGCCCCTTCTGCATCAACACTACGGTTTCAGCGACTCTGCTAATCACTGAGGGCTCCCTGGAACGCAGAAACTGGAATGCTCTTCAGCTACCTCGTAATGGCTTCTTGAATGGCGTGGACCGAGTCATGGCAATGTGCTTTCATGACACTTTTCAGTCAGGGAAAAAGCAAGAAGATTGAAGTAGCGACATCTGAGCTGTACCTGAATTTGAAAGACTCAGAAAACGAGCAACTCCTTAAACGGCAAAACCTTAAGAGAGCGTTGAAACGAGCCGCCTGCGTCCGTCCAGCAGTCGCTGGATGATGGAGGCTCCATCACGACAATGCGCCGAGCCACACCACCTTTGCTGTCATGGACTTCCTGACTAAAATGGCATCACACACCTTCCGCAGCTTCCCTACAGCCCAGATGTCGCTTCTTCAGACTTCTTCCTCTAACCCCGACTGAAAAAGGGTCATGAAAGGACGGCACCACGACTCGGTTCAGGCCATTCAAGAGGCCGTAATGATGAAGCTAAAGAGCGTTCCAGTTTCTGTGTTCCAGAGAGCCTTCAGTGATTGCGAGAGTCACTGGAAATGCTGTGTTGATGCAGAAAGATCATATTTTGGAAACTATTAAGCCGATGTATCAAAATTGTGAATAAATAATTTTTAGAAATTCAGTTCTACTACTTTACGGACAAACTCTATATTATACAGAAGGTAATATATTCATTGCATTTTCTAAATGCCGATTTATTTTCAAGAAGAGTTCCTAATTCAGAAATCTCTTCGAAACAGGATTTCTCAGCGACTATACCCCTGAAATTAGCAGAAGAATGTGAAAAGCACAGCGAAAAAGCATGTGAAAAGAAGAGTTCTTAAACAAACAAAGTTAGCCTAAGAACGAACACAACACAACAAACAGTCAGTAAGAACAAACAGTCTAACTAACTAAGAACAGAACTAAGAACAAACAAAGTTAGTTTAGTTAGTGATGAAGCAAATTACCTCCTTCTTGAAGCAGAATTCGTAACTAGGGAATTTAATCGGAGAATAAATACGTATTTAGATATACGGATTTCATCTTTTGAAGTTCGTGAGGATATTTCAAAACATTTTAAAATAAATCCATTCATTACTACATAACCTGTCATAAAGTAAATGAATTTAGAAACGACAAAAAGAGATGTACGCGTCAAATATCATGCAAAACACGAATTGTAATTCGAATGTTTTATTCCTTACTTTTGATCATTATAAAATGTAGAAGAACTACAGGTTGTTAAATCCTGTGTGGCTAAAAGTCAGAAAAATACTAATTAGTAACTCAACTTCCGTAATTAAATTTCTTTCATAGAAAGAGTTACTTTTGAAACTAATTGAAGAATTCCGTAAAACGATAAGTGTGTTGAATTTTTACTGTTTTCACTGGTAGATCATTATAATTTGGTTTGGTTTATTTGATCAAGGCAAAGCATTCGAGGGCTATCTGCCTGGGGGATGCCTTCGTGGAAGATTTTCTAAGAGAAACTGACTCGTATATATGTTACACATGAGGAAAACCACAAAGACCTCCATTCAGCCAGCCCTTTCGCGGAAATCGAACCTCGGAGCAAATTACCAGTATTCAACGGTTTTATGGCTTAGCCGCTGGTGGGCGGTAGATTAGTATAATAATTAAATTTTGGATGAGACCGTGGAAGTAGGAAGAGGAAAACATAATGTTTTTGGCAATAGCTGTTCATACAATTTTCAACGCTTTAATCATTATTTTTTTTTATGCTTTGTAGCTAAAATAAAATTTTCATAGCTTTAAACCTTATATTTTGAAATTTTAGGAAAAAAGTATTTTTGAATAAAGGGTCATTAAAAGAGTGCCTGGATTATAAAAATGTGTTACTTAAAAACCATTAAACTACCAAAATGATTAAAAATTGCTGCGAAGTTGAATGAAAATTAGTATAAAGCTATTGATATGAAGTTGCTATAATGCTAAATTGCTACAATGCTATTGTCGAATGAAAATTACTACGAAGTTTACGTTAGCTTCATAGGTATCTGTATTTTCTCACGATAATCCTCAGAGTCGTATTCGAGCTCGCTGCAGTTCTGGTGAAGTATGGGTTTCATAAGTGATTATTACCATAATGTTTTATTGTAAGTTCTAAACATCCTATAATTAAGATACAATAACACGCCGAACAAATATTAATTTAGAAGTCAAATAACAAAAATCAGCGTTATATTTTCAAATTTTCACAGGACTACTTTCGATGGTTTTACCGAACCACCATCCTCAGCTGCAAAAGCTCAAATGAACGAGATAAGGTATAATGATTAGATAAGAAAAGATAAGAAAGCCTGGAGAGGAGGCAAGCTACTGGCGCCATCTGTTGATGAAACCAGAACTAAAACATAATTTCTTTAAAGGCTGAATGAAAAGATGGATTGGAATTAGTGTCGTTAACTAGAACAGAAAAGTTTTTTTGAATGTGAAATGCCTCTAGAAAACCCAGTTCACCAATGGAAGATGTTTTTTGAATAATTTTGGCAGCAGAAAAATTGAAAATGTGATTTTCGGACCAACAATGTTGGGCAACAGAAGACTTCTGTGTTTAATTTTTCTAACATATGCCTCATGTTCCTTAACGCAAAATTTTAAGGCTCTCTTAGTTTGGCCAATGTAAATTAAACCACACTGGCAAGGAATCCTGTAAGTATCCGGAATGGGGTCCTTGAATGTGGAACTCGGAATTTTATTGATGGGCGAATAAACGACGCGAAAGTTAAATTTCTGTAAAATGCGTTCAACTTTATAGCTAATTGATGAAAAGAAGGGAATGACAACATAATTTTTATAATCTCCTAAAGAGTCTGCCTTTTGGTGTGTTGAGATGAGAATTTTTTAACTGCTTGATTAATAATGTTGGGTGAAAAGCTCCTGTGAATAGCTATTGCTTTTAAATAATTTAGTTCTTCATCGAGGGATAGTTTGGAGGAGCAAACTTGAAGGGCACGGAAAACATAGAAATGTTATCTGTTCTAGTTAACGACCCTAATTCTAATCCATCTTTGCCTTCAGCCTTTAAAGAAATTATGTTTTAGTTCTGGTTTCAGCAACAGATGGCACCAGTAGCTTGTCTCCTGGCCAGGGTTTCTTATCTTATCTCATCTAATCATTATACCTTATCTCGTTCATTTGCGCTTTTGCAGCTGAGGATGGTGGTTTGGTAAAACCATCGAAACTAGTCCTGTGAAAATTTGAAAATATAGCTCTGATTTTGTTGTTTGACTTTTAAATTTCTAAACATCCTGTTGTATTTTTTTAATCGTATCAAGAAAAAAAGTGCCTTCAGCTTAGTGCAGAGAAATATATTTTCTGGACGAAAACAGCTCTCTCTGAAACTGCTCCCGATAACACCAAAGTTTTCTAAAGAAGCAGGAGCTGTATTTATACAA
Organism: Stegodyphus mimosarum; assembly: GCA_000611955.2. NCBI lineage: Eukaryota > Metazoa > Arthropoda > Arachnida > Araneae > Eresidae > Stegodyphus > Stegodyphus mimosarum. The sequence goes on along the minus strand of KK120694.1, from coordinate 139,875 downwards.
CTTATCCGATTAAGGAGTTGGCACATTTCTCATTGCCATATTTTACCAATTGAATCAATTTGAAGCATTTAATAGTTTTGGAATGATACGCTTTTATAATCCTAGCATTCTTTTTTTTGATAATCTTTTATTATAATATCAAACTAATTTGAAAATATTACTTTTCAATGATATGAATATTTAACAATGGAACGCTTTTGAAACATCCCTTTTGTCTGCCTTCTGCTGCGTATGAAATCAATCTTTATTGCATTTCAAAAGAAACTTTCTGTTTGTACGCTGTTCTGTGATGCTTTAATACTATTCAAGTGATATCCATACAATGATGTGGCTCCATACAATGATGATCCATACAATGATGTTTTACTTGTGTGACCTACCAGAGCAAGTCCATGAATTTTATAGTGGCAAGGCGCGTCTGTCGTTGGCATGGATCTCGAGCACCATATAGGTGACTATATGACTTTGTCCATCCGCGTCTCTATTTGGGCGAACAGCACTCCACAGGTGGGCCCAAAGGTCTCCCTCCTCTCTTCCAATAACACCAAACCACTTGAGAACACTTTCAGCTTGTCGTAGTTTTGAGTGCCCCCCTGCCTCACAGATACTATACACTCCATTTTTTTTCCGATTTTCGAGCTCGAGCTTATGAAACGATATAGGAATCAGGAACCCGAAACACTACCCCGATCAGGAGTGTTACATGTATATAATTAGCAGATGGAACAATCTCGGAAGCATAATTTTCTATTACGATTTTCTTAGTAACTTAGAAGACATGTCATATATTATTTATGGAAAGAGAGAAATTTCATGGAAAGAGTTGATTTATGGAAAAAGTTTATCAGGCAAATTTCATGTTCTTTTTTCATAACTAAAGGCTTACAGCCCCAAATTGTTGTCAAATAAGTTAATTACAAAATTTTGACAACTTTCTCCTGAATAAGCATGAGTTAGCGAAAACGCTGTATTTGTTTCTGCGTTGCGGTGTATTTAATGAAAATGCCAACCAGTAATTCTTAGAAATTAATCAATACAACTGGGTATCCCAAAATAAACAGACTTCGTATCCTGAGTCAATAATGACAGAATACAAAATGCGTCATACTTTCAATTCATAAAAATCGCTTGCATATTATAAAGGAAGTATATTTATTTGCTATAAATTGTGCTTATATATATATTAATTTAGTCATTATATCTATTATATGCATTAATGACATGATGAAAGTTCTACATGTAGTAAAAAACATTTATAAAAGTTTTTCACATTTTAAGTAAAATCTTATTCATTCTTTTCTATACATATTTCCTTACATTTATCATTATATTCTTGTGCCAGTTAATACTGTATTACAGTTTATAGTAACTCCCGTTTGCTACCTAAATTTTGACAGATGGTATCTGTGTATTAGTTTCGAAGTTATCTGAATTACTTTATAATATGTCGTATAGCGTTTGCTCAAAGCATGCCGTTACACTCATGACTGTAATATGTGAAGTATGCCTCTTGATAATGAATCAAAATGACCTTGATGTGACGTCGAAGGATGCCCTCTGTAGAATCGATTATGCTGGAAGCTCTTCGTCAAGAAATTACAGCGGTATGTGCAGCTATTCCCCCGGACATGTTGATCAACGTTGTTCAAGCAACCGTTCACCGTTGTGTAATGTGTCTGGCCGCAAATGACAGCTACTCTGACACTTTGAGCACTCTAAGTAACTGCAAAGATACTACATGTACAGAAAGATTGTTTTAAACTTAAGCTTATAAGGTATTTCTCCCGCCTTCTTGGCATGCCTTCGTGGTGTAGTGGTCAGCACGGTCGGCGCGTATTCGAAAGGTCCGTGGTTTGAGTCCCGGCCAGAGCACTGCTCATTTTCCCTCTCTCCTGCTTCGAAATAACCTAACATCTCTACAGTGTTGCCCGAACTAAAAAGGGTGGTGGATGATGATTCTCCACCACCAGGATTTAGCGATTGGGTCCCCTAATCTCCAGTCGCCCTTTAAAAGAAGGGAGTATATAATGTATTTCTCTTGCCTTCATGGCGTAGAGGTCTGCACGCTTGGCGCGTATTCGAGATGTCTGTGGTTCGAGTTCCGGTTAAGACGTTGATCATTTTTCATACCTCTCCTGCTTCAAAAAATAACTAATGTTTCTATACTGGCGCCCGAACTAAAAAACGTGGTGGATGAGGATTCTCCACCACCAGGATTTGGGGACTAGGTCCGCTAATCCCCAGGCCCCCTTTAAGAGGGGAAGTATATAAAGTATTTCTTCCGCCTTCTTGGCATGCCTTCGTGGTGTAGTGATCAGCACTCTCAGCGCGTATTGGAGAGGTCCATGGTTCAAGTCCCGGCGAGGGCATTGCTGATTTTTTATCTTTCCTGCCTGAAAAAATACTTAATGTTTCTATAAACTAACCGATCATACATATGATCCTGTGCTTATATATATCTGACGTATGATCCTATATATATCATACACACGATCCTGTGCTTACATACATATGATATCTGATATGAGTACATTAATCTATAATTCAGTTCAGTGCTAACTTAAAATGAAGAATTTTCTTTCGTTAACGGCTGTACACAATTTTCTGGCAGATACTGTATTTGAAACAAAGTATCTATTATTATTTATTGAAGAAACTCAATTAATAAAATCTAAACTGATTTATAACACAAAATCTGCCTGCTATATAACTCCACAGCGGCAAATTAGAAATTTTAAAAAACTATGGCGAGTCCTCGAGAGCATTTTTTTCTTCTTGGTTAGGTTTATGAGTGGCATTAAGGAAGGTTTTTCGTATAATCTGCCCTATTAAAATTTGTGCACGTTTGTCTGTTTGTGACACCATCTTCTCCGGAACGGCGGAGAGTTGAGTGTCAAAAGAGGTACCCCCCGGATTTCCAAATTCGTGGAAGGCATTTCGACCATTTTCATCTTCGTACGACTTAAATCGGATTAGATAGTAATCATGAAACTCTGAAAACTCTAATTTTCGCACTCACTTTATCGAGTGGCAACGGTCTCACGAGTTAGAGACAGAAATGCTTTATTTCGAAAAGTGTTGCCACTGCTCGGTTTCAAATCCGAGAGTTTGCTAATAAAATATTTGTGAGGTTTACAAAATATGAAATAAAAATACCATTGCCGAATATTTAAATATATTATTATTAAATAAGGTCATGTCCTGATGTCGAAGAAAAGCACGCAATTTCATGTGACATCATTGTATGTCGAAAATGTTTCGTTAATGTCAGCATTTTAATTAAATAGCTGTTGTTGGCAACATTTTGGTTTCAGGTTAGGATAACTGACACAGGGCGTTGAACCGGAACTGAACCGAAAACCAGAAAAAACCGTTATTTTGGTCGGAACGAAAACCGGAACTGAACCGAAAAAAAATCAATATATTTTTCGTCATTTTGTTACAACATTCAAATTAATAATATTTTCTAATTTAACGTCAACCATAAAATTATCATCTTCACATGTACATTGTCATTGATTTCGTGTTTCAATGTTTTTGTACTTTTCTATTTCAAATTCATATGAAACTACTTAGAAAAGGCAGCTAAATATATTTAAATGAACTAGAAGTACAAATTCTAAATGAAAAGTATCAGTTTAAGCAAAGTGACATGCTAAAAGATATTTTACTTTTCACCTTAGAAAAAGTACAGGCTGTGCAAAATTTAAAGAATATTTGGAATAAAATAGAATATTTGGAAAGGTCCATTTCAGTCGTAAACGAGAAAAAAAATTCTTCTACCGAAAACGATGAAGATGTAGATGATTTAGAGAGTTTTTTGAAAAGTAAGGAATTGACTATAAAATCACATAGACCTTCTATGTCTACCAAGATTGACACTGAATTTATTTTAAATAATTTTGATAATATACTCGATGCAAAATATAATATTTTAGATTTTTGTGAAGAGAATAAAACTATCGATCCGCACTTGCATAAGGTTGCCATGGCGGTTTTGGCAGCTCCCTCTATGCAATTGAGCGTTGAATGGGGGTTTTCAGGTTTGAAATTTATTTTCCGAGACAACAGAAGTAATCTCAGTGAAATCATGCTGTAATATACAGGATGTTTATAAAGTCCCGGACCCATTTTGATGTTTAATAACTCATAAAATAATAAAGATAGATTAAAATTAATAACATAAATGGTTAGATAGACTCAAAAAGTTTCATGACCCTTGTCAATAAACTTCCACGTTTCTTCGTCGCACGGAGAATATCAAGTCGATATTCAATTTCACGCCAGGTACCGGCAAGCATGTCGGCATCTACAGAGGCTATTGCGGTTATAATTCTGGCTTTTAGGTCATCGATGTTCGACACTATCCTCCTGTAAACGTTGTCCTTTACAAATCCCCAAAGGAAAAAGTCCGGCGTTATATCAGGTGATCTGGGTGGCCAAGGAATTGGACCTCCTTGCCCAATCCATCTTCCTGTAAAATGGTCATTCGAAGAGCTACGAACGATTTCACCCCAATGAGGTGGTGCACCATCTTGTTGCAAAAAGACATGTGACTGAAGCTCTTCTAGTTGTGGAAATACGAAGTTTTCCAACATGTCTAAGTATACGACTGATGAGACCGTCTTTTCTGTAGAAAAGAAAGGCCCAATGACTCGGTCGTACATTAGTTCACACCACACATTAACCTTTGGGAAATCTCTTTGTGCCTCACGGTATTAATGGGGGTTTTCAGATTCCCATATGCGCACATTATGCCATAAACAGACGATATTTAGAAAAGTACAGATATTTAGACTGGAAAATGAAATTATCTGAAATTAACAACACGCGCAGACAATATTTACAAAAGTAAAGATATTCAAACCTGAAAAGGAAAATGTATAAGTTATTCCATCAATAAATGCCATAAGTTTGTTTATATCTTCATTATTTTATGAGTTATTAAACATCAAAATGGGTCCGGGACTTTATAAACACCCTGTATTTTAATAATTAGAGGCAATTTTTATATACTAAATAAATAAATAAACGTATTTTTATATAATTATTATTGCAAGGCCTAGTGCATATTGTGAACGTCAAACGCTAAGCGCCGAAGATGCACGTAATCATTACAATCATGAACGAAACCGTCATATGCAATTCAAGCAACGAAAACAATGCCAATACTCGCCGGTTTCTGATTGCTGCTTGTATTGTACAATTTATTTAATTGTATCATTTTACATAATGCCCAGTTAAAAAAATAAATTATAGAATTTCATTTTTTATTTATATGTAATTATTTTTTGTTACATATAAAAATATACACGCGAACAATTATTTATTTAAATCTGAACCGAAACCATTATTTTGGTCAGAACGAAAACCCAAACTGAACGATAATTTTTTTTTACTTGAATCGAAACCGAAAACCGGAACGAAAAAAATAATGGTTGGAAGCCCCGAATTGGCCTGATATTTTATTGCCACGTTAATTCATTTATTGATATTGAGAAAAGGTTTTAATATTGCATTAAATTTAGATCATGACGTCATACGTATACGTAATAACCTGATGTACCAGAAGTTTTTGTTTCCTGGTTTGGCAACAAAAACATTATTTACGAATTGGTTCTTGCTCCGAAAGAATGAAATGATTTCATTCATACTGAAATGTTTTTATACATTTTTCTTTTCAGGTGTACACAGAACTTCTAAATTTTGCTTTTTCCCCAGCCCCCTCATCTGGCAGAATTATCCGGTAATTTTTTTATTAATTTTTGTGCTAAATATATAGTGCATTAAACTTATTTGCTGGTAATGTTCAAAGAATTAACTTCGATTTTAAGGAAATCATTTTCTGTAGTTCTGTTTATAAACCTCATTTAATTATCTCTGTTTATAAACCTCGTTTAACTTATCTTATCCTAGGAAGTCTGCATTGTATTTTAGAAGAAACCCCCAACGGATGCAATTAAACAGATCTGTATTATACGCAAATTTTGCCTTTCATAAAATATCAGAACTTTATCGCTTCGCCATCTTCTAGTTTTGCATAATGTTCCTTGGATTTTATGCACAATCTTGAATTTCTGCAGCAATAAGATTCTCAGTGATGCTATTAACTGCCTTCTGTTCAGAACTTTTAATGTATCGCTTTCTTGCATATATATCCCAGTAGCAGACAAGAGAAGCGAATTGACGGGGCTATTATACTTTCGTCTCGCAATTAAAGTAGGCGGGATTGTGCTTAAAGGAGAAATATTTCTTGTTGAATGAGTAGATTTGAGTGGATAAACGATCTCAAATTACTGCTAAAATAGCAGACTGCAATTTAGAATGCCTGGTAATTGGGTGGAGGCTAGACTGAGTTTAGTTTGTTACATCCTGCATTGCTGTTCGGATTAAATAGAGTAAAAATTACATGGCGTCAGTTCAGATATATGTAAACAGAATGAAAATAGACGTAGAAATAAAAACGGAAAATTTATTGAAGAATCGAGAAGATGTGTAATGGAAATAAGGGGGTATTTGAGAAACAATGCATTTATTCAATTAGTTGCACAAATATTAAAATAAATAAAATAACGATATTTCCACCTAGCTTTATTTTAGTTCAATTATTTTAATGTTAGAAGTTTTCTATCTGTTTGAAATACTTTTCACCTCTTTGAAAGATAAGAAAAAACACTTTTGCATTTCTTCGAGGGTATTAGCACATTCGTATTTGCATTTCTTCGAGGGTATTAGCACTAGGACTGTTTAATTAACGTTCAAAGTAAAAGTACTTATCATTTAAGTTTTTGATCTGATTTCTTGAATTACAGAGTCCGCATTTTGCTTTCCACGACTTCGTTAAATTTCCATATATATTGTTTTTCATTCTTCTTTAACTGCATTCCACAGTGCAAAAATCAAAGTAGGTTTTCACTTAGCTTTTTTCAGCAAGTAAAAGGTATAATAAATTCATAGTACAGTATTCATGATAAACAGTGTTTGAAAGGAATTTTTTCTATGGGACTATGCAAGAATATGTTGAGAAGGTGCAAATATAGAAGGTGCTTACACATTTTTAGAACGATTTAGATAAACTACAGGGTGTCTGAAAAAGATTGTACATTTTTAAAAAATTTTTCTCTAGTTTCTCTGAGGTACTATTGGAATGTTTTGTTATATCAAAAGTTAAGTAATATATCAAAGGTTTTCATGTACCAAAATTGTACCTTGCAAAGATTCAATATGGGCGTCTTTCTTGACACTGCAGATATCTAGGCGATACTCTATTTCCGCCCACACTCGCACCAACATGTCTCATGTTACGGCAGCAAATCCATTTCTGACCTGCCCTCGCAGCTCCACCAGATCTCGAGGTAATGGTGGGACAAAGACTTTAGATCCACAAAAAGAAGTCACAGGCCGTCATGTATGGAGACCTCGGAAGCCATTTCAACCACGCTTCATCATCACGACCAGTTCGACCTATCCAACGTTGTGGGAGATGTTCATTCAGATACCTTCTCACGTCATTATGGAAATGAGAAGGAGCGCTATCCTGCTGGAAAATGAAATCTTGGGAATCTTCTTCAAGTTGTGGTATCAACCAATTCTGGAGTATGTCAAGATACGAGTGACCCTTTGCAGATCCTTCTGGCAAAGAAAAATGGCCCATAAAGCTTCCTTTTGGCAGAAAAGACTTAGGAGAATCTCTGGCATGCTCAGCGATTTGCCGAGGGTGTTCTGAACCCCAGATTCGAACATTGTCTATTGACTCTGGCAGTGACATGGCAGGTCGCTTCAGCACTAAAGACTAGCCTGTCCCCCCAATTTTCCAGCATTTCCAACGTGTTAGCACTGAAGACAGTGCGAAGTTGTTTATAATTTTCAGTGAGTGCCTGTAGAAGTGTCAACCTATAAGCCTTGAAATTCAAACGCTTGTTAAGAACATTCCAGACTGTTGATTTGGGCAATGCTAATTCACGGCTCGCTTTCCGAACTGACTTCTGGGGACGGCGTAGGAAAAATTGATGAACTTTATCAACTGTTTTCTCCGAACGCGGTCGCCCGGAGCTTTTTCCTTTGCATAGGCAACCTCTCTCCATTAGTAGTGCATGCCCACGTTTAATTGAGTTCTTGTCCGTTGGATTTACCTCAAATTGTCGCCGAAAGTTGCGTTGAACTGTGATAACAAACACTGGTTTTGAGTATTCCACAGCACAAAATGCCTTCTGTCGTTTGGTGGACGTCATCTTGACAATTTTGTGTACACAAAGAAAGGTGGATAATTCAAAACGTGGACTATCTAGTAGCTTTCAAGCCAATTTTCATCACTCTGTACACACTGGGTACCTAGACAAAAAATAAAATATAAAAAAGGTACATTCGTTTTCGGGCAAACTGTATTATTAGAAAAAAAGCAAATGTTTTGGAATGACAATTTCCAGCAACAGTTTATTATTTTAAATAAAAATATCGTCTGCTACTTTAAAATTTATTCCTCTTTCAAAATATCGCAAATAAACAAAACTGTGTATTAAAGGATATGATTTTGCGCTTGCCGAAGAGGTTCTCATGTTCCACAATTCAAAATCTTTATAAAATGCAAGCTCTTAAAATTTCGAAGTGAAAAATAAGCAACATTATAATCAGAAAGAGAAAAATCGTCAATTAATTCTACAAGGCAAGAAGACTCTATAGGAGTACCCAGAAAAAATATGTATTGTTCCTAACGTTTCTAAAGTTAAATCGTTGGTAACAAATAAAATCGACGCAACATCAGATGCAAATCTTTAAATACATCTGCAGCAACAACAAACAAAATAAATACCAAATTTACAACTTAAAATAAGCTAAAATGTAATATTCACCAACTTTTGTCGAAGCATGTGCTCAAAGCAGAACAATTTGTGTGAAAACTATTTAACAGGAGATAAATGGAAATATAGTGTGACCCTTGACGAAACATGGGTTTATTTAAATAACTGCAACAGAAAAAGGTCGATTCATTATCGAAATGGAAGAGAGAAAAATGTACACTGCGCAAAAAAAGAAAAATGGGACAGTACTATACCTCCCGTTCTACCGGGCCCGTTGATGAAATTCAACTTGCGTATTTCATGTCTCAAAAGCGCGACTTTATATTAGTAGATTTATATATAACATTGTTCTAACATAGGTATTTTGACACAAAATCGGACTTTTGTCTGGAAAATCATAACATTTGTTCCCCATATTTCAAATCTACGACTCAAATTATGCCAAACTGCCAAGTTTTTAAAAAATTAACTCTCAAATTAATCCTCAATGCTAATTGAATTTGGTATATATTTATTAATCTCTCTATTTTTTATTAAACTTTTTTGATTCTTGCTTTCACATTTTGAAATTTACGTTTATTTCAAATAAAATTCGCCCATTTTTTACTATTTATTTTAAAAATTCGTATTTTTAAATAATTTTTACAAATTTTTCGAAAAACATTTTGAATTATAATCTATGAAATTTTTACCATGCTCTTAAAGTAGATGTATTTCTAAGCATAGCTGCAGAAATTAGAGATTCAAAATTTCTTAAGATACATGTGAATTTATATATTGGCGCGTTTTGAAATTTGGCATATTTGTTGAAAGCGATAATAACATCAAGTGTGGTTTAGGTACTTCGTTCAAATTATTTGAAAGTAAGAACGATGTGACTTTTTTTTCCGCTCATGCACAATGTTAAAAGGGAAAGCGAAATAGGTTGCCATATACTAAGAAGTTCGCCAAATGAATTATTCTTGGCGCAAACTGAAAAAAATTCTCTCACATAAATTTTTAAATTTCTATGTATTTTTCTCACCAAAAATTACAAAATTTAATATTTAGGCATAATCTGAGTAGTAGAATCGAAATATGGAAAAACATTAGCATGTCATTTCAGAAAAAGTCTGATTTTGTGTCAAAATACCTATGTTAGAATGATACTATATATAAATCTAATACATATCCTAAGTCGAGCTTTCGAGCCATGAAAGACGTAATTTGTATTTCGTCAATCGGCCCAGTAGAATGGGAGCTATAGAACTGTTCCATTTTTTTTTCTTGCGCAGTGTAGAAACCTGGTTGTGTCAATGAAAAGAAAGTTTCAATAAGGGGTTTATGATTGCGCAGGATTCTCTTACAGTGGGGAATTCAAAAATGTCGAATGAACTCAATGCTACTATCAAGAGAAAGTTTTATGTCCGATACTTACAGAAAAAATTTATTTCTTTATCCCAGTGGCTTTCCAAGAGTGGAACTTAATCAAGACGAAACAACTAGTCTAGTCATACTTTGAAAACTACCACGGCATTCGTTTTAAAAAAAGAAAACTAATACAGGCATATTTTCAACGCATTCCTGAGAAGTTCCCTGACCTTTCAGGTATAGACTATTGTGACTTTGGTCTCTTGAAAAGAGGTTTTTCTAAGCTCAAACCTACCAAAATTGATGAACTCTGGAAAGTAGTGGCATAGGAATGGAAATCAATACCCCTGAGAACTTCATAAAGGTTTTTTTGCCGTGGAAATCACAATGAAATTTTATAGCACAGAAAGACGACAGTTAGATCGAACATTAAAAATTATACTTTCCATTTTAAACATTAATTAAACGACCTCGAAATCGTTGTAATATCGCTCTTCATTTTTCAAGGAATGCATGGCTATTTTACAAAAAGCTGTTTCGATAAATAAATAGACTATTTTTTGTAAATACAAAACGTAAAACCTTTTATTAAGAGTTTCACAACTTGAATTTGATGCTTTTCCTAATTTTCGTATTTTTAATTCATTGATAAAATATACAGTAGAGCCTCTGATGTAAGATATTATGGAAGTTGTTTTAGAAGGTATTTTCTTCCTATTTCAAGCATGCCTTCGTCGTGTAATGGTAGCACACTCGGTGCGTACTCGAGAGGTCCAGGATTAGAGTCCCGGGGAGGGCATTTCACATATTCCAGCTTCCAAGTAACCTTATGTCTCTACAACCTTTTTGAATAACTGAAAATCAGGTAAAACAAAATGCTGCCATCTTTTGAGATTAAAAAACCTATAAATCATTCTGTCATTTTATGTAAGGTACGATCAAGTTAAAACATTTTTACTTTCGCCGTGGGATTAAATGTTATCAGAAAGCTGAAAAATACACTATCACATTTTTTTATAACACATCATTTAACACGCGACACTTTTACAAACAACAGTTTAGTGTGAATGAAAGTCTGTATTCTTGCACTTATTTACATTAATACGAAAGGTTTGCCCCCCCATTGAAGTTAAAACTGAAAGGATGAAATTATTAAATTTAAAATTAAATTAATTAATTTAAAATTAAAATTAATTAATTTAATTATTAAATTAAATTAATTAATAAAAAGGAATTAAAAAATCAGTTATAATATATTTGAGGGTTCTGAGCTTTTTTAAAACATTCTTTTTTGATTTATAGCGATTTTAGGCTTCTTTGCTATAATATTGCATACGTAGCTTTCGATAACAGTCTTCGCTGATGGCTAAGGCAATAACAACTGGATTCTTTTAGAAATCAAAATTCTTTATTTTTGCACATAATCAAATCGTTTTTTAGTAGATAAGATATTTCTAGGTCATAAATAATTGTAATATATTTTGTATGCACGTGATATCATCTTAGAATAGGAACAAAGGAGGGCATAACAAGATAGAGATATTGGGAAGGCGAAAGATAGAGAAAGGAATGCAGCAGAATAAGAATATCGTAATTAATCGCTAGCGGTGTTTATACCAAGTTTGATGTACAAGTACAGCTAATCTATGATTGATTAACTTTAGTTTTAGTTGCCCTTTTCAAGTAACGTTACATAACGATCGAAAGGTCTCGAATTTGCGAAAACAGATGAATTTAGGGGGAGAGCACCAAATTTAGAATGTTAATTTTGAGGTCGCCAATTATTTTTTAAAGCAGCTATCGTATTTTGTTTTATCTTACATATATATGTATATGTTCATATATATATATATATATAAATTTTTTTAAGATAGAAATTTTTTGCAAGGACTATGGGAAAAAAGTTAAAAAAAAAGTAGAAATGCGGATAAGCTGCAGGCTCATAAATCGTGGAAAGATATTTTAGAGGAGATGAGGTAGTTAATATAAAACTGAAAAGATATTTTAGAGGGATATATCGTGAAAAGATATTTTAGAGGAGATGAGGTGGTACTACCTTAGGGCGAGACGTTTTTCGACATTTTAAATGATTAGGACCTTCATTAGTAATTTACCGTAAGCGAGCCATCTTAACTACCTCATCTCCTCTAATATATATTTTCATGAATAATATAATATACTACATATATATATCTTCTTGATAATATATGTCAGGGGTTTTTCATTCATTAGAAGATCATGAGTTGATTTGCATTCATTAACAGAAATAAAATAAGCCAAGAAATGAAAAAGAAGCGCAAGCATTATTAAAATCTCATTATGCTAATAATTTTGATGTACTTATCTTCGAATATTATATTTTCATAATATCACTCAGTGCTTTGTACAATTTTGGATTTCGAAGCGCTTTAAATTTTTATTCGATTTGAAGCTCTAAAAGCATTCACTGAGATTGCATTTTGCATTTGTTAATTTAAAAATTACTTTAACATACTTACGTGTTCCTAAATTACATTCTTTGCATAACGTGGAAAACTATGGATCTTTAAAAGGGAAAAAAGTTAAACTATACTTTGAAACTTTTCATCCTTTTAAGCTGTGCTTCCTTGTAGAAATAAGAAAGATCGATATTCCAATAATATCGACAATGAAACGGCAATGAAATTGCTATTTCTGATCAATAACTTTTATTAAATAAGTTAGTTACATATTCTCAAAGTACCTTAATTTCAGGTAAAGGACTCGGCTTTGTTGTAATAAAATTAATGGGGGAGATGAGAATAAAAGAAAATTTCCTCGTAATGCCTAAAGATCTTGAATGCTGATGAAATTCTAGTTCTTTTAGTTTTCATAGAAAAATATCGATATGTTTTTGGTGGTCCTTTAGTTATTTATTTTAAAATATATTCTATTCATGACTTAAAGAAATTATTACATATTTTTAAACATTATTATTATTTTGCTTTGCATAAATAGCTTGGTTATCGGTTTTTATTCTATAAATGAATTGATTATTGGTTTTTGGCATTGACAGCAAAATTTACTGTTTTAAGTTTGGTACAAAGCTACGAAAATCTTAAAAAAAAAATGCAAAGAGCGCGAGGGAACTAGAAAAACAATTGTGTCCTTAATTTATCTGTTTAGTAAAGCATTCCTTGAAAGCAAATTTTGTTGAAATTCAACACACATTTGCGCAGAAGTAAAATCGAAAGCAAGATATATGACATTTTGTAAGCATTTGAAAGCTGGCGGAAAGCAGAGACACTGTAATTTTACTAAAATATTAAATGGCTTTTCTCATGTCCTCATAAATTTAGTGCCAAAATCGCTCTATAAGAATCAGGGCGCCCAGGTGAATTTAACCTGACAAAAATACTGCAATATTTGCAAAATAACAATCATGACCTGAAGACTAACATTCATAACCTGAAGACTAACAATATTTTGCAAATATTGCAGTCTTCAGGTCATGATTGTTAGTAATATAATAGGTGTTTGGTGCTATAAGAACTCTTGATTATAGTGGGGTAGTAAAGCTTTAGACACCAATAAAATGCACAATACACACAAAGGAAGCAAATACACATAAATAAATATTGCGTTCAAAGGAACTTTTTTTAACGTTTTGTGTGTTACGTTTATTTATTAAATATCATGTTCATGTTTATTTATTAAATATCATGTACTTAAACCATAAAATTCAGTTCAAGAGCATTATCGCAAAATAATTTTAAAATGAGCATATCTTTAGAATTTCCGAAACACAGTCTCTCTCGCTGGAGCTAAGAAATGTTTTTTTCCGTACAGTGTTGCCTTTGCTCGCTTTGAAATCGTTGAATTTGTTAATCAAAAATCCGTTAAAGTTTTACAAAATATGAAATCGATAATAAAATAAATTCCAGATTCCAAATTTGGGGTTCCAGGTGGCCATATTCGTGTGGAAACGTACGCTATTTAAAATTGGATGGCTCTAGGTACCGTTGTTTTATCACACTGCGAAAAACATACATACATTTATGCAGATTCTTCATTATTTAGTTTCTTTAAATATAGTACAGGGCTCTAATATTTGGTGGCAACCATTTGAAAAGTGAATCAACATTTATAGTGAATCAACGCAAAATGTCAAAACGAAATTATTAGTCCTTCTGGGCAAATTGCGCCTTTGGACTAAAGAAAAAGAAATCTAATGACTCTACAGACTTTCTTGTGAATATCTACGAACGTCTACGTATTATGACATTAGAGTTGCTTTATTAGTTATTTATTTATGTATGTTAATACCATTTAAACTCTGGGTTTAAAATATACATTTAAATATTTGTTGCACACTAGATAGGCATTTGTCAAGTTCGAAGTGTTCTAAAATGTACTTAGCGCTGTATATATGTCTGAATATAAAAATACATTGAAGAGTTTTAAAAGGCAATTTCATATTTGCACATTGGCGAATATATTGCATATTGCTGCATACTTGCATACTTGAAAGAACATTTAACAGCTGACATTTGTAATGCACCTTCGCACTGACTCTTTAATCCTGATATAGTTACTTGAGTGCATTTACATTACTGCTTAGCACACTGATATCTTCAAGACACTAAAACGACTCTTTTATGTTTTCATACTGAGGAATTACATAATGTGCATATATTATACACCAATGCGAATTTATATATTTGAGCTTACTTTGAGCACTGATACTTCTAAGTATACTTTCCCTTTCTCTACCCGTTATATTGATTACGCAGCGAGAGAGAGAGATCACCACCGTGCTGTGCAAGCTTGTGGATGATGTTTGTGATCTTCGTAACTAGGTATAGTTTCGTAATCTAAAACTAACACTACTTTTGCATTTACTTTGCAGAATTTTAAACGGGCCTCTCTTGTTACAGGCCAATTTCTTAATATCAAAACTCTCTTGCTATAGCATAGTTAGTAAAGCAGTGAAGGGTTTTCTGGCTGACACAAAAGTCAATGTTGCTTATTGAAACACTGATGACAAAGGCCGCGTCTTGTTATTAATGTTAAAAGATGCTTCGGAGAAATGCAGGTGTTGTCATCTATTTCTGTAAAGCAATAGTGTATTCAGCGGCTTTGTTCGCATTTTTCCCATTCAAAATGCCATTGATATGTGTACTTTGCGCTTGAGCTGCTTCCTGAGGATTGCGCACGGTAAAAATGCTGGTTCAGAAAAGTAGCTTCTTTGGCAAATCAGTTAGCATTCTGTTGTCCCTTAAGCTGACCTATGCTACTATAAAAGAGAGTATAATATTATGAGTTGCGTGTAGGTTTCTCTAGATTTGTATTATAAGTGTGGTTGAAGTATGGCAATGATTTCGGATGGAGAGAATTAACAAGGCTGTATGGGTAAATGGTAATGTCTTTTATTTTTTGTTAGGAAATGAGCTTGATGGCTTTGTTGATTGCCACAGCTTTTGCCTAGAATACCGACTTTGAGATTTTGTGTACTCTGGGGAGGGGGGAAAGGGAAAAATCTGAACTTTTTCAGATTTTAAATTTTTCAGATTTTGTGTGTTACTTTATTTATTAAATATCGTGATCTTCGCATTTAAACCGTAAAATTCAGTTCAACAGCAAAATAATTTTAAAATGAGCATATCTTTAGAATTTCCGATACACAGTCTCACGCGCTGGAGATAAAAATGTTTTTCCCGTATAACGTTGCCATTGAAATCATTGAATTTGTTAATGAAAATTCCTTAAAGTTATACAAAATATGAAATAGATAATCAAACAAATTCCAAAATTCAAATTTGAGCTTCCGGATGCCCATATTCGCAGTAGGATTACGTCATTCAAAATTCGACGGTTCTAGGTACCGTCGTTTTATCACAAAGCGAGAAACATACATGCATTTACGCAGATTCTTCATTGTTTAATTTCTTTAAATATAATACATAGGGATAATATTTGGTGTCAACAGTTTGAAAGTGAATCGGACATTTATAGTGAACCAACGCAAAATGCCAAAACGAAAGCAATAGTTCTTCAGGGACAAAGCTTCTTTGGACTAAAAAGGGGGTGCAGTTTTGTATCTCCATTTCTACTGGGCCGATTGACGAAATTCAACTTGCATTTTTCATGTCTTGAAAGCACGAATTAGGGTATATATTAGATTTATATACAGCATTGTTCTAATATAGGTATTTTGACACAAAATAGGACGTTTTTGAAACGACATGCAGGGTTCTTTTCCATATTCCGATTCTACAACTCAAACTATGGCAAACTACCAAACTTATAAAAATCGCACGAGTAGTTTTTAAAAAATTAGCTCTCAAAATTTTAAGTTCCTCAATATTAATTGAATTTTGAATTATAACCTATAAATGTTTTGCTATCATCTGAAAGTAGATGTATTTCTAAGCATATTTGCAAAAAACTAGAGTTTCATTCAAATATTCCTGAGATGTACTTGAATTTACATTTTGGCGCGTTTTGAAATTTGGCATATTTATTGTAAGAGGTAATAACGAAAATGTGGTTTACGCACTTTGTTAAAATTATTTGAAGACATGAACGATGACTTTTTTTCCTCTCGTGAACAATGAAAAGAAGGAAAGGAAAATAGGTTGCTATAAATTAAAATTCGCGAAGTGAATTATTCTTGGTGCAATCTGAAAAAAAAAATGCCTCAAGATAAATTTTTAAATTTCTCTGTAAATTCTCACCAAAAATTACAAAATTTAATATCTAGGCATAATTTAGTCGTAAAATCGAAATATGGAATGAAACTGATATGTTATTTCAGAAAAAGTCCGATTTTGTGTCAAAATACCTATGCTAGAACAGTGCTGTATATAAATCTATTATATATATATTAATTCGCGCTTTTGAGACAGAAAAAATGCAGTTTGAATTTTGTCAATCGGCCCAGTAGAAAGGGAGATATAGAACTGTACTTCCCTTTTTTTTTGCGCAGTGTACATTAATATAACATATTATCTCTAGGCTTCAGAAAAGGTGGATAGACCACTTTATGAACAATACTCTATACCAATTTGAATGTATTTGTTCTACAATAAAATGTTCTTCAAATCCCCTTCAAATGATACATGAGAAAATCCATAATATACTTTGTTACGAGTAATAAATCATTAAACATTATGAGCTGTAATGAAGCAGCATAAGTATTTACATATGCTCTCAATTTCGAATATAACAAGAACAGGAATGAAGAAAACTAGTAAACTGCTTCTCCCCTTGGAGCTTGCGGACCGCATGCAGACATTTAAACAGTCACTTAAGTACTTTGGATGTAAAGTAGAGGAACTTCGGTGCAGTAGTTCAAAAACTTCTGTGTGCAGAGTAGAAGAAGTGAAAGGACAGGTCCAATTAAGAAGATTGTTAAGATTTATAAGATAGGACCATTAAGACAACCTAGGAACCTATGCGAAGGAACTTCACAAAGGCACCCAAAGCTCAATTTTTCTCATATTTATGAAAAAAAAATAGAATTGTTAGGAGTCGTAGGTCAATTTAGGAGCACTACCATAAGAGCTGGAACCTTGAGTCCTTGTGCGCTTAAAGAAAATTCAGCAGAAGTCAGAAAACAACATTCATTCCTCCGAATAAAAATTCTGTTTCTTCAGAAAAACTTATAAAAGCTATTTGATTCTCAAACATTGAATGTTAAGCGGTGTTGTATCGAAAAGAAAAATGCAAAGGGTTGTAGGAGCGTGTTCTCTTTGGTAACATAAACTCTACTAGATCCTACTAAAGAACATGGGGACTTCTCGCACAGGCGTAACAAAACAGCATAAAAGAAGGGTAAAAATAACCCTTTATTATTATTCAAACTCTAAACAGGAAAGGCACATACTTCGATACATACAATAGCACCGACAACTTGCGGTGGAACTTGGGAATCGTTACGCAACAAATTCAAAGCTAAAGAGTAGCGCTGGACTAACACTTTGAGTTAAGGCTAAGTAGGTTGACTCAACAACCTACCCGGCTTCAAAAATATTTAAATGTCTAAAAAAGGAGTATCCACAATTCTGCGTAACAGCAAGGACGAACTCTTAACGTGCGTTGGCTAATGAAAACACAGTCTGACTAAACTTCAATGTTCACCCATATAAATACTCACTTCTCTTAACTTTAAATTTGCGTCCTGGCGAGGAAATGCGAGGGGAAATTGAGGAGTTCAAGAAAGATAACAAAAATTTTAATAATTGGTTAATTGAACCAGGATTAGTATTAAAAAGCCTTTATTGAAATAGGAACTGCAAATTCAAGCTGAAATATAACGTGTTAATGACTTTAGTTTCGGAAATAAATTGATTAGTGGAAGAGTAACTTATCGCCATAATTCATTAACCTTAAAATACATAAATTAAATGATAGCTGATAAATTTGAACTCATACCACAGAGCAATGAGCTGCTAACCTAAGAAGAACCTTAAGCCATGTCCAACAAAGAAGCTCTGAATTTATGTTCAAATAATCACATTTACAGTCACATGGAAAAGATGTTTTGCGAATGAAAGCTTTATTCCAAAGTAGCCACAGCTCTATCCGGTGAATTACTGAAGTGGTAAGGAACAATTTAAAATTAAAGAAAAGATATTTCTGATTCAGAAAAATGCTGAAATGTTCTAATGTTGAAAGCTTCTAGAGCGCATTGCAGTAAAGATATTTAATGATACAAAATACGTTCTCTCATAACAAAAGCAGCTGTACCAAATAACAGTTTTCGATCCAGAGAATACATCACCGTCATGCAAAATCTCTTTTCCGCCTGAAAGACAATGAAGTTGATAGCACTGCCAAAGACATTCAGGCAAAGTAAATCTAATTAAAACAAGTGAAATGCGATGCTGATTTTAACAGCACGTACGTTGACGTTATTTCGATAATACGGATGGCAACAAAAGAGTACGCAATAAACTCGTTCTTTAGAGAGCTATCCAGTGTTTGTTATTCTGTATCCATGTTGTGACAAAAGGAGCGCAATTCCCTGTTTTGTTTGTGCAAATGAGTTTGTACAAAGATAATTGATAATGAATTTTCTTTTCGCTACTTCTTGCTAATCTTATTAAGCCTTCACTTCGAAAAGAGGGCAGAGGAGAATAAATAAACACATAATTTATTTAGCGGCGTGAAATTCTGTTGCCTTGCAATTTATTAGTAATGTGGCTAAATTTGGATGAACAACGCATCCTCGCGCAGAATGCTTAAATGGAAAATAAAATAAAACCAATTTTGAAAATGAATACATAACTGAAATCTTTTTGAAGTTCGCTATTTTTAAAAGCATTTTCTGAAATATTTTAAAAGCATTTTCTGAAATATTAAGGACTTTTGTTTGCTTATGAGTGGTTAATATTGCAAATAAAATACTAAGACTTCAGCTTTTATATTACATTTGTAGATAAGTCGTTCCTTACAAGAATTTAAATTTAGAGTGGAAGCATTTTGAAAATTTTATTAGAAATGCTGTAGAAATTCATCAAAATTAGCATAAAAATGTTATTTCATTTTATTTGGGATCAGTTCTTTTTAAATTAACATTAACAGTATAAGTGCAACCTTTCAAGCTCCGTCATTGGAAGTTATTTTATAGATTATAATACTATTATAGATATATAATACTGAGTAATAGAACTTTCAGTAATGTTAAACTAAAACGGGATAAAAAGAAAGAAAATTTTAAACAAAAAACTGTAATACATTATTAAATACTTTTGGCACAAAACTTATTGTTAAAGAGTTTTTTGAAAGACAGAGATATGTATCATAAGGTATTTTCTCCCTCCTTTCTGCATGCCCTTTGTGGTGTAACGGTAGCACATCCGGCGCGTATTCGAGAGGTCCAGGTTCGAGTACGGGTGAGGGCATTGCTCATAATTTGAATAGTATAGACATTAGCATGATGCAATTTTCTTAGAAATGCACCGAACCATGCTGTGTTATTAAATAGGAGTTACAAATTATTAAGTAAATTATTAAACGAAATAATAAGACATTTTCTTAAAATGAAATATTGTATTTACAGAACGGTTGT
Source organism: Stegodyphus mimosarum (assembly GCA_000611955.2). Taxonomy (NCBI): domain Eukaryota; kingdom Metazoa; phylum Arthropoda; class Arachnida; order Araneae; family Eresidae; genus Stegodyphus; species Stegodyphus mimosarum. Next base: position 119,694 of record KK120694.1, on the reverse strand, counting down.
ACTTCCCACCAGCAAGTGATAATGTTTCGCAGCACAGTTCACAATGAATCTTAGATTACAAATGTTCAATGTAAGTACCGTTATTCATGAATTTATTGGTTTCAGTTCCTTTATGTGCTGAATTTTAGTTAACGTAACTTCATCTTCAGGATGGTCTGCAGTAATTGTCATATATTCTGGTACAAAATACCCGTTCTCCGGAAATACTACAGCATTACCCACCGGTGAAAATATACTTCTCCGGCAGTAAAAGTTTTCTCGATTAAAACCAACTATAGTTTTCTAATCTTCTGTGCATTTCTGTAAAATCCGTATCAGCTACTGTCAGTACTTTTTGAATTATTGAATTTTTATTTATTTTTTATTACCTTAGATAATTCGACAGGTTTTATATAGTTCTTCTGACAATTATTCCTAAGTTTATTAATAGTTCAGTTTTAAATTGAATTCTATTCCATACTTCTTGGATCACCAAGACACTGTCTCAAACCAGAAAGTTATTCAAACTAAATGGCAAGCAGCGTAGTTTTAGAGTAGGTTGTTAATCTTAACCGTCACGGTGAGCATAGTTGAGCTTCTTCCGCGTTGCTGTCGACTTGTCTGCATAAGTCAGATATAATAATCATACAACAGATACCGACAGGTATTGGCTGTGCCTGTTATATAGTTAAGAAAGTAGTTATATCAGATCAATAGGTGTAAAAGTACAGTTTCGAGCCACCAGAGTGAGGCATCACGGAAGGCGGGGCTTACACTCACACAATGAGCGGGTTTATTGCGAAGCACATGGGGTTTCTACTTCATCAGCCATTTGTTTCATTCTATTTAGAACCTTTATTGTTGTGACATCATCCTGGATTTCCAAACTAAGAATTACCCAGATATTTCATTGTGTTATTGCTATATCATCATGGACGTTGGCCACACGTTGCATCCTACCCAGGAAAGGGTAAAATCATCGAAACGTTTCTACATTATTATGAAAGCCAGAACGCATGTGTTGTTATGGTATCATCTCTGATTTCTGCGTGTGAATCCATGCTCCCTTCGAGAATGTTCTGTGTTCATAGGTTGGCAAACATTTTTTGGAAAGAGCCAAACCGTAAAAATTAAATGCTCGGCACCCCCTCCCTCACATAAAAAAGGGTTTACGAAATGATATATTTGCATAAAATTTATATATATTTTTCTGAAAAAAAGAATAACATATTTTTATTTATTAACACACATATTATAGAAGAAGTTAAATTTGTATTAATGCGATATATGAATTTTTTTTGGAGAGAATATTTCATTATACGAAAGTGCGAGGTTTGTACTTTCGATCCTTAACGTTATTTAAGAACGATCATCTGTTAAAAATTATCCCTATTGCGAGTTTACGTAGTTCATTTTAAAAATGGTCTTTGAAGGTACATTTACATTGCTAAGTATTAATAAATACAGATATAAATCCCCTTCGGATATGATTTTAAGTGACCATATTCACTTTTTGAAACACATTTATAGAATTAGGTTTAATCCACTTCTTTAAACATCATTTTTAACATTTCATTATTTTGGAAATCAAACCTTTTGAACTGAATGTCTGCTGGAGGTTCTTGGGCTGTTTATCTGGCTTCTCGTTCTCCGTTTTAAATGGATTATGAAATAAAGAAGTGTCTTTTGTATGTGCGTGAAGACCCGAGAAACTATGTTGTAACTGTAATTTAATTTCAGAAAATATATACCCCGTGAATATTTTGGGGAATGAGGACTTCGCTAACACTTGTAGTTCGTTATGTGATAGAAAATGATCAAACTTGTCCAATGTGATTTGTATATCAAACAATGCAAATTTTCAGCGATATGTCTTTAAGACAGATTATGTTTTATATTTGCGTACAAATTTGTCCTGTAAATTAAATTCTTTAGGATACACGGCGATATCAGTAGCAAATGTCCGTTCCCCATGGGGCTGACTCAGGAGTATTTCTGGCAAGTATCTGTGCTTAGGCAGTCTCAACCACGGGGGTATATAATCAGTCTTCGCAGGACTAGATAGAGCCTCCCATCATACGGGGAATTGTTCAGGCTAGCCAGGAACCATCAGGCTTGGTACTGTCATTATCAATATTCAGGCTTGGTACTGTCATTCTCAACATTTAGGCTTGGTACTGTATTGTCTGCCACTTATCTGTGGGGTGGCAAGATTGTTAGATTTTGTGGCTATCCTTGGCGTTTGATCCCTTTAGGTCCTCTGCTGGGGGACTGGCAGCGTGGACGGAACACCCTATCGAATGTAATGTTTGCGACAGGAGGGGTGCCCGGGAGAAAAGATGTCATTGTTTTTTGTACTAACGTTCTTTTTCCAAAGCTTTGTATAAAGCCTCTAGGGGACACCACGGATGCTGCGCCTGCTTGGAGGGCGTCCGAAGTCTTGACGCAAATTCCCGAATGGTTGTTAAAAATTTAATAAAATCTTTTCATTGATGTTCTATCGAAATGCTGTATGGTATTGAAAATTAGGATATTCGGCTTCGATCTCTAAAAAAAAATCTCTAGTGGCAACGAATAAAATTAACCGTGATAATCACTCATTGAATAACATATGACAGATTGAGGTAATTCTCGCAAAGAGTCTGCTGACTAATGAAACAAAGAATTACCAGAGGTTATCTCCTTCACAAGCTTTAAAAATTTGTCCAACTAAACTTCACCCGCTCCATACTATTTTTAACTTCATCTGTTGTCACACATTTTAATTGATACCGTTGAAAATTCTACTGTGATAGTGTGTTCGAGACTTCCTTGATGATATCGTCTCTTGTAATTGTTCCATGCAGAGTATTCATAGAAGCTAATTCTTGAGATACATCGAACTCAGTATTGACCTATTGAATAAACAGCAGATATTGAATAGAACTAGTAATGGTTGTTGACTTATCCACAACGAATGAAAACCACTTGGAATTTGCTGTTGTGATAAGGTCGCATAGAGGTTTTTTTTGTCTAGTATGAATGATTTAAGGACATTGGTACCTCTTACAGACCACATGAGAAATCCTGTTGTAACGAGGTGTCTTTGTTAATTATTCCGGTTGCAGGCTCGAAGGTCATTGTAAGGGACAACGGGATAAAGAAATCCTTTTATCAGGATCAGGATGTGGACATCTTTATTACGTGAGATCTTCCCCAGAGGAGTTCAGCGCAGGTAACGACACTGGGAGACAGTAAGGTTTGGAGCAGCGAGAGAGGAAGGGACTTTTCTCCTGAAAAGAGCGAGGACTTTTTCCTGCTGGAGCGATGGGCATGGTGAGCCACTAGAACTATAAATGCTGGTGTGTAATGTTAATAGCGATAGCGTATTTTCCTGCTTACAAGTATCTGAATTTACGGGACTGAAAGTATCAAAGTCCTACATTATCATGCACTGCGACGTTAATGCTTTTACCTTATTAAAATTCATATTATTATTAGAATTTACGTTAGAAGTTCATTTGAACCCTGTATTACAACCGGGGTTTTGTGTAGCGGTTTCGGCCACTACACCACACTGCCTTGTAATCGACTCTTGATGTGATTTCCGAAATTAACAGCTGTGCTAATAGTTGTTCTCACAAAAAGGCTGACAGATCGTCACAAATCCTCTTTTTCTGGTACATTTCTTCGGCTACCATGAATAAACATGATTTAATTAATTCACCAATCGTATATAGTTTCGCTTTCACTGCTGATAAATGAACTAATCATAAGCTGACTTTACCTACTTGCTTCATTATTATTATTACTCACTTTTACAAATAAATTGTGGTGTTGTGAAACACTTCGATTTAAATTTTCCAATTTCAACTATCGTTAATTTTTTTGTGAGTTTTAAACATTGTGTTGACTGAGTAGCTTGGTAATGATGACGTATACTTATTTTTTTCTACAACTATTATGTCATTGTATAATATACATAATATTTTGCCTTTTAATTCTATGAGAAAATAATTCACGCTCTATTCTGCTTTGAAAACGTGACATTCGAAGTCCACTTTTCTTCCACTTTCTTTAGTTTACTCAGTAAATACATAAGTAAATTTTTGCAGATATTCGAATGCTTGAAAACCTCACCCATCAATAGCATTTCAATGCAATTTAGAAGAATGTTAATAGTTTACAAATGTGCCAAATGCATGTAAACTCTAGTCTGCTTTATATTGAGTACCACAAACATAAAAAAAATTGTATTGAAGCAACTGTGTTTGCAATGCGAAACCATCTAAAATGTTTTGAATCATTTATGATTCAAAATATTTTGGAAGTTTTGTTGCTAACAACACAAAATAATGCATTTAGTAACACATAAGATATAAAATAGACACAGAAAAGATTGTGCTTATAAATATATACTAATTCTTAAGAAAATTAAGAGAAATTCACGGCTCTTGATTACAAGATAATAATTTAAAAAAGTAAATAAATAATAAAAAAAAATCTGAAAAGTTTCAGATTTTAAATTACGTCCAAACGGACATTTTTTAAACATTTTTTGTGTTACCTTTATTTATTAAATATCATATTCTTGGCACTTAAACCATAAAATTCAGTTCGGCAGCAATATCGCAAAATAATTTTAAAATGAGCATATCTTTAGAATTCCTGATACACATTTCCGGCACTGGAGATAAAAATGTTTTTTCCCCGTAGAGTGTTGCCATTGATCGCTTCTAAATCGTTGAGTTTTTTCATCAAAAACTGGTTAAGCTTTCACAAAGTATTAAACAGATAATAAAACAAATTCCAAATTCGAAATTTGGGCTTCCAGATGCCAACGTAGGTTGCATCTTTCCAGATGCAAACTACGTTTCCAGATGGAAACGTAGGTTATTCAAAATTGAATAGCTGTAGGTAGTGTTGTTTTATCACGTTTGGAGAAATATACATACACTTATGCAGATTCTTCATTATTTAATTTCTTTAAATATAATACAGGGCGATAACATTTGGTGGCAACAATTTGAAAAGTGAATCGGAAATTTATAGTGAATCAACGCAAAATTACAAAACGAAAACAATAGTTCTTCAGGGACAAAGCCCCTTTGGACTAATTAAATAAGGCACAGAATAAGACATTCATAAGACACAGAATAAGGTAGTGATAATTACAGTGCAGTGAAGTAAATTATTTCCTTTTCTTAGGCTTTTATTTATACCATTTTCTTTCCTCTATTAAAAAATACATGTACCCATAACATAAAAAGAATTCTCGTAACATAAAAGTTAATACCTGTAACATAAACATATATGTTAAGCGACAGTTAATGTTTCAATAAGGTTTTCAACGAACAACAAATTATTAACAATTAATCCTTTACAATGTCAAACATTATAAGCATTTTTTAGCTCCATGTCAATCAAATGTCAACTGTACAATCAAATCGATTTTTCAAGGTTTCCAGTAACCAACAACAGCAAAAATAAGGAAGGCCTGCTTTGATTTTTCTTAAATATTGCTTTCTTAATCAATCAATATTTTCTTCAGCAACTCATGAAACAAACGAAATGAGGCATGATCAGAACAAGCAATTTAATCAAGCGACTAATGTAAAGCTTTGTACTAAAACATCTAAATCACGTGTTTAAGAAGAAATACATCTTAGGCTTGGAGAAATTTATTGATTTTAGGTTGAAGATTCCCGAAGAACCATTAATTTGCCCTCCAGTGTTAGCAAGCGATGAAAAATCTAATTTGCCCAAGCATTCTGGAAAAGGTTACTTTCATTACCTGTTATTAACGTTTGGAAGGTATCTTAGGTTTTATTACAAAGACTACGTTGAAGGTTGAACATTAGAGAAGAATATCAGAATTAAACATAAAGAGACTATGACATAATTTAAAGCTCTGCTAATCTACTTCAACTTCTGCCTCCAATCCAAATATCCAAATAATTGTCTCCAATGCAAATAATACAATGCTGAGATACCAAAGTATTGGTACATCAGATCAGTGTTGATATATTTTTATGAGATGCATGTTAAATTTTCTTATAAAAAGTACAAAAGAAAAGCATCGCGACCATCAGAAAAGTTCGGAATTTCTTTCAATAATAGTATAATTATGACAAAGCTTTTAACGATTCCTTTCTTATTCCTAAATACGCGTCAAGGTAAAATTTCAGAACTATGTAGTTTTTGTTCTTGACTAATGGTCACTTGCCTGACCTGTAGTCCCAAGCTAAGACCAAAACCCACGAAATTCTTCGTGGCAAGGAGTGTAAGATCTGCCTGTCGTTGGAAACAACCTTGAGCACCTTCCAGGTGAAAGTGCAATGTAGCTCACTTCCTGTCCCAGTTTTGAAGTTTTGAAGGAGAGCACCTGGGGAGGGGACGGATCCAAGTTTCTCCCACCACTCTTTCTCTACAACCAATCTCTCGAGAGGACATTTAGAGGATATTTAGTATGCTCCCATGCAGTATGAACACTATACGTTTACAAATATCCATCCCTTCTCCGGGACTCGAACGCAGATTCTTCGGCACGGCACTCAGCGACGCTAACCACTATACCAGTTGGGCGGGGCAGTTTCTTTTTAGGAAGCTCACACTGAAAATAGTTTACTTACAATGAAGTCTTTTTCAGACAATGAAGTATCAAGCCCATATTGGAAATAGTTCATTTACAATTTTCACACAATTTTCAAGCTTTTTTCTTTCTCACACAATTTTCAAGCTATATTGGAAATAGTTCTTTTACACGTAAGTCTTTGTCTGACAATTTTCATGCTCATGTTGGAAATAGTTCATTTATGCTCAAGTCTTTCTCACACAATTTTCAAGCTATATTGGAAATAGTTCTTTTACACGTAAGTCTTTGTCTGACAATTTTCATGCTCATGTTGGAAACTAGTTTATTTACACTTAAATCTGTCTCGGAAAAGTTTCAAATTAGTTGTGAAATTTCAGTTTAATTGCACAAAATTCTTTAAAATGGATTTCAATTAAATCATTTAAATATTTTAATATATAAGCGCAAAATGAATATTTATGTATGTGCAATTAAAACGTTTCTCTCATCTACTGTAGAGATAGGCATAAACCCTTTATTAAGAATTCGGCTTTATATACAATAATAGTTTTGGACTGGCTGGCCTTTATATACTTTTTGTTTGTGTCTTGTAATCTTAACTTCCAGACAGATAACTTGAATTTTAATTTTGTAAAGCTACTTGCTGCAAAATGCTGCTGTTTTCACCTCATTCCATTGATTTATGATGTGATGTCATATTTTTTAATAATTGGTATACATCAAATATTTGTAGATATAATTACTTCTTTGTTCGAAGTAAAGGAAGTATTGTAATAGCCAAAAATCTCGGGTATCATATTTCAACGAAAATATCCATTACAACCGCTTTCGAAACCATTTGGCGATGCTTTTTGCGTGACATCTGTCGCATGGACAGAATAAAGAATTCTTCCCAAAAAGGATTGGAAAATGGATTTAAAATGGATTCAGAAAGGAATTTTTCTTGACGTCTGTACGTGCGTACGTACGTAAGTATGTACATATCTAGCATAACTCAAGAATGAATAGCTGTAGAATGTTGAAAATTTGTGTATAACATGTAGTTGTGCACCCCCTTTTTGATGGCAATCAACCGTATTAACTAACCATATATACATGTAATAAGATAACCATTACTGTAATAAGATGACTTGGTGAGAGTAAGTTGCAACGGATTGGCGTTGGAGAAATTTTATTGCGTATTTAGAAAGACGAACGCATAAACCATAAAACTTCCAGATGTTGCCGTTTGGAAACATAATTTAATTCCATGATAATGCACATCATCACTGTGGGTGCGCTATACACCCGACAATTTTATACAGCTTACCTCTTCTTAAATTACGGACGAAATTAGAAAAGTAAACTCTGCGTGGCTCGTGCCAAGGCGACATAGGTAAGTCCAGATATTGGGTTTATAGTTCATCCATAAGAATTAGATGACAGAATTAGATGACGGATCTTTTTCAGAATTGCAGGAAGAAATTATTACCTTGTTATTTTTAGAATGAAGACGGGATTTAAACGGCTATTATTAATTTATTACTTGAAAGATAGCTATTTTGTATTTTACATATATATATATATAAAATATACAAAATATCACGTATATATTACCATGACGGTTGCACGGTATATTTTTTGGTTGATGTTTACCTACATTCATATAGCTTTTTCATTTTTATATGTTGGCAAATTGCGCATTTTTTGCTTTAAAAATGATTGAGTTATGTGGTTCTTAAGTTCCGGTTAAGGTTGCTATGCCCTTATTAGTCCGCATACAGTAATTATAAAATTAAGAAAAATTTAAAAGTTTATGTGGTGAATTAAGCCTAACAAACACCCATTTTTTTTACATATGAAACTCAGTGGAATAGTGAATTCAGTCAGTTTCTGCACCTTCAATGTTTTTTTGCCGAGTGGGACCAGAAGTAAACTTTCAGCTTTGTGCACAGAAAAATCTACCTTCTGCCCACTGGCCGAGTTGCTTGTTTTTGCGTAAAAAATCTAAATTTAATTGTAAAAATTGTTTTTTTTACCTGTTTTAAATACGTGTGGTATTTTATGTTTCCTGTATTTACAATTCTTTATTGAAGATGTTTGGCGTTTTTATGTATTTTTGCTTTGCCGCGAAGTGAGAACTGAATTAATTGAATAAGAAATATATCTCTAATGAAATTTCCTGGAAATAAGTTTAATCTAAATGCAGCAAACAATGTGTATAATTTAATAGGCTATACAAGGAAGTCATGTGGTGTCTACATTAGATTTTGGTTTTTTACAGCGTTTGGTGTTGATGGCCTAATGTACACCGTATGACATTTTAATGCATTTTTGAAGTGGACGTCTGTTAATCCATGCTACTGGCTGGCTGTATAAAAATATATAGGTCTTCTGCCAGCATCAGAATTCGTGCCAGTGTGAATTCGTAGAAGCGGCCTTTTTGCAGATTCATTTTAAATTATGAGCTGAAAGAGGAATGCATTTAGCTTGATTACTTCTTTGCCAAGTAAGGGCTTGCACTGGTTTGTATAGTTTAGCCATATTGATCATATTATCATATCCCTGGCCTCAACATTTTGAATGTCGATGTCTCCTTTTACTAATTGATAAATAATTTCGTTTGGCAAATCACAACCACTTTTATCTTTTTCCTCACAAAGTCGACAAAGCTTTCTTCAGGAGTTATGGATTCGTTTTTTATATAAAAGTAAAAAACTTCGCTTTTCTGATTCTAGAAAATTTTTAAAATCGAACAGCGCTACTTCATTACGACATTTTCTCAAATATAAAAAACATGTCTGTTAGATGAATTATTTCAACAAATAATGAACGAAAAAGAACGACGCACTTTTAATAACCCTTTTATGGCAATATTTGCTTTAAAAATGAGAAAACTGTTTTAAAAGGCAAAAATAACATGTTTAATTTAATGGTGACTTATAGATAGCGTTGTTATGTATTACTTATTTCAGTTGTGATTTAAGTTGTTTTAAAGGTAATGATTTAACTTATTTTGCTTCAGACTTAAAGTTTAATTTGTTTTAATGTTTGTAGTTGAACTTAAGTTTCTTTGGTTTGTTTAAAAGTAATTGTAGTCATTTAATTTGTTCTCTTGACAGTTTTGGTTAACTGATTTTAAG
>KK120694.1:68604-104210 GCA_000611955.2 Stegodyphus mimosarum | reverse complement strand
ACGAGTAATTGAACTTTATACTGTTGTACATATTGGTAGGGTAGGAAAGTTTCTGCCTTAATTGAAGTTCTAGATTTTGTAACAGTTCTTATTTAGTTTTGTTTGTTTATTTCTTTTGTTGCGCTGCGTGACTTGTTTTGTTGACTTGGGTTGTTTGACCTTATCTAGTTCATGTTTTGTCAGGAATTGCAACCTACTGCTCTTTATATCCTGGTTTGTTTTTCTTTGAGAGCTTAGCGGCTAGTCCACTTTGTTTCTCCTTCACGTTATTGTTTCGAAATTGTTTGTTTACCTTACTAAGGGACGCCTTAGTGTCTTTCGGCTTATTATTATTTTTGAGTAGTTGGTTGTTATTTCTTGCTCACACGTGTATATTGTGTTTTGGTCGATTACACTTGCCTACTTATTTAGTTTTATCATTTGTGGGCTTGTTGAATAACCTAAGTTCAACTGTTAGTTAAGTTACGTTACTTACAGTGGTAGTTTTCACTTATGTATTGGGGTGTTGCTTTGATTTAAGAAGACGTTTGTATCTCGTTTCGGGTAGAATTTTTGTCTTGTGTTTTTATTTAGTTTTGCTTCACCTTTTGAGGTAAGGTGAAGGTAGTTTGCACTCAGGTGATTGTTCAATTTCTTGTTATTGAAGGCCTGTTTTGAGTAACACGCCTCTGCTCGTGTTAGAGCTCTGTTCTTTTAGAGTGTTTATTTGTAAGTTTTATTGTATTGCTCGTGTTTTTTTTTTTTTTTTTTGGATTAGAGTTGATTGTTGGTTTACATTTCTCAGGCTTAAGCTTAGTTTGGAAGTGTTTTATTTTGTTGTAAGTAGTATTGTGGATTCTGATTCTGAGTTTCCGGTGGTAGGGTTATTATTTTGTTTTACTTAAAAGTTAATTGGTAAAAATCCTTTTTGTATTTAGTATTCTTTCGTCAGTTTAACAGCTGGCTCTGGTTCAAGTAATGAGTAATTTCTGCCATTGTCACCACTGCTTAGGTTTAACTTTTTATGTGTTTTGTAAAGTCAGAGGTTATTGATTCTTTTCGAAAAATTTTGGTAAACCAAAATTTTTCTTTTCGGAACGGGGGAGGATTGTTATGTATTACTTATTTCAGTTGTGATTTAAATTGTTTTAAAGGTAATGATTTAACTTATTTTGCTTCAGACTTAAAGTTTAATTTGTTTTAATTTTTGTAGTTGAACTTAAGTTTCTTTGGTTTGTTTAAAAGTAATTGTAGTCATTTAATTTGTTCTCTTGACAGTTTTGGTTAACGCTGATTTTAAGTTGCTTGTGTAATTAATTTTTCTTCTTTACTTTTGGTTGGTTAACTATTTAAATTCTGTTTAGTTAATTATAATTTTTCTTAACTTTGGTTGTTAATGTTAATCTCTTGATAAGTTGATCCTTAAGGTCAATCTTTTTAAAGTTTTGTTACACAAGTTGGTGTTTAAAGTTAATTTAGGTTTTAATTTCTCTTATGCCCCCTTTTCTGCTAAATTTGGGATCCATATTTTCTGACTTTGGTGGTCGTTTTGGTGTTGTGGAGAATATATAAAAATTTTCATACTTGATTATTGTATTTTAACTGAAGTAATTTTTATTTCCTTACTATGGTGGTCGTGTTTGGTGTCGGAATAAACCCAAGAAAATTATCTGTGAAATTATTATATTTTTATTTAAGTACTTATCAGTATTGAAGTTAATTTGTTGTAAATTCTATAATTAACTCTTATCCCTTCAAAACTTTCGATTCCAGTCCGTTGCCCTTCCAAAGAGATTTATTAACTTGTTTTCGATTTCTTCGCCCGCCAGACGGTAGTCTGTGAAACCTCTGTCAACATTCGTAAAAATTGCACCCTGCGGAGAGGCTAGTTTTTTACATTACTAACCCTGCCGTAGGGTCAGGTTGGCGGGATGTTTTTTCTTACTCGTAGGCTATTCATATGTTGGATTGGGACCCCTCGACGAGGCTAGCAGCGATGATCGCCAAATGAGGAAGCTCTTTCTATGTGGAGCTGCACCTTCCTGCGTGTTTTTCCCTTGGGGTTGCCGGGCTGTTGGCGGTTTTCCTACCATCAAAAATCGCCAATCAAGCGGTCTTGGCGTTTCGAGTAAAAAGGCTTGGGAGCTGCTGACGAGGAGGACTGACGGGAGACTGACATGCCGCCATTTTGACGGAAGGAGACGGAGCTGAAAGCGTCAGCGTTATCAGAGAAACATCGATGTCGGAAGAAATAGACGAGAGATGGATTCTAAGGAGGGCGACGAAAATGTCCAAACTTAACTAATATATATTTTTTTCTCTCCCTAGAAACACCATATCTACTATGTATCACTGTTTGCATCACTACTGCATCACTGTTTGGAACGTCAATGTCGTTTGTCTACAATGTTAAATTCCCTGTTTGGAATTGGTATGATGTTTTTACTTTTCCCACTTAACCGCCACCATGAAAAATTCTGTATTAATTCAATATTATCTTAATAAATTCCATATTTAATTTTAACTTCTTGTAATGTTTTCACTTTAATTTAGAACACTGGACCCTACTGTTTTATGACACAACGCATTAAATTTAATTATTCTGTTGGAGCTCTTGGTCACTATTACGATTGATTTGAACACCTATTTTACAGTATATATTGTGGTTATCATGTTGTCACAAACTTTACACATTCATGTTATTGAGAATTGTTTATCCAAATATTGACTTATCATTTGGTATTTGAACTTAAAACCTATACACAAACTCTTAAGAATTAAAAGCTCCAACAGCGTCGGCGCACGTATATTTCTTTCAAAAATTCTCTGGCACGTCTTTTTCTATCTTACATTTGAATACGAGCATAAATTTTTCAATAACTTGCTGCCACAATTAAGCCCCCTCGGAGGTCGACGGAGGAAATCCTCTTGCTTGCTGGCTAGGATCTGTATCTAGGCAGCCTCGTCACCAAAGATAAATAATCAGTCTTCACAGGAGTAGAACCACTGGTTCTTTGGAGGTAGGCTCAGGCATAGCAGGGGCCGTACTGGTGTTACCAGGTCTATTTCGGGCTTTTGGCGTTTGGTTTTGGTTTTGCTTTTGGTTCGCAAAATCTCACTATTGAATACGCTCCAGGGTTGGGTTAATAATCATGTACGAGCTTCGTGCCTGGATAAGAGCACCTCTTTGGCTCCATGCCACAACTAATTATTGTGTCAAAACCCGTAAAAAATCGTAATTAACGTTAATAAACCTACTATTGACTCAAACTAAGCATGAGTACCATGTTGAAACCGTTTGGTTTTCCTAAACTTATCCTGTCATGCTGTCGTCGTTGGTTCGAATTCGGTTAAATACAATGACTTTTATAACACTTTCATTTATCGCCACTTTTAACATAGATAAACAAATAATCTCTTTTACTATACCAAAAAAAGTAATCTCAACTTTCATTTTAAAACATATACCTGATTGGAAAAATTCTTTTCAGCATCCTCTAAGAAGAATGTCGATCCTGATTTTTTTTTCGTTAGAATATGATGGTGATGATGACCCTTCCAGAATATGATGATCCTGGTTTCGCTATGATCTTAGTTTTTCCGTTAATGCTCATGTCCAAAATGGATAACCATGGCAGCTTACCTGATTCATTTAACAGCTATGACGTATTATTTTTGAACTTTCCAAGTATGTAGCATGAATATTTCACAGTTTCCTTAGAATATCCTCTACAAAAGCAGTCGTCCTAAAGCAGATACTATAACTGATAAGCATTCCTCTTAAAATAGTTATTTTAATGATACCGAGAGCTTACTATAACTGATTAATCAACGAATCAATCGTTAATACTCACACACCCTTTAGTAATCAAATGAATTTTCATAGTAAGAAAGACTTGTCTGAGGTTGAGGAAAACTTCATATTTCAGCTAAAGCTGATTTGAATGTGGCGAATAGAAGAGCTATCATATGATATTTTTATAGGCTACCGTTCCCATCATGTCCTTACAGTATAAGCGAAAGTTTAAAATTTATAAAATTCTATGATGCTTCACACTTTATCGGTACTTTTATCCCACCTCATCAGTTAGACCAGGAAGCTTCAATGCGTCAAATTTCGCGACTATTAGGTGTTTACAGAACTCATTTTTATTCTCAGCAATAAATTAATTTGCCGCAGCTAATCTAATTGATTTTGATGTTTTGATTTCGATTTGTTTTCTCAAATCTTTAATTCAATATCCTGATCGCTAATAACGTTATCGCTTTTTCTCACATTTGAATCTTTTCGAAACTGAATTCCTTAAAATTCCTTTTATATGAATATAATTGTTTTTAAAAAAATTTTTTGCATTGGTTACTTTAGAATTAACGAAATGAAAAAAACTGTTCTAAAGATTTTCTTTGATAGCAGCATCAGTTATATTAGAATTAGCCTGGACGGCTTCTCTGAAATCTGCCATGAAATATTCAAAATTTTAAACCTCCTTTTTGATTTCTTTGATAGCAAATTTATTTTGTTGTTTCATTATAAAGAATACTAAAGAAAATGGGAGAAGGGAAAAAAGTCAAAAAGTCCCTATAAAGAAACAAAACAAAGAAAGAAAGATAAAATCGAATGTGAGTTTCATTTAATCCGTCTGGAAAATATATTTAACGTTTCCAAAAATAACGGTAAATAAAACCAACAGTACAATTACGGCGCAGATTAAATGTTAATATATCGAGAAAAATTTGAATCAAGCCTTTCACTCAGGGGCGGATTTTACACAAAATTAAAGCAGAAGATTGATAATACGGAACATTTTACTTCCAAACATCTTTATTTAGTCTATAATGTTTTTTTCAGTAAGCTTTAATGCATTAAGCCTGCTACTACAAATTGTAGACAATTCCGTCGTCATCTATGCTCAGCTAGTGGACTTAGAAAAGCTTGTTATAGCGAAGTAAAACCTATAGTTTACATAAAAGAAAGATAGTAGAGAATATTAATGCCGGCGGAGTGGGTAAGGTTCTAAGCAAGTCCGATCTGTGAAACGCATTAAGATAATCGTAAATTAACTTCGGTACGTTAGTTAGAATAATAAATTTTAATATTAGAAACAGTAAATACAGGGTGAATATGAACAAGACAAAACTTTAGAGTGTGATAGAGGGTAGCTATACAAACAATATTTGTCATAGAATGTATGGTCGGAACGCAAATGGCAAGCCGCTAGGTGGCATTGTAAATAAATGGTATAAAAAAGTCGGTCGTGATATTGTCGTGTCGGTCTCCTACAAGTACGTGATATTGCTTTGCTTATCCAAATTAATGCCATGCGAAACTGCCATATGCCAGTGAAGTTATTCCACATCATCTGGAATTAATTCTTTACTCATGAAGGCCACGAATTAGAAATATAGTGGTAAAAGTCAACTGACTATAGGCCACTTACACGAACGACGATCTACGATCTTCTCCTACAATAGCGAGCTGAGACAACGAACGTGACGGACGTATAGCAGTTGCTCTTTAAATTCTACCTCAACTGACCCAGTCCCGTAGGCGGTCAGTGATTGTTTTTTTCTCACTGATTTTGTTACCTTCGGGTAAGAAAAATGTCCTTATTCAGGACACCAAGTTACCAATCGGACGACGAACTAAGCGAGATTACTGACTCAGAAAGATCGACGTACTCTGCGAAGACATTCCCATTAAGAAAAGAAGATTTTCTAGATTCGCCTAAGAGGTGGAAGAAGAAGCAGAAAAGCAGAATATCCATTGATACTGAACCCTCAAAAACTAGCTGCACAAAGCGCGCATGTGAAGAAAATCCAAGCGAAAAAATAGCGATTACTGAATTAATTAAGGAACATAGATATGACAAAACTATTGGAATGGCACTCGAAAGCTGCCCTAGACTTAATGTGGAAGAGTTTAGGAAACAGTATCAACTTATGCCCCGGAAAGAAGCGAAGAAATACACCAAATGGTACAGAGCTTTGTGACAGACATGTTAAAACGAGGAACCGCAGCCAAATAAGGGAGCAGTAACTCCTCAACCCCAAAAGAAGGACATTGAATTGATCACCCCAAAGAAGACTGCCAAAATAACTAATGTAAATGAGCCCATGGAAATCTCTAAAGAAAAACATTCGAAGATTTAGAATCTGCAGAAAAAATAGAAGTAGGAGGAGCCTCAGAAGAAGAAGTGCCCCCGTCCATTGTGATGCAGCAACATATGATAAACTTGATGGAAGTTCGCGAACTGCTCATAAATGCATGCGAAGAAATTTCGAAGCTGAGCCGAAAGCCAAGTCTATCTATGTCAATGTTAAGAACATAACAGAATATAGGAAAGCTATAAAAATACTACAGGATGGAAGTATTCCTTTTCATTCATTCCAACTACTAAACAATAAACCACTGAGAGTAGTTACGAAAAATCTACTAGACACGGTCACTGAAGAGGCGATCAAGTTAGACCTACAAAGAAGGAAATTTCCAGTAATTAAAGTCAAACAATTCACCAGAAGTAAAAAGAATAACTTTGAGAAGTTATCAATTTTTCTAACAGATCTGAAGAAAACTGTCGCTGGGTATGCCATCCATCAGCTCAATAATATGTTCAGCGTAAATATCAAAGTCGAAGCGTTTAGTCCGAAGAAAAGGCCACTGCAATGCTTCCGGTGTTAGGAATATGGTCATTCCCAACACCTATGCTCCAACCCAGGAAGATGCTGCAAATGTGGAAAACAGCACCGGAGTAACGAATGTCCTTTGAAAAATGAAGAGAAGCCTGCCTGAATATTTTGTCAAGAAGCTCACGTAAGCTCATGTAGAGTTTGCCCAGCTCACAAAAAGCGTTTTGAAAGAAAATCACTCCCTCAGAAGAAGATCCCATTACCAACCGCAGCAGATTTTCCACAGCAAACCAAAACAGAAGAAACTACCAGAAATACAGAACCGAAAACCCTCTACAGCTCCCGAGTGTATTGCCTCTGTCACACCTTGAAGTTTTGCTGTCTTGTTCAGATTCACCCTCTATTTGAAATCTCATCATTTTTGAAAAAAAAAAATAACATTACAAGTTCTTCGCTTAATGCAGTTGGATTATTTGTAACACAAAATTCTTTCTGGTACTTCTTGGTGTGTTCTAAAATTGAAAGTTAACAATCATAATTTCTTTTTTAAAATGAATTTCAAAATTTTGGTAACTAATTTGGCTAATTCGTGGCTAATGTTTTCATCTGAATAAAATATTCATATTTTGTATTTCAGACTTTCTGTTCACTGTGGAAGCTTTTAAAAACAAGAAACTGCTGCAATTATTTAAGCAGGCAGTAACTGGAGAAAGCAGTATTTAAAGGCATTACTTAAGTCAGAATTTCTAATTATCAACTTTTTGTCGAATCATTCTTGAATAGTGTGAATCGTAGAAGAGTTACATCAGGCCGGTTATCAGGTGAAGCCAGTGACGCTTGGTGGTTAAAGCCAGTGATAAATGAGTTAATAGATTAGAAAACATGTCTGCATTTATGCTTTCGGTATTTTTTTATCTTTCATTTATGGTTTCGGCATTTCTGAATTTTACGTGAAACTTGACTTCTCTTTTGAATTCATTCACTGCCTTTTTTCGAATAAAATTAGCGTAAGTGTTTCTGTACTTTAATTGCAAGGTTGCTCTTTAAAATTTAACTAAAATTCTTTAATTCTATCACGGCAGACAAGCGAGTTAGCTTTCCGTCTATAAAATAACAGTTGAATTTTCAGAAAGTTTAAACAAACTTTTTATTAAAAGCTTCTAAAGTTTATGTCTCTTTGGGGATGTAAACTAGAGACTTGAAAGGAAAATTAAAGAATTATCTTCTAGCTTTGTGAAACAAATGAGAAATCCGAAGAAGGGGGTATAAGACTTC
Source organism: Stegodyphus mimosarum (assembly GCA_000611955.2). Lineage (NCBI taxonomy): Eukaryota > Metazoa > Arthropoda > Arachnida > Araneae > Eresidae > Stegodyphus > Stegodyphus mimosarum. The sequence goes on along the minus strand of KK120694.1, from coordinate 96,329 downwards.
TTTATTCGAACACAGCTTAACAAATGATCCAACTTGTGTTTAAATAGGCCAAGCATTTCTGGATTAACAGAAATACGTAACAAATAACAATTTCCAGGTTCGGTAGATTAGCCTGGCGGATCAGAGAATACTTTAACGCGCAAGAAAGGCTCTGGTTTGTAGTAAACCGGCGAGGCAAAGTCAAATGGCTAGACACACGCACCGCTGCTAACGTAAGTCGCTAATAATTCCAGCACAGTGTGGCCTGGAATAGGCAGACACGCTCTAAAACTAACTTCGGAAACTCTTTCTTAAATAGCACTTCTTTCTACCTTAATCTGAATAAATGTTTGCTATCTCATTTACATACTGGCATGAAAAACGTGGGTGAAAGGGGAGTAATAGAAAAGTAGTCAAACTTGAAATGAACTAACGGGCAAAAATAAATAGAGAAAGCTCACAAGTTTAAAAAAATGCCCTATGTGTGCTTAGAAATACCCTGCTGACTTGCGGGATATCAGCTAACCGGAAATTGAAGTCAGAATTTAAAATAAATAGATCCAAGAGAGTAAAATTCAAACAGCATAACCAAGCATTGGCTCGATTTATTAAGTGCGAGATTTACTGGAACTAACGCAATGGCTAATGCAAGATAACTACTGTTTCTGGGCGAGAGAAAACTACTACGTCGAGCGTCGCTGCCAAAAGCTTTTTTACTAAAATTTGAAAATTTCTTCTTAAATAATCTAACTCATTTACAGGATATTGTTTGGAGAACAGCCTTGGTTGCGCCAACTTGGCTTCTTTAAGGGTATGGGCGACATTTCATCATGCCAACGGAAGTAAATACTACAGAATAAATACTACAATAATAAATACTACTATAATAAATATTAATTACTATACTACAATAATAAATACTAATAATAAATACTACAGAAAATAAGTAATACTACTGATAATCCGTTAGCAAGGGAAAAGTATTACGGTTGCCTGCGTAGAGGAAGTGCATCATCGAATGACAACCATTGCTTGCCATACCACAATAAGCTGTTTCTCCCTTTTTGGCGTCAAGGCTGTTCTCCGAACTATATCCCATTTACAATATGGTCAGAGCTAACAACAAAGGAAAGGTTAAGTGAAGTTGCAAATCATAAAAAATATGGTTTAAGTTACATAAAATAACAATCTACAAGGCTGCACTTTGTTTCTCGAGGCTCATAAAAAGAGAAAATCCATAGAGATTATTTGTTGGGTTTCATCTATGAGTTTATATTTCATGTGAAGTTCATACAACATGATGTGAAGGCTAAGGAAGTTATTGTATGGCATCATTTATATGTGAAAAAAATGAACTATAACTTATTGGGACTGGAAGGAAAAAGCTTTATATCAAAATGCAAATATTTCAGTTTCACGGTAACTATGCTATACTTCTACGCATTTGAATTAACAAATCAAGATTAAGTACTACTTTCCGATCAACGGTTAGTACATTGGAGAATTTATTATTCTGTGGATGGTATTTATCTGTATGTATTCGTGATCGTGGTGTGCATGATTGTCAAAGAATAGATCTATAAATTTTGTAGTGCGGAGCGTGCGAGCTCTGGAATATTACGTTTAACAGCACCATCGAACACCACTAGCAATACCACACAGTAATATTCGCATTTGAGGATGACGTTGCCTTCATAGTCAGCGGATCCACAAAAGAAAAATCTCAAGAAAATGCAGCAATACTCTGAATATCTTTAATTACTTCTGTAATGAAATCAAATTACAAATTTTTCATAGAAAATCGCAAGTTCTTATTGTCGACAAATCCGGCCTCAAAATCATCAGAATGTCAATTCTCAAAATCAGTAAAAATAAAAATAAATGCATCTAGACAATATAATATTGTTATGGATTTTGTATTTATTTAGCTCTTTTTTTAGTAGAATTGTAATTAAAATTGTTTCATTTCCCCGTGCAACGCGAAATGTAAAAATACAAGACTACGCGCATTTAATAAATATATATCTCGTAACTGCTTTTGCTATCCTGAAAAATCGAGAAAATAACAGATTATTCTCGTGCATGATTCAAAAGCTTATAAAAGCTGGAGGAAAACATCTCAATTCAGTTGTTTTAAGCGAGCTGTAGTTATTACTTAGTGCTGTTATTGACTGTAGCGAATTCGCGGTGAGATCCGATTATCTTTCTCTGTATTTTGAATTGAGTTGTATTCAACGTTTCAGTAGTTTTAACTATAACTACTGTGATATATTGTGATATTTTACGAATACCTCTGAGGAAATATTTCAGTATTTTTTTTTATTTCTTGCGAAAAGAATAAATGTTATTAACGTTTTAATGACTTGTGGATTCAATTCATTACGAACCCGTACGCAACCCATTCCTACCCGTATCCTTTCCATGCAAGCTAAATTCTATATAACTACAGCTAGAATTCCTAAGAAGAGTAGAAAATATGCTGGAATAATATACCTGCCCAAAATCTGTAAAGAAAAACCTCTTAAATATATGAAACATCCAGCAATATCACCGAAGAACCTCAGATGTATAATATATAGACCAGCAACACCCAATCACTGAGTTCGCAGCCTTCAGAGATGGTTCCAAGGTAGAAGGAAATGTTGGAAGCAGTATATGCATTATCTCTCGGAAAGTTAAAAGCGACAAGGCGATCCCTATCTAACAACAAAGCGACACCAACCGAAACTTATAGTAATCAAACAAATTCCGAACCTCCTCCTAAAACTAACACTAACCAATAACATGTTTGTCGTAACAGATAGTCAGTCTTCCACGCTTGTAATTAAAAAAATGAATATCCTGACTTTCCAAATAACAGCGTGAATTCAGGACACTATAATGAAATATGAAATGAATAATATGCGGGAAAAAGGAATATCATGACAACTACTTCTTTAGATGTCCTATAACCAAGAAATTTCCCATTAGACACCAAAACAGCTATGATATCAAATTTTAAAGATTCCTGGCGCAACATCGAAAGATATATAACAGATTGCTATCCATCGTCGATTACCTACATCAACAAGTCCTCAACCTGTGTCCCCATAAACTCTACCCTAATAATGTAGCAATTCTGATTCCATGACAAACTTCTCGTGACCTTTTTAGAAACTTTTTGTAGCCTCAGTAACTTTCTTGAGATTTTTGTAACTTTCTTTTTAAACTTCTTGTAAACTTTTTTTAAGCTTCTTGTAATCTTTTTAACCATTTAAAAATAAAACGCCTGAGATGGCCTTTCATTCAAAAGACCACAACCGCCTGAAACAGCCGAGATTGTGATGTTGTTTTCTCCCCTTCCCTTTACGTATGCAGTAGCAGGGGCAGTTTTCCCAAATTCTTTGTATCAGTTCATTGTAGACAGCTTGTCCTAAAAGTCTCAGGGAAGCTTCTTTGTTAGGAAGTAGAAAGAATGTTACTCGAAAACTTTATTCCTTCTTATGCGTTAATAGACGGAAAGGGGAGGAAACGAACGGGACGATTAATGAACGGCGGCGGGCGTTTCGGTATTTAAAGCATACAGGTTAGCGAAGGCTTAGGTTTTCTAAGCGTTAAAGGTATAAATAAACTACAGATGTAATTCAGATGGTTATTGTGCTGGGCGTTAGTAGGTTTGTCTACGAGGCTGTTTTAGTGTTCAGACACTTGTATATGACTTGATGTGAGTTAATATAGTTACATTTATGCATTTACCAGTGTACTATTTTTGAACATACTGGAAACCTTAGGTTGGCAATGAAAATTTGAATTATTCGGAAATAATTAGCAAAATCTTAAAAGAATATTAACTTTATAGTTTAACATAACAGTATACGAGTACGCAAAACCCTTCATATCAACAATTAACAAATCAAGCTAATTATACCTCCAATTTAATAATGCTGAATAATTTTAATCAAAAATTTTAAATGCAGAAAGGGTAGCATCTTCCATCTTTTGATTTCCTAATTAAGAGGAAGTTATCTTTTATTATTGATCCTTAATTATTATGCTTATATGCATTTTTATAACTGCTTAGTTGCCCTAATAATAATTACATAACTGTTTAGTAGCCTAGAGTTAAAGCTGAGGAACACAAGAGGAAAACTTAATAGCTAGAATAAATATAAAACTCTTCCGTGCAAAGTTCAACTTTTGTATGTTATGTTTCGTTAGCAGAATAACCAATTTCTCAGACTTTCTAATCTATGCATTCGTCTTATAATTAGTAACAATTTGGATTATAATAGCAAATTGTTTGCATTACAGGGAAATTTCAATTAAATTTAGAATTGCTTGGAAAGTGACTGCAAGCGTATGTATAATAGGTATCCAAGCATTCGCATTAGGTGCTTTAATAAAAGAATTAATTTCTGTTGGGGCAAAGCTACCCCCACAGAGACTACTAAGAGCTATACGCTTCTTGGCTAATTTAAGACGAAGGTTGTTAAACTATCTTCTATGCAGAGGGCACTCATTTCCTCAAGACAAAGATTCTAATCGAAACTCTATTTGGGAAACACGTCTCGCTTATGTACTTAGGAACGATTAGCTAGGTGAAACTGTTCTTAAAGCTGAATGCAATGGTACAAACGAATCTTAAATTAAAACTGTTTGCAAATGTTTAAGAAATTTTAAAAAAATTATTGATCTTTAAATAGATTTTACGTAGAACTGTAAAATTAGAATTAAAGATTTATACATTCAGGGAAAGTTGTTCATGGAAATTTTGAAACAGTTATTAATAATAATAATAATAAAAAGACAAATAATAGAAAAACTGAAAGTTTCAGATTTGAAATTACGTCCAAAGGGGCGTTTCTTAACGTTTTGTGTGTTACCTTTATTTATTAAATATCAGGTTCTTCCTACTTAAACTATAAAATTTAGTTCAACAGCAATATCGCAAAACAATTTTAAATTGAGCATATCTTTAGAATTTCTGATACACAGTTCCGCGCGCTTTAGATAAAAAAAAGTTTTTTTTCTCCCGTAGAGTGTTGCCATTGCTCCTTTTTAAATCGTTTGAGTTTGTTCATCAAAAATTCATTAAAATTTTACAAAATATGAAATAGATAATAAAGCAAATTCCAAATTCGGGCTTCTAGATTCGGGTGGAAACTTACGTTATTCAAAATTTGATGGCTTTAAGTACCGTTGTTTTATCACATTTGGAGGAATAAACATACATTTATGCAGATTCTTCATTATTTAATTTCTTTAAATATAATACAAGGCGATAACTTTTGGTGGCAACAGTTTGAAAAGTGATTTAGACTTTTAACCTTTCCAAAGCAAAATCTCAAAACGAAGGACAAAACCCCTTTGGACTAAAAATCTGAAAGCTTTCAGATTTTACATTACGCCAAAAGGGTCATTTTTTTAGCATTTTGTTGGTTATCTTTATTTATTAAATGTCATGTTCTTCGCATTTAAACAATAAAATTCAGTTCAACAGCAATATCGCAAAATAAGTTTAAAATGAGGATATCTTTAGAATTTCCGATATAGAGTCTCGCACGCTGGAGATAATTTTTTTCTGTTGCTCTCTTTGAAATCGTTGAGTTTATTAATCAAACGTTCTTTAAAATTTTACAAAATAGGAAATAGATGATAAAACAAATTCCAAATTTCAAAATCGGGCTTCCAGATGTCCATATTCGGGTGAAAACGTATGTTATTCAAAATTGGACGGCTCTAGGTACCTTGTTTTATGACAATACAAGAAACATACATACATTTATGCAGATTCTTCATTATTTAATTTCTTTAAATATAATACAGGGCCCTAATATTTGGTGGCAACAATTTGAAAAGTGAACCGACATTTATAGTGAACCAACGCAAAATGCCAAAACGAAATTAATAGTCCTTCTGGGCTAACGCTCTTTGGGCTAATTATAAATTATTACAATTGTTAAAGTATATTTATCAGAATTTGTTTTTCATTTTTGTTCGACAGGTAACATATCGGACATTTAATAATAAAAAAACAAAAAAAACTAGATATCCATTGAATTTGTATAAATCTGAAGAAAAATTATGATTAATTGCATTACTATTCAGAAAACTCTGCTTTCCTCAGAATACCAAAACACTTTAGCGTTCAATGCGTAATACGTTCCTTTCTTTTGCGTTCATATGTGCTTTTACACGAAGAAACTAAGTGTTCTATAAAATTTAAAATTAAAGTACTCTCATAGAGTGTAACGAGAGAAGATTGTTGCACAGTATTGCGTTTGAAATTGAAGTTATGAATTACGCTTCAGAGAATGGAAACAGAGAGCTGAAATATGTTCTGGCCTACTTCCATTGATAACATGACAAAAGAATGGAGGAAGCAGAAAATGGATTTAGTGAACGCAGACAGCAGTAAGAGGACTTTATGTTCATCGCTCATAAATTGTCAAAGCTTGAGGGATATTATATGAGCTAGATAACGAATCACAGGAAGAGCAGGATTATTGTTTGGGGGAGTTTAATTGATGAGAGAAAATTAAAGACTGATATATCTATTGACGATTTTTCTGGGCCAAAGTCATGCTGGGAGTGATTCATGAAGAGAAATGGTCTGTGTATGTGTAGCAGAACTACGCAGGACCAAAAGTGCCAATTGAATATGAAAGAAAGATTATAGAATTCGAAAGAAAGATTATAGAAATGCGTCATAAACTTGGGAGAAAAGATATGCTTCGAGATAAGGCAAATAGGAGACATGGATGAGAAGGTCTTCACATTTGACGTGCCTTCAAGCAGAACAGTTGAATTTAAAGGTAATAGAACAGTAATTCTAAGACTTACAGTAACGAGAAGACGAGTTATACTGCGGTTACTGCGTACTGTGTTGACGGTTTAAATCTTCCTCCTTTGCTAATCTTCAAACGAAGAATAGTGCCTAAATGAACCGTTTCACATGGGTTTTATATTAATGTTCATCCCAAATGATGGATACATGGACAGGATCTGAAGTTATATTTACAAAAACGAGTAGTACAGGTGTCCTGGTGGACTTCCGAAGAAATCGTCTTTATATGGGCGTGAAAGGCAAAAATTCTTGCCACTGAACTGAAGACGGATCTTTCTTTGATTCCTGGTGGAATGACTTCTCAGCCGCAGTTTCTCGATGTTTCACTCAGTAAACCGTTCAAGAGATTTATACATGAAGAGTGGATAAAGGGGACTGAGGTGCCAATTCATGATGCCACACTGGTGGCAAGAACGAAAAACTGTCAAATTCTAGTGTTTGTGAACTGGTAAAAAAGTTCTGGCAGAAAGTTCAAAGTGAGACTATCATAAAGTCTTTTAAAACATGCGGAATAAACAATGTGCTAGATGGAAGTAAAGATTGCATATATGTAGAGCTATAGGATAGAAAGCACGAGATAAGTATAAAGTAAATTTATTATGAAATTACTTATATGAATGAAGGATGATAAAAGATGGGATGATAACATAATAAATTGACATAACTAAAGGTAACGATAACCCCACGACTAAGAATAGTCCATGAATTGTTCATGTAATAATCATCAGTTCACAGTTTGGCTTATATCGTCGAATCTCGAGAACAAGATCATTCACAAATGCTTGTGGGTTCTATAACACCACTGGGACATCATCCCTCCTCAAACTTCCTGGAAGGCAAGTCAACGTTAGCATCGTCAGCTTACAGAGAACAAACACGTTTGCTCTCGTCCACGTCTGGAACTCGTCTACCTCTGGTGTTGTCTCCGCTTCTCTGCGCTGCACTGGGCTGGCGGTTCTGATTTGCCACATATATATGAATGAAATAAACTACTGCATATGGTTTGGTTTAGTTTATTAAGGCAAAGCATGCTAAGCCTTAATAAACTAAACCTTAAGGGAAGGTATAATTTCGTGGGGGACGTTCTGCAGGAAACTGATTTATATACACGTTACACATGGAGAAAATCACGGAAACACCCATTCAGCTAGCCAGTTTTCCTGAATTCAAACCCAGGTCGGAACATCTCGTGTTCAGCGATTTTACCACTCGACCGCTGGTGAACCCGATATTGTGATGAGGAAAGGGACAAATCCAGTAACAATGACAAACAAAGTAAAGACAAATAGGTACATGACTTAGGAGCAATGATGATAAATTTCTGAAACTGTATAATGAATAAAACGCTGATATATTTACTAATTCTTTAGTGTAACAGTTCCGTTTTTGTTGTGTAAAGAATTATTATTAAAATAGGTACTTCTTTCCTTTTCTGACTGATCAAAGCATTTTCCTTTAATTCCAACCTGATAAATTACAGTACGTCTTATGCACCGGTGCGTCTTATATGCTGCGAAATACGGTATTCAAACTTAGCGGAGATAGTATAGAATATTAATGTTGGTAACATAATGCCTTCTAGGTAAGTTAAAGTCTATGGAACGCATGATATTCATATACAGGAGCTATCAGCGGTCGAGCGGTAAAGCCACTGAACACTGGTACTTCAATCCAGAGCTTGAATCTTAGCGAACGAGTTGACTACATGGCCGTTTTCATGGTTTTGACTATATGTAACGTGTATACGAAGGAGGTTCCCTTAGAAAGACCTCCATGAAGACAGATAAAAGGCGTTTTAAATATTCTTAAACATCTAGAATGCTCTGCAAACTTCTAAAACATTGTAAAAATTTCTAAACTTTTAAATATTTTCTCGTGTGTTATATCAAATAATAATTTTGTTATTGTTTATCTTAAAATGGCGGCAAAGATTCCTGAAATCAAATATAATCTTCCTGTGTAAAAGAAAATTTAATAATTCTTCTTAGTCACATAGTAAAATTAGTCTAAATGTATTTTGTATTTTCTATAAATATTAGCCAATAATTCTTTCTTCATGAAAATTATGAGTGCTTATGTTTATCTAGAAGCAGAAAAATTAGTATTACCAGCTCAGGTAAGGTTGCAGAAACACAACTGAAATTTGCATAGAATTATTTATACTCTTTTCAATTGGTATTCCTTCACACCTTAAATCTTAGATATTTTCGTCAGCATTTAATATAAGAAACTCTGACTGTTAGGCTTGCTTTTGTTAGCAGACGCATAGTATTATCCTCCATCGCTTTTGTTAGTAGACGTATAATATCGTCCGTACAATCCGGGTTCTCGAATGTTCAATTTTTCTTTTCACTTGCATGCATTTTCTAAGAAATTCTTCAATGTTTTGTACTATGGCTTAATGAAAACAATTTATATTCTCTCGTATATCCTCCAAAAAAAAAAGGAGTTATAAAAGTTATCGAAGTCCTAATCGGATTTTCACAAAAACCCAAAATGATCAAAATTTAAATAACTTTTTATCGTAAAACATTTTACGGATTCATAATTTTGGGTTCTATCATTCATTCACTTTAAAGACTTGATTAGGAAACAGAAGAAAAAGTCATTTTTAAATATTAAAGTTTTCTATGTCTTTATCAAACAAAAAAGCTTTTAATACGGTTGCGTGCGTATGGATTTGTAATGGATTGAATGCACACAGAGCCGATGTTAGCTTGATAAAATTTATTTTCACAAAAATAACGCTTTACTGTTTTAGACCTTTCCACCAAGTACTTGTACAGTTCTCCTCAGTATGACATTAAATTATTTGAATTTTCACCCCGTATTGTGCATAGCAATCATACGTTTTGCTGCAACACTATTTACATCTTACGTATTTTTATATCTTGCCTTATGTACAGCATTAAGATTGTTTTAAATCTTTTCGAGGAGACAATTACCTCGTATACTTCACGTAAGTAAACATGCTTACATCGTTTTATGTTAACCTAACCACAGAATTTTGTATTATATCTATGACATCTTATAGTATCTGAATATTACACACCTGTATTGTATTAAAGATATCACTACATATGGCATTATCTTCAAGATATGTATATATCATTATGCATCAATTTATCTTTAACATTTATCATATTATGTAAAATACCAATACTCTACTACTGCAACAATATTCGTTTATGCTGTTTATGCAACACCCAGTGTATATTGTTACGAATTTCACATTTATTTGGCTATTTATTTAGAATTGTAATTAGATTTGCTTCATGTTGCCTTAGCAACGCAGACGATTTTTGAAGAGAAAGCTACCCCAAAAAAAAATAACAATAAAAATAAAAGAGCGCGTGCATTTAATGCTTAATAAATAAATATCTCGTAATTACTGTTGCCATCCAGAAAAATCTAGAAACATCGTGATTGTTCTACTGATAATTAAAAAGCTTATAAAAGCCGAGGTGAAACACCTCATCTCAGTTAGTGAGTTAGTTGTTGTTGTTGCTGTTATACTTGTAGCTGTAAAAAGCGAACTGCTGTTTGTTTACTTAATGCTGTATTGATTGTAGTGATTTCGCTGTGAGATAGAACTATTTTATCTGTTTTGAACTGAGTTTTTGCTAAACGTTTGAGATATTGTGATATTGTGCGAAGATTTGTGAAGAAATATTTCAGCATTTTAATTTATTTATTGTGAAAAAAATAAATTTTTGTTAACCTTTTACGACTTGTGCATTCAATATATTACGAACCCGTACGCACGTAACAATTTTTGGTGTCAGAAGTGGGATTTTTGAATGCCATTAACTAGAGCAATGGAAGAACAATTAAGGCAATTCATGGCAGCCTTTGCTGCATTTAAAGAAGAAATTAAAGCTGGCCAAGATTCCGTGAAAGAGGAGATGAAAGCTGTTCAAGAATCTGTTAAAGATGAAATGAATTCTGTTCAAGAAAAGATGGAGAAATCTGTTAAAGATGAAATGAATTCTGTTAAAGATGAAATGAATTCTGTTCAAGAAAAGATGGAGAAATCTGTTAAGGAAGAAATGAATTCTGTTCAAGAAAAGATGGAGGAATCCGTTAAGGAAGAGATGAGAGCCGTTAAAGCAAGTCAAGAAGAGATGAAAAAGGAAATTACTTGCATAATAGAAAATAAATTTGAGACTATGGAAGGCAGAATAGATGCGGTTGAAAATAAAGTTTCTTCTGTCAAAGAACAAATAGAAGAGAGAGTTTCTGCCGTAGAACAACAAATCGATTACAGAGTTTCTGCTGTGAGAGAACAAATTCAAGAAAGAGTTTCTGCAGTGGAACAACAAATTGATGACAAAGTTTCCGCAGTTGCCAAAGAAGTTGATACTTTAAAGAAATTCGTAGCGACGGCAGGAAGCAGTTCGGATACTTTTAAATTCCTAGCCATGCCTGCGCATCCTTCTCTGAAGCTATCGACATATGATGGGAAGACCTCCTGGCAAGTGTATAAGACACAATTTTCTATAGTTGCGGAAGCAAATGGATGGGATTCCCAAGCTAAGGCCTGTCACCTTGCGGCTTCTCTGAGAGCAGACGCAGCGGACATCCTTCAAACTCTTCCCGAAAACAAAAGGCTAGATTTCGAAGCTCTGTCCGGTGCTTTAGAGCTGCGTTTTGGAGAGAAGTGTTTAAAAGATTACAGCAGGCTGCAGTTAAAATCCCGTCAACAGAAGCCTACGGAAACACTCCAGGAGCTCGCCACGGATGTTGAAAGGCTGTCCCACCTCGCCTTTTCGGAGTGCCCGACAGAAACAAGAGAAATCCTGTCCCTGCAATACTTCATCGACGGCATCCGGGATCCTGAAATACAGAAAGCACTGCGAATGGCTGATGTGAAGGACTTAAAAAGTGCTCTGGTGTATGCCATGAAATTCGAGGCAGCACAGCAAGCCACTCGTAGAGACCGCCACCCAATCAGAGCTGCTCACATACAAGAACCAGTGGATCCAATGACTGCTCGCCTAGACGATTTAACCAGAAAGGTGAATGCTTTGACACGGAATACTGGTGACAAGAAACCGTTCGTAAAGTGCTGGAACTGCGGTGCTGAAGGGCACATTCGAAGAAACTGCAGAACACCCCAGGGCACGGATGTTAAGACCGCGCCTCTCAAGAAGGAGGGAAACTAATTCGTGGCCATCTCGCGGGGCGGAGGTTGCCAGATAATGAAAAGCCCCAGTTTAAAGCGCTTCAGATTTCTGCAGTGAGTGGCGGCAATAACGGAATTTTCATCATGGGACAAATCAATGGAATTCCTTGTAACATGACGATCGACACGGGAGCCAATGTTACCATCATTCGAAAAGATTTGGCTCAACAACTCGAAGGTAAACTTATCTGGACGCCGCCCTGCGTTACCCTCCAGACTGTGTCCGGGGAGAAGATCGATATAGAGGGGAAATTAAACGTTAACATCACGTTTGGAAGTGCCACTTACCATCACACGGCCTATGTAGCAGAAATTACAGACCCTTGCATACTCGGATTGGACTTTTTAAGGAAACACAATTTTTCCTTGGACTTTAAAAATAACGAACTGCATTCTGCCTCTGAAGACATAACTTTATTCGAAATTAATGATGAAGGAGTGAAATCTATCCACAAAATAATAGCTCAAGACGATATCACAATACCGGCAAGAACAGAAATTTTACTTCCTGGATCCATAGCCGAAAATAGAAATTTCCGCTACGGCGTCATGGAATATCCCAAGAATTGTAATAGCCCTAAAGGAGTATTAATAGCCTCAGCACTCGTCGACCTATCAGGGACCGTTATCCCGGTGAGAGTTGCCAATGTAACTGATAAGGCGAGGGTTATTAAGAAAGGTGAAGTGGTTGCAGAATGTACCCCAGTAACCAGCGTTGAAAGAAAAAGTAACATCTCAAAACCCGTGTCTTCCGACAACATTATATCGGAGTTACTGCAGAATGCGCAATTAAACGATGAAGAAAAGAATGCTGCCGAGCGTGTTATTAAAGATCTTCAAGATGTTTTCTCCCGTTCGTCTTCTGACGTTGGTCGAACCAGTTTGACTCAACATAGAATCGATACTGGTGATCATCCACCAATCAAGCAACATCCAAGACGTCTGCCGATTGCGAAACAGGAAGAGGTACGAGCACTTTTAAAGGACATGCAAGAAAGCAATGTCATCGAGCCTTCAGCAAGTCCCTGGGCATCTCCCATCGTCCTGGTGAGGAAGAAAGACGGATCAACCAGATTTTGCGTTGACTATCGCCGGTTGAACGAGGTTACGAAGAAAGACAGTTACCCTCTTCCTAGAATTGACGATATTCTGGATACTCTTTCTGGAAGCAAGTGGTTCTCGACACTTGATTTAAAGAGTGGATATTGGCAGGTAGAAATACATCCTGATGACCGAGAAAAGACGGCATTTACTACAGGACAAGGACTTTGGCAGTTCAAGGTGATGCCGTTTGGACTATGTAATGCGCCAGCTACATTCGAACGTCTAATGGAGACTGTTTTAAAAGGTCTTTCATACGAAGCCTGTCTGATATACCTGGATGACATCATCATCGTCGGGAAGAGTTTCGAAGAACATTTGGAAAATCTTAGAAAGGTGCTTCAGAAACTGAAAGAAGCCAATCTGAAGTTGAGTACCGCTAAATGCAAATTATTCAGACAGGAAGTGACTTACCTCGGACATGTCATCTCTGCTGAAGGTGTGCGCACGGATCCTGAAAAAGTGTCAGCAGTTAAACACTGGAGACGTCCCGAAAATGTCCACCAGTTGAGAAGCTTTCTAGGGCTTTCTACCTACTATAGGAGATTCGTGAAGGATTTTTCTTCCATCGCAAGACCCCTTCACAAGCTGACAGAGAGCAAGCAAAAGTTCGTGTGGACAAAAGAATGTGAGAATGCATTTAAGAACCTGAAGGAAGCCTTAACATCTGCTCCAATCCTGACGTATCCTCAGCTCGACAGACCATTTATTCTCGACACGGATGCGAGTAATGAAAGTGTCGGCGCTGTTTTGTCCCAAGAAATAGAGGGCCAAGAACGTGTAGTAGCTTACTGGAGCAAGTGCCTATCTAAACCGGAGAGGAATTACTGTGTCACCAGGAAAGAGTTGCTCGCCATAGTCAAAGCCGTAGAACATTTCCATCATTATCTATACGGCAGAAAATTCCTGCTCCGCACAGATCATGCATCATTGGCCTGGCTTTTAAATTTCAAGAATCCTGAGGGTCAGATAGCTAGGTGGATACAGAGACTCCAGGAATATGACATCATCATCCGTCATCGCAAAGGACAGTCGCACGGAAACGCTGACGCCTTGTCTAGAAGACCTTGCCCGGAAAACTGCCGATATTGTTCCAGGGTCGAAGCTAAATACCAACTGGTTAATCCAGTTGCACGGCAAATTACAGCATCAACATCGGCTGATCCAGACCCATGGAGTGACAAGGAAATCAGGAAAGACCAGATGGAAGACCGTGATATTAAACCCATAATTGAGTTAATGGAGACCTCAAACAGAAAACCTACCTGGCAGGATATTTCGAGCTATAGTCCCACGACAAAACAATATTGGGCTCTCTGGGACTCACTCCATATTCGAAACGGCGTCTTGTACCGAAAATTCGAATCGGATGATGGAAAAACATTCCGATGGCAGCTGGTACTCCCAAGATCCCGAATCCCGGACGTCCTTAAAGAACTACATAGCAGCCCTGCAGGAGGTCACTTCGGAATAATGAAGACCTTGCAGAGAGTTCGGGAGCGTTTCTACTGGAATAATGCAAAGGATGACGTGCAAAAGTGGTGCCGAACTTGCGATGCCTGTGCAAGTCGGAAAGGACCGAAGAAACGCAGCCGGGGGAAGCTGCAACGTTACAATGTAGGAGCACCTTTTGAACGTATCGCCTTTGACATCTTAGGACCTCTGCCACGAACTGCTGATGGCAACAAATACATCCTCGTTGCCATTGATTACTTCACCAAGTGGCCTGAAGCGTATCCTATTCCTGATCAAGAGGCTGTCACAGTAGCAGAGATGATGATACAGCACTGGATTTCCAGATTCGGAGTGCCTCTTCAGTTACATTCCGATCAGGGAAGGAATTTTACCTCGGCTGTAGTCAAGGAACTCTGCAAGCTACTCGGCATTGACAAAACCCAAACGACGCCTTTACATCCCCAGTCGGACGGTATGGTAGAGAGGTTTAATCGAACCATCCTCAATAACCTCTCATTAGTGGTTTCCAG
The DNA here is from genome assembly GCA_000611955.2 of Stegodyphus mimosarum. Lineage (NCBI taxonomy): Eukaryota > Metazoa > Arthropoda > Arachnida > Araneae > Eresidae > Stegodyphus > Stegodyphus mimosarum. Next base: position 81,253 of record KK120694.1, on the reverse strand, counting down.
AAACCAACAGGACTGGGACAAGAAGTTGCCACTATTTTTACTGGCTTACCGCAGTGCTGTCCACGAGACTACCGGCTATTCCCCATCTCAGATGCTCTTCGGTCGTGACCTTCGTCTGCCATGTGATCTTTTGTTTGGTCGCCCTCCGGATGCGCCTTCATCGCCTGAGGAATACATTCAAGACCTCCAGGCCCGGTTTGAAGTGATGCACAACTTTGCACGAGAGCGAGTCAACTTGGCGACGGAGAAGATGAAGACCCGCTACGACACGAGAGCTACTGGACATCGTTTCAACGAAGGAGACAAGGTGTGGTTATGGAATCCGACTCGTCGAAAAGGACTTTCTCCGAAACTACAATCACCTTGGGATGGTCCTTACACAGTCCTAAACAGGCTGAACGACGTCGTGGTTCGGATCCGTAAGTCATCGAACTCTAAACCTAAAGTCGTTCATTACGACAGGTTAGTTCATTACTATGGCCATAGTACGTAGTGTATATAGTTGTAAATAATAATGTACATAGTATAAGACCATGGTCCTATTTGTATTTAGTATTTGATTTGTATTTGTTAAGTAGTAGTATTTGATAAGTATTTGTGTTTAATAGCATTTGTATTTGATAGTATTTGTACTTAGTATTTGAATTGTATTTCGCGTTGGATAGAATTTAATTTGCTGAAAGTCACTTATTTTAATTATTGTTTATTTTGTTATTATAAAGTAATGTTTATTATAGCACTGATGCTTTAGTTGTAAGTTTGGCTTCCTGTCCAGGGATTGTACTGCCCGGGACGTGCAGTCCTTTGGAAGGGGGCAATGTTACGAATTTCACATTTATTTGGCTATTTATTTAGAATTGTAATTAGATTTGCTTCATGTTGCCTTAGCAACGCAGACGATTTTTGAAGAGAAAGCTACGTCGAAAAAAAAAATAACAATAAAAATAAAAGAGCGCGTGCATTTAATGCTTAATAAATAAATATCTCGTAATTACTGTTGCCATCCAGAAAAATCTAGAAAAATCGTGATTGTTCTACTGATAATTAAAAAGCTTATAAAAGCCGAGGTGAAACACCTCATCTCAGTTAGTCAGTTAGTTGTTGTTGTTGCTGTTATACTTGTAGCTGTAAAAAGCGAACTGCTTAATGCTGTATTGATTGTAGCGATTTCGCTGTGAGATAGAACTATTTTATCTGTTTTGAACTGAGTTTTTGCTAAACGTTTGAGATATTGTGATATTGTGCGAAGATTTGTGAAGAAATATTTCAGCATTTTAATTTATTTCTTGTGGAAAGAATAAATTTTTGTTAACTTTTTACGACTTGTGCATTCAATATATAACGAACCCGTACGCACGTAACAATATATTGTATATAGCACCTTATCTGATCTTTATTCTCATACGCTTATTGTAGTGTTACGAATTTCTTATCTTTCTTTCCAAATGTATGTTCATTGAAATGACAATAGTATGTTCTGTAATGATTCTAGCACTTTGTCTATCCATACTGCATATTGTATTGTAACACCTACTACTGAAATGTGTTGTTTATACTATTGAAATGTAATAATTAATCTTTCAGTAATCTTCTCACTTGTATATCGATGGTACTTATATTGTGTTATATAACTTGTATATAGTATTTTGTACATAGTCATTATGTACATATGTCATTATGTACATTATACCCTTGAATGTATTTACTCCAGTGTATGAGTAACATGTTAATCCAGATATGTATTTATTGTATTTTATGTTGTAGTTCACATGAAGAAGCTCTGTTATAATCAGTCTGTACGTAATATTGTAACCTGCACTTTATATGTTAATAGCTCGTACTCTTTATATGTCATATAGGTCATACAAATTGTCCAACATATATCCGTACCTCTGATATAACATCACTATTACGAACGTCGTCTGGTTGCATAACAATCTGTATATGTTATATTTGTTTTTATATTTTTCCCCCCGAGATGTAATTACTCCTGCTATGTACATCGTTTCATGCCTTAATAGTAACCCTACATAAATATATACATGTTGTGTTAATTTTTCAACTGTAACATTGCAATCTCTTCTCATATAGTAGTCGTACCATGTAGTAGTTTGCAAGTTATTTAGCAGTTGACTGTTGACAGTCTTATACGCATGACTGCATATTCCATTACTGAGTTTTGCTCTGTGTATTACATCCGCATTTCTGTATTGAAGTAGTGTACTTTACTTTATCTTATATGTCACATAATATGTGCACGCATTTTTTGTATGCGTATTCATTTTTTACCTCTGGTATAGCATCACTTCCGAAAGTAGTATGGATACACAACAGTCTGTAAATATTGCATATGTTATATAGTTTATATCCTGTTCTTATAGATGTAATTACTCCTGCTATGTACATTGTACCATGCTTTATTTGTAATACTAGTTACCTATGTTAATGCTGTTCTCTAGATAATGGTGGGTGTGGTGCTGTACTGATTAATCGCTATGGTAAAAATACAGTGCCCACGTCCTCCGTCACTTACCAGTATGGCAGAGCTCAAACACTAGTTACTACTTTAAACTAATAAGAACATTAATTATAAAGTAGGCAAAACGCATGTAAAGAGCGAAGCTTGCACGGAGATCTAACCTTGACCTAAAAACTGAGAAGAGATGCTCTTTCGCAGTAGCTAATCGCACCGACAGAGGCTATTCGCGCCTCTTACGTGGTACTAACGTAGGTGAGGATAATAAGGTACAGGGGCAAGCCTATTTAACATTGAGGTGGTGCGAATAGAGCTATTCACACCACCTACGTTAGCACATCCGCACAATCAGTCCAGGTGCAAGCATTTTAAGCCGATTTGTCGTAACGCAGGTGCTTGCGCAGAGCTTTTTTGATTCAATGATCTTACAAGTTTCAATCATCTTACAAGTTTACGCTTATCTTCCTTATATGCGATTTCTTTGTCAATTAAATTTTAGTTATTGTTTCTGAAATTTACGAGTTATTGTTACTGAAACTGTTATTGGTTTGAACCGACGGCAGATAAAAAAGAAACATTAAATTGTGCGTGTGCGAAATGATACATTTGAAAACAAGACGGATAAGGAAAAACTTAAGTTTGAACTAAATTATTTTGTGGATTCAAGAGTTGCCAAACGAGCAGCTTCTGACAAATTAATTGAAGAGGGTGAAATATGTATAATTTCACTAATTATACCTATGCAAAGTATGAGAGATAAAACTGTAAAAATTGAATCTATTCAAAAGTGTTTCAACCAGATTATTTCTTGATAATTGAGCAACTGTAGTTGTTTCAAATCCCCTTGAAGCAGGAAAGCCTACACCAAGTCCAAGAGACCTCGCCGCACAAGCAAATCGCTGACGTCGTCTTGCTCAGCCGACAGCTGTCTCAGGGAGACGCCTATACAATCCAGTAGGTGAGCGGGAGAGGCAGGGAGGGAACAGGCACACGAGGGGAAGATCTTTTCTCCCTCTTTGAATTTCATGCATCGAAGATGCTCACTTCTGGACCTGGCCATTGCCGTTTGGACAGGTCTAGATCTTCTACTCAGAAGTGACAGGCCTGGTTGTTCAGGGAAATACCATTGGTGAACAAGAGAAATTATCCATGCCATGTTAGTTTTATGTTTGTAATAGGAATGAATTTCAATTGGGCATAAATCAGAAATTGAGCAATTAGAAAATGCAATCATTTGCATGGGGTGGAAATGCTGTTACAGTTTAGAAGATTTAGAATATAATCGTATTCAGTCTGATTCGCGCCTTAATTGGTACAACTGGACTTGCTAAAATATTGTAATTTATCCACCGTTCAAATATTGGTATTGTCGAAACTGTAGATACCTGTCATTTGTTGCAAATTATATTGCTTCGAAATCTTTTTATTGCTTAGTTAAAAATTATTTAATTTGTAGAATGTATTGTCTGAGTTCTAATTCATATTTTTAATTTAATTATTTGAAAACAATGTGTGTAAAGGGGAACGAGAAAATCCAAATTTCAAAGAAAATCCAAATTTCTTTTAAAACAATAAGTAACAGTCAAATTTTCTAAGTACTAATTTATAACACAAACTATTGACATAAGGCTGATTAACAGTTTATGTTCAAAAAATGTGTTTCACAGAATGATTTTACAAATATATGACATTTAATTATTACATATATTGTTTTAACCATGCACAATAATATAATTATGATACAATAATAATATAAATACAGGGTAATAATAATATATATAACGTAGCAATACTGAAATATGTGACAGTAAATATGCTAGATCACAATATATAACACAATGCAATAAATATAGATAATGCCGCTAGATTCCAAAATATAATGTAATGCAAACAAATAGGTAGTATTCTACCTTAAAATGAAGTAGTATAATCTATAACAAATAAAATAATTGGCTAATGAAGTACAACATACATGATGTCACTATAGATATTCACCAAAATATGTATAGTGAATGTATAAGAGAATAATTTGCAAGTAATAATTATCAGTTACAAAGATGACATCAATCTATATACATGATAATGTTCAGAAAAAGATAAGATCAAACAGGGATTTAATGATGGTTCTAATAGCAAGTGAGAACGGGTAATTAGTTAAAAAATCTTTAATGTGTTGCCAAAACAGCTGCAGAAATTACTGAAATTCTTTCATTTAAGAGAGGAATTTTTTATGCAAACTTATACCCTAGTCTTATAGCATAGAACTGTCAAAATTTGTTATTCAATAAGAAAACTTATTGAAAATTACAATGTTCTTATATATGCGTCAATTTTTCAGTGTCCACACATGTTTATAGGTTCAAATGCCATATTTCAAAATCAAAGTTATTTATGAAATAAAACCTTATAAAATCTGATAATTCATTTGAGTGTGCAAATTTTTGAATCTAAATCGTTTACATTAAATTATTTTTGTCCTTTAAATTACAGCCCATCATTTATTTAAATTTAATTTATGAATGTGTTTGTACTAATATTTCAAAGTCCTTTGAAATATTTTTCGTATATTGAAAATGACGAGTATTTCCATAAAAAAATTAAACAAGCATACAAAATTGTTGATAACCAATATTATATGATTAATTGTTCATTTAATAGTTGATTTTATCGCTTTTAACTTATTTCACGTCTAAATTTTCTACGCAGGAATACTCAGTCTAATTTTTATTATCTTTTCTCAGACGAAAAATTTCAAACAGGAATAAGTTAAAATCTTGATTGTGCAAAATACGTCTTTGAATCTAAATGTATTATAAGAAGTAGGAAAAATGTAAACAAGATCTTAGTCCCCCCAAAATCAGTCATTTAAACTATTCCAACCGTTCAGGAAAACAATAAGCGTTGCGAATATAAAAATCTGCCTTTTTTATATATGCATAAATAAAGGAAATGTGGTCCTTCTTTTTATATATATATATAAACACATTTCCCTTTCTAATCTTACTTTCGAAAAAAAAAAAAAAAAAAAAAAAAAAACTCGCTATAACAGACTTAGGCAGTTCGCGTACTTAGGATTCGTTATTTTCGATGCAGTTCAAATGACGGATCTGGATCTGACAACTGAATGCGCATGCGTGGATAATGTTGGTGCGAATAGCCTGGTGAGGCTAGCATCAGCCATGCTCTTCCCGGGTTTATATAGTTTTCCTCCTGCCACCGAGAGACCTCTAGAACTTTCCGTTTCTCGAAATTATTAGAAGGAGTATGAGGTTAAGTTACATGCAGGGGTCGGATGTGGTTACGATTACATATAAGTATCAATTACAGTACTATTTATACAGGGACAGGACCAAAATATCGCCAATGGGTTGCCAAGATTGGCGACAAAAATTAGTCACCAAAACCATCGCCAGCTTGGCGATATCTCTCTAATTTATCGAGATAACCATTTACCTCAATGTTAGATAGGCTTTCCCCTGTAACCTTATTTTTTCTAGGCATTTTATGTTACATTATATAAGAGATAACATAATTTTACGTATAATTTCGCTAAAATTATTAACAGCTATGCAAAATTCATAACTATTTATTATTAACGCTGAATATTAATTATTCTTTTGATTTCACATAAATCGCAATGCATTATTTCCTACATTTATACTGAATGGAAAACTAAACAGAAAATATTTGAAGCCAAATTAATGAATTAGCTAAAGAAAGCAATAATTTGGTTGCTTTATGAACTCAGTGTACCGCATTCAGTTATTATTCTTATGATCTAAAATATAGTATGTATACATATTATGAATTTTAAGCTTATAAGGGATCTCTCCCGCCTTCTTCGCATGCCTTTGAGGTGTAGTGGTCAGCACGCTTGACACGTATTTCCAGAGGTCAGTGGTTCGATTCCCGGCAAGGGCGTTGCTCATTTTTCACGTCTCCTACTTTCAAGAATACTAATAAATCTACAAGAGGCCCCCGAACTAAAAAAAGGTGGTGGATGATGATTCTCCACCACCGATATTTGACGATTGGGTCCCCTAATCCCCAGTTGCCCTTTAAAAGGGGAAGTATATAAGGTATTTCTCCTGCCTTCTTCTCATGCCTTCATGGTGTAGTGGTCGGCACGCTCGGCGCGTAGTCGAGAGGTCCGTGGTTCGAGTCCCGGTGAGGGCATTGCTCATTTTTCCTCTCTCTTGCTTCCAAATAACCCAATGACTCTACAAGGTATTTGAATAAGTTCCGTTATAAAACATTTCCATTATAAATAAAAAAAATGAAATTTAAATTAGTTACGATATTTAAATAAGTTCCATTTATAACACATTAAAACTTCTCCTGAACAAAAACTGTTCCTTAAGTTTTACCTTCTAAGAAATTTAATCACCTTCCAATACATTTTCACTTGAATCGCGTTTAAATTGAAATGCCTCCAAATACGTAGCATCTAAATTATCCATGATGTCTGAGGAAACCGTGTATCATTTACCTTATCCAGGCCTTCATTTAATCTCTAGAAAAAACCTCCTTCTCATCTCGATTGACGAGAAATGCAAATTAATCCGGAAAAGATTAAAGGCCTTTTTCCTTCTTTGCATATCCATCAATAACAGTGCCCCAACACTCCCACCTGCAACATTTCGCAGCTTCCGTGATTTGACCGCGACTCGGATCTTCAGTACAATTGGAAGGTACCTTTTCTTCTCCAATTATTTCGTGTTCCGTTCCGCCATGACAGCGCAACGAACGAGCTGTTCATCTTGAATTTACTTACTGCATTGACTTTTCTTCCTAAAATGAAGGATCGAGTTTAGACTAGGAACACCCAGGAGTGCCAAGAAAGGTTATTTGATGATTAACCTCTTTCCTTTACAAGATGGATGCGCTGTGCTTTGAGACATAGAATTCCCTTTAGTGCCGTTTAATGGGAACACTGGCGTAAGTCCTTAAGACCTAAAACGATTGTGGCGTCTTAAAGTAATTGGTACAAGGAAAGGCTTAAGTTTTTTTTGTTTCACATGACTTGTTGGCAAACAAGGCCTAATTGGCTCACTGTGATGCATTAGAGGAGTTGCTTTAGATTACATGGTTCTTTAGTCTACAAATAAGGTTAAAACAAGCTTTTTCTACACGATACATCGTCGAGGTAATATTAGAGCTTGAATAACTTTATACAATGTTTCTTCTCTCTCTTTGTGTTTTTTTCCCATGTCTGCTACATTCTTTTTTTTTCAATCCATCATACTTTAGCAAAATTTAAGTCCTTATAGTTGTTCAGCTAGGACTTTTAGAAGTTCTTGTATGACAGGTAGGAAAAGCATTATAGGTAGAATTTATAAATCACTGTTGACGCATCTGTTTTATTATAAAAGACACTGTGAGATGGAAGGTAATACAAACTAACACGTTTATCAATGTTCTGTACTTATCAAATAATGAATGAACGAATTTATTTTGCTTCAGTTTACTATGAATTGCAATTTATGAGTCATCAAATTTACACATTTTTCTTTTTAGTCCAAAGGGGCTTTGTTCCTGAAGGTCTATTGTTTTTGCGTTTTTGCGATGGAAACATTAAAAGTCTGAATCACTTTTCAAACTGTTGCCACCAAATATTGCAGCCCTGTATTATATTTAAAGAAATTAAATCACGAGGAATCTGCACAAATGTATGTATATTTCTTCAAATGTGATAAAACAATGGTACCTAGAGCCATCCAATTTCTGTACGTTTCCACCTGAATATGCGCATCTGGAAGCCCGAATTTGGACTTATTTTATTATCTGTTTCATATTTTGTAAAATTGTAACGAATTTTTGATGAACAAACTCAACGATTAAAAACCGAGCAATGGCAACACTCTACGAAAAAAAACCTTTTTATTTAAAGCCAGCGGAGCTGTGTATCGGAAATTCTAAAGATGTACTCGTTTAAAAATTATTTTGCGAAATTGCTGTTAAACTGAATTTTATGGTTTAAGTGCGAAGAACATGATATTTAATACATAAAGGTAACACACAAAACGTTAAAAAACACCCCTTTCGACAATTTAAAATCTGAAACCTTTCAGATTTTTATTTTGTTACATTTTTTTATCAAGATTAATAAATGTCTAATTTGAAAATTCACTAAATAAAAGTACTTGATGAATATTATTATGCAAAGCCCTGATCAATAAAACGCAAAATGAATTACTTGAAAGCAAATATGAAAATTAGCGCAGATTTTTATTATGAAATTGCTTGCTTATAACTGCAAATAAAGCCACTTCAAAAATTTCTTCAGAAATTAAAGCGAATAGTAATTTTATCAAAATAGTTTAAAAATAACTCCTACAATCTAAGTACCATAAATGAAAAACATTGATGTTAAGAGGAAGATATTGAATGAAGTTTTCTATAAAACTGTTTTTAATACAACAAACACCATCTATTATCCCAAAAAAGGTATTAGTCTCAAAATAGGATTTCAAGTCGATTAACTATGACTATAACACTTTTCAAATTGTTGCCACAAAATATTACTGCTCTGTATTATTTTTAAAGAAATTAAATAATGAAGGATCTGCATATATGTACCTACGTTCCTCGCATTGTGAACAAACGACGGTATCTAGAGAAATCAAATTTTGAATAACATAGTAAATCACCCAATCATGTGCACCTAGAAGACTGAATTTTGAATTTCGAATTTTATATGTCATAATATGTAAAACTTTAAAGAATTTTTGATTAGCCAAACACGAAGATCTGAAATCGATCAGTAGCAACATTGTACCGAATAAAACATTTTTATCTCCCGCGCGCGAGACGTATATCGGAAATTCTACAGATATGCTGTTTCTGAATAATTTGTGATTTTGCTGTTAAATTGCATTTTATGTGGTATAACTCCAAAAAATTGGATATTTAATAAATAAAGTTAACACTCAAAATGTTAATAACAAAAAGACAAAAAAAATTTGCAAGCCATCTTACTAAAAAAACTGAATATTCATATCATGAACTGAGAAAAGACTGAAAAGAACAGAAAAATGCATGTCAACACGTAAACTCTGTATGGAATTCTAAAAGTATTCTGCTATGCTGTTTTTAAAATCTTTGTAATTTTGCTGCCGAATTGCATATGACATAAGTGGGGAGAAAACGGTGCTTAGTAATAAAACTAAAAGAAAAAAAAAAACATTAGCAAGAGTAAATGCTACGGCAGAGAGGGTGAAAAATCTTAACAAACCCTTCTGAGCCACTTTTAAAATCTGAAATCTTTCAAATTTTTATTTTTTATTATTTTGGAAGTAGTTTTGTTATTTTCGATTAGTTTTACTTTTCACTCTCGTAAACAACTAACTTTTCATATTAGCTGATAAACAATTCAGAGATTTTCAGTGTTGTTGAAAGTTGCGTACTATTATTTAGAACTATTCTTAACATAATATTCAATAATTGTTAAGGAGAATAATTAAAGATGGTGAAATATAATTACAGCTTTTATTTTCACAGGAAAGCCATGTTAATTTTCGTTTTACGTGACTTCTATGATGATGTAGGGTCATTAGGTTATTTCGAAGCAGGAGTCATGAAAAATAAGCAATGCCCTAGATGGGACTAAACTTTGGACCTCTCGAATACGCGCCGAGTGTGCTGACCATTACACCACGAAGGCATGCTAAGAAAGTGGGAGGAATACCATATATGCTCTCCTTTTAAAGGACGACTGTGAATTATGGGACTCAGCCGCCAAATCCTGGTGGTGGAGAATCATCATTTACGACCTTTTTTTTTAATTCGGGCGCCACTGTAGAGACATTAGGATTTTTTGAAAATAGAAGATGTGAAAAATAAGCAATGTCCTCGGCGGAACCTCTCGAATACGCACCGACTGTGTTGACCACTACACCACGAAGGCATACAAAGAAGGTGAGAGAAATACCTTATAATGACAGAGTACTCAATATGTTCTTGCAGCTTATAAAAGAAAATGCTTTTTATTTATATATCTGATAATTATTCTTCGTTCATAAATTTTTCGTGTGAAGTCATCACTGCTTTCTAATAAAAGTAACTGCGACGCGAGTAAATTTTAATTTTTGAAGCTTTAAATTTTAACTCTAAATTAATTCAGATGTGAGTTGTAATTTAACGAAACTGAGAGGCAATTTTTCGCTTTTATTAAAACTGAAACTCAATACAATGCAGTATTGGACGTGAAAAGCTTAACCCCACGAAGACCTTATCTGATTTATATAAAATGTTCATGATAACAATGAAAAAGTATATGATTAAAAGAGTGGCTTATTATTTACAGTATCTCACCTGAAAATATTTAACAAAACAGAAGAGAACGAACGCTTTTACATTAATCTAGAATTACTTCGTGGGTCATGTTCAAATAAGCATGTCCCGTTTGAAACATGGAAGTGATACGACCAAATATCAAGGATTAGATTAAGGAAGAATTGCGAGTTAGCTGTAAAGCCAATTTCTTATAAAGCGGTCTCACCAATGACCAAGTGCTTAATACAGCTAAACTGGGTGAGTTTCACCCAAGTTCTGCCTTAAGTAAACGGGATGACTGCATGGTTGGTTTCATGGTTTTCCTCAAGTGTAATTGTGAACATGGGCCAATTTCCCTTCACGAAGATATGCACTTTCTCAGGTAGATAGAACCTGCGTGCTTTACCTTTTACAAATTATCTAACTTAACTTAAAATCTTATCCAGGATATTGATTAGTGAGTGGAATGAGATAGTGCAAACGAACAAATTGCCCCAGCCATCTTTCTGCCAATTCCATTATCACATCTTAAATCAAGACTGAAACGGGACCTTATGTTCCTATGGAAAACTAACTGGACACAACGATTAACAGGCCAGGAGGACGTTTAACGTTCTCCCGATGCCCTCAAGGTAATTAACCACTACAGGCAGAGAAATGACGTATTTCCTGACGGCGCATGGCCCTTCTGCAGCCTGTTTCGGTTCATTGCCCCACGCAGACTCACGCGTATGCTGCTCGACAGGTACCATAGGTCACTACATGTTAGAGTGCGGTATCACCAAAGACCTACATTTCCGGCCGTACGGAGCTGAAAATGCCTAGGTATTGCTGAAATAACTTCAAAAGAGTAAGCTACTACAAAACAAACTTAAAAATCTCATAGACTACCTGGCAATGAAATGTGAAAATTTAAAAGCAATCTAAAATTTAAAAAAAATTCTGTTGTTGCTGAGTGGTGGTATAATGAACTTAATATTATCTCATCTTCAAGTGTTCTGTACCAGTAACCGGTACAAAAATATCAAGCAGATATAAAATGGTGCTATGTGTATAAGTGAACCGCACACGGTTTTCAATGAACACATACACAGTCCAGTCACATTAATGTGACCATCTGTCAAAAGCCAGAATAACCACCTTTCGCAGAGCGGACTGCTGCGAGACGTGCAGGAAGAGAGTCACATAGGTCCCTGAAGGTGTTCTCTGGGATGTTGAGCCATGCCAACTCTAATGCCGTGGCCAGCTGCGCTAGATTACGCGGTTGAGGATCCATGGCGCGAACAACTCGATCGAGATGGTCCCACAGATTCTCGATTGGGTTTAAGTCAGGTGAGTTTGCTGGCCAGGGAAGGACGGTAATGTTATGGTGCAAATATGTCAAGGCACCAATTGTTATGTGCCAAATGTTAAATACTAACTGTTACAATAATTTGCCTACAATAATATCAAAACCAAAATTCATATTGCGTTGTGTTTTACTAACCCGAACAACGCAATGTACTAACCACTATACGATCACGGCCACTAACCCGAACAACCCCTAGGACCAAGCAGGGGTACTGGTGTTAAGAACATTCACACAAGTCATCATAAGAAAAACTCTGAATCAATTATATATATATAACCAAGGATATTTATTGCAGCAGTAAAGGAAGACAATCTTTCAACTTAAAATTTTAGATCTGTGGAGTGTTCAAGTGACTACTTAAAATAATGCATTTAGAATTATAATGTATATATTGTTAGTTTCAAATATGCACCGAGATGAATTTATCAAAAATTTACACCGTAAAAATTAATATTAAAATTTCATATGCAGTTATCAAAACTCTGCTGGCCAGCATACAAATACACAGGAATTTAATGAATCACCGAGCATGGTGTCTTTACCAATAT
>KK120694.1:25374-61939 GCA_000611955.2 Stegodyphus mimosarum | reverse complement strand
GCTGAATAGTACTTTGGGAGACACTTTTGGTAGCCCCTTGGTTCATTTTGGTGGTCAGTTGCTCAACGGTAGCCCGTCTATCTGCCCGAACGCATCTCCGCAACCGTCGTTCGCCTCTGTCATCTATGGCCCGTGGTGCACCACATTTGCCACGTCGCTGATTTTGGACAGTCCCATTTTGCCATGCACGGTACAGTTTTACCACGGCGGCACGCGAACAGTTCACAAACTCAGCCGTTTCGGAAATGCTTCCACCCTTGGCCCGAAAGCCAATGATTATGCCCTTTTGGAAGTCGGATAAATCGCTTCGTTTCTGCATTACGCCAACGATTGAAATGTTTTCCGAAGCCCTCACACACCCTTTATATACGCTCAACTGCACTGTGCTGCCACCTGCCTTCTGTGATTGGTTATTTAACTCTGACATGGAAAGTACGTGGTGGTCACATTAATGTGACTGGACTGTGTAAATTTCCAACTCTACACACTGATTTGTATTTCTCACTGTCATCTTCAGTTATTAGGCAAACTGTACATAAGTGAATTGTAAGCGAACCGTAAATAAGTGACTACTATGAATGTGACAAGCAAATATTACACAGGAACTCTTCAAATATGTGAACATTAATATATCCAGTTGATATTGTTTAGTATAATGCATCAGAATAACTTCTTATATCCAATTTACCACTGATTTCTAGAGTAAATATTCTCACTCAATTGTAAACTCAGAATCACAATGCATGAAATATCGCTAAAATCCTCATTCAGCACAGTCAAAGTCTTGACAGGGTCTCTTTAATAACCACAGGTTATAAATATCCAGCTTCCCAAATAACTTTATAAATTCCGCTACAAATTTTAATATTCTATAGAGATTTTTGGTTAGGCTTACCGACAATAGAATGTTTTACCAATTGAGTGCAAATGCTGATAGTTATATTGTAGAGACATTAGGTTATTTGGAAGCAGGAGTCATGAAAAACGAGCAAAGCCTTCACCAGGACTCGAACCACGGACCTTTGGAATACGCGCCTAGCGTGCTGACCACTACACCACGAAGGCATGCGAAGAAGGCGGGAGAAATACATTATAATATAACAGCCAGTAAGTAAGTAAGTAAGTAAGTGAGTGAGTGGAATTGGGCCAAAGCGATAAGCCTCTCAAAGGCTTCAAAGGATTATGTAATGAAGAAATATGAAACAAAAACCGACGTATGGTGGGCATAATTTTAAACATCGATTAAACGGTACAATTTTGTAACACGGAGTGCTATCGGAGCCCATTGTCTATCTTGTATGCCATCTCATTACCGGATTATGAATGACTACTAATAAATGATAGAGATATTGAAGCCTATTGCGAGACTTGAGCTACAAGACAACCCTCAGATGATTTGCCAGCAAAGTGAAACACGTGCACGAATATCCTGAAACATTTAAAATTGCGTGGGTGTAGGACATATGCCCATTATGCTAGCCTTTCTATTAATCGAATTGATCGTCGTCATGAATATGATTTCTCATCAAGACTCTGAAGTCGATGGTTCTGGAGTATAATAGCACAACGTACCGGAAATGCATGAAACTTTCAACTCAATAGCATCTTCCTATAGACAGACCTTGTACCTGCTGCTGTTTCATATTTCAGCAGCGTCGTTCTTGTAACAGTTCCAATTTCTGTGTATCTTGTCATTTTCAGCCTAATATTTTAAGCAGCTAGCAGCAATTTGTGCACTGCAATTTCTGTTAGCTAATGTGTTCTCACAAAGCTTTTTTTTATTTCGCACTGTAGTTTGTTTTATATCAAAGCGGCTGTGAGCGAACCTTAATGTGTTAAACAGTTGAAAATAATGTCTAATTAATTTTGTATAGCTTCACAGAATGAAGCGTCAAAAAATAATTATCGAAAGTTTGAGATGTGTCCCTGTAAAGTTAAACTCCATGATGAGTATATGAGCAGCATACTATTAATAGCAGTTTATTTTAAAGGCAAAAACACTGATATTCTGAAGAAACTCTTTGCTTCTGGATGTAAGTCGGAAACAGGCTACAATTTTATAAGTTTGTATTTCTTTGGGCGTTGAGAATATTTTAGATAATTTGTTTCCAGTTTGCGGCATGCCATATTGTTTTTCTGTAGCATTTCTCTAACTATATTGTTTTGAGTTTAATCGTGAAATTTTACAGGTTTGTAGATGATAAATAATATAAGGTTTAGAATTACTTTGTTAGAAATGATTTTTTAAAATTTATAATGCCTGTTTACAGAGACAACTGTAGACAGAACTAGAAAAGATGAAAGAAAACAAAAAAACTAAAAAAGAGTACACAGTGTAATCTATAAATCTAGATTGTGTCTCGTCTCCCAGTATCTCATCCAGAGTGATCCAGCGTTAAGCAATGACTCAGATGACTCAGAGCAATGACTCAGAAGTGAGGAATCCATTTCTTCATGAAGGTTGCACAGTTTACAAATAGGGATTGGGATAATGTTCAGTCTATGCAGATGTTTTAAAAGCCACTAAGAAGGCCAGTAACGATCATGGCCAGTAACAAGATGAAAGATAAGTAATGATGAAAGCCAGTAACAAGGAGAGTAACAATCATAGCCAGTAACAAGTCGAAAGATAGCAACAGATTTCTTTCTCGGATCTAAACGAGTGTCAAAAATTTTGTTAATCAATACTTCAGAAACGCCAGTAACAATTATAGCCAGTAACAAGTCGAAAGATAGCAACAGATTTCTTTCTGGGATCTAAACGAGTGTAAAAACTTCTGTCAACCAATACTTAGGAAAAGGCAGTAGAAAAGCCAGTAACAATCATCGTCAGTATCAAGACAAAGATAGCAACAGATTTCTTTTTCGGATCTAAATGAGTATAAAAAATTCTGTTAATAAATATTTAAGCAAAACCAGTTACAGGGCCAGTAACAATCATGGCCAGTAACAAGTCGAAAGATAGCAACGGATTTCTTTCTCGGATCTAAATGAGTGTCAAAACATCTGTTAATCTATAGTTTATGTCTGTTACGTTTGGTAACGTCTTTCCAAAAAGCTTTTCTGTAGTAATTTTTTATTATTCTCTTGGCAGTGTAAAAAGAGATGTGGCTGTCAGTTATCTGGAGAAAATTGACTACTTTTTTTACCAAAAAATCTGAAGATTTCCTTGAAGGCCACATTGTGGTGGTATCCATGGCAAACACAATGGTTGGAAATAGTGTTACACTTACATTTTCATTACAAATTTTTAATTGCATTATTATTCTCTTCTATTTCAAAATTTTCAAGATTTTCATGAATTTCCTCTTTTGAATAATATTCCTCTTTTACACAGTGCATAAACTATCACAAGCCTGTAACATTATTAATATTCAATATTGTGTCAAATACAATTTCCAATCTTAATTTAGCGAACAAAGGAAGCTTAAAAGTTTGGATCTGTAGCAAAAGACCGCTTATAGCTGCTGAAGAGATACAGAAACAAAACCTTTGCAGATAGCAGAGCATCAATAGCCACCTACCGGCAGAGAATGATATTATTCGTTCATGTTACTTCTGCATTCTGGTCTGTAGTTAGGCGTTCGCGTAAATCAGCGTTTCCAAAATTTAATGAACCGGGAGAACCTCATTAATTATGCAACGTCTAATAAAGCTGCGGGAATGGGTCGCCGAAACTAGACGAGAACTTCGAATTCAACGGTCGCAGTTTGTCAGCTCTTGCCGCCAGTTATTGGAATTCAGCCTTTATGTAATATTTGGGAGCGTAATAGAGCCAGCATACTCGCTTTAAGCAGTTCTTTTTTCTTTAACACATCATGCAGTTCTCGAGCATTTGGAGCAATGAATGCCGCAAACGGAAACGTTGTTAAATGATTAAAATAAATTCAATATATGGTAACAGGTGTTGCATAACAGGCATTAGAAAGGGTTCCACAAATAATCAGTATGCTATCTGCCTTGCGGGTCCGAACAAATTAAAATTGCTGAAAATCTAATTTCTCGAGGTTTCTTATTCTTATGCTTCTGAATGAATGGCTATCACACATACAGTTATTCAATTTAACAAGTGCGTAAAACTAATATTTTCAAGCACGGTTTATATCAACATGTATCCTACACTTTATAAATTATGAAAATGCAGAGAATACATATTTCATTAATTTTCTACAAAGGATTTAGGGCTTGAATATGCGGTTTAAAGTTCCGTGAACCTCTAACTCCAAGATTTGTTCTGAAAACTCTAATGTTGTCATACTGAAGTTACAAAACAAATTACCACAATTCTTCGATTTTAAGAAGCAATTGATTACAGAATGTAACCTTTAGTTTAAAAAGTATCCGATTACGTTCTAAGCGTCAATGTTAATGAAAGTTTTCCAAAACACCATTATTTTTACATTTAAAGCTTACACATTAAGCTTCCCAAAACTGCTTTCATTCTGTCTCTCTGATAGTGAGAAGCAGAATTATGGCTGATCTCGTTCTACGCCGTGAACCGGAAGTTTTTGTTTAAGAACCTCGAAGCTAGTGTCTAAAGGTACACAGACTACTCTAAATAACGCTAAAATGAGAATTTGTTATTAGAATACTTTTGATGATGTTCAAAAGATGATTTTGAACTTTTCTATTTGTTATTAAATGCCAGGAAACTAAATTCATTTTGCACTTTAATTTTCATACTTGGCAAAATTTCTTTTTCTTCTGTTCGTGTTTGCATTACATTAAACCCATTTTTTGAAAAACTTGATTATTTTCGACTTTACTGCTACAAAAAAATTTTAACTTGAAATAGTACTATAGTAATTTTATGAAACATTCCACAAATGTGCTATGGAATATTGTAAATTAGATAGATTAAAAGTTTAGGTTTACGTACACTGCGCAAGAAAAAAAAAGACAGTTCTATACCTCCCGTTCTACTGGGCTGATTGACGAAATTCAAATTGCGCTTTTCATGTCTCGAAAGCGCGACTTCGGATATATATTTGATTTATATATTGTTCTAACATAGATATTTTGACACAAAATGGGTCTTTTTCTGAAATAACATATAAATGTTTTTACATATTTCGATTCTACGACTCAAATTACGCCTAAATATTAAATGTTGTAAAATTTGGTGCGAAATTTAAGGAGAAATTCAAAACTTGGCGATTTTTTTCTCAGTTTTCGCCAAGAATAATTCACTTGGCGAACTTTTTAATACATGGTAACCTATTTTCCTATTCCTTCCATTGTCAGGAGCAGAAAAAAACTCCAATCGTTCCTATCTTTTTACATTGAGCATTATCTTTTTACATTTTTCTTACATCTTGAGCGGAAAAAAAGTCACATCGCTGTACTTTCAAATAATTTAACAAAATACGTAAACCACATTAAACGTTATTATCGCTTTCAACAAATATACCAAATTTGAAATTGCGTCAAGATATATATTCACGTATGTCTTCGAAAATTTTGAATAAAAAGCTCTAATATTTTGCAGGTTGCTTAGAAATACACCTATTTTAAGGTAATGATAAAAATTTTATAGGTTATGAATCAAAATTTTTTTCCAAACATTTACAAAAATTATTTAAATATACAAATTTAAAAAATAAGTAAATAAAAAAAGGGCGAATTTTATTTGGAGTGAACCTAAATTTCCAACTGTGAATAAAGGAATCAAGTAAGCGTAATAAGAAAAGTGATATTAATAAATATATATCAAATTCAATTAACATGGAGGAGCTAAAAGTTTGAGATCAAATTTTTTAAAAACTACTCGTGCGATTTTTACAAAACTTAGCAGTTTGGCATATTTGAGTCGTAGAATGAATTTATGTAAAAATGTTGGCATGCCATTTCAGAAAAGTTCGACTTTGTGTCAAAATACCTATATTAGAACAATACTATATATAAATCTAATGCATATCCTAAGTAGGGATTTCGAGGCATGGCAAACACAATTTGAATTTCGTCAATCGGTCCAGCAGAACGGGAGCTATAGAACTGCCCATTTTTTTTTGCGCAGTGTATGTATTTAAAAATTTTTCAGACAATTTTGTGAATGAAAAGAGAGCAATTTCGCGAAAAATAATTAGTGCCTGTACCCAAACAGGTATATTTAATAAACGTTTTACTTTAACTCTTAGTCCATTTAATTCCTTATAACTTCATAAATACAAATTGACAAACATAAAAGTAAAATATTGATAAATATTTTTGGTGGGAACATATCTAGTAATCTAAAATTTAACACATTTTAAACTCAAAATGTAATCAAAAAACCAAAACTTATACTTTGATAATACGTTTATCACCTATTGTTATCATTTTAAGAAGTATTCTGCTTAGAACCAATAATATATTTATTTGTACTATGTTCCAAAATTTGGGTGCTGAACATCGTGAGATACGTTAAATATAAGTTACTTTACTTTAATATGACATCTC
This sequence comes from Stegodyphus mimosarum, assembly GCA_000611955.2. NCBI lineage: Eukaryota > Metazoa > Arthropoda > Arachnida > Araneae > Eresidae > Stegodyphus > Stegodyphus mimosarum. Next base: position 55,501 of record KK120694.1, on the reverse strand, counting down.
TGAATCCGACGAAATCAAATAAATAAAATACAATACTCACTGCATTTACACATATATTTATTATAATCGATATACACAAGTATTTATTATTATAATGTAATTTAATTTACTAACACATCAATCGATGTTTATTTCCCGATATGTTTGTAATTACCCTCTTTTGCCCCATGAGATTACCGAGAGAAACTGCGCTATAAAATCTACTCGTCAGTTGCTTCAAGAGACCATATAATCTGAACAACTGCTGTGGCTTTATTTATGACATTTCATGCCTGATGTCTTGAAGTGACAAGTGTAAACTTTGTTTCCTTAGGAAGATGTAACTCTTCTTTACCTTGTATCAGTTGTTAGAGAGAACTTTTACTTTGTTCTCATAGGCCAATACAGAAAGGAGTCCAAAATATTCGTCATAGGAAAAGTGTGGTATTCAGAAGATACGAAAATATTATATAGCTGAGAAGTGCATTAAAGTAATTAGCATGTCGCTGCCGTGAATCCTGTAAGATGCATACCAACTCAGAATTTTCAGAAGCGTATTAAAGCAAGAAGTGCTGGAAAGAACATAAAATAGAAATTTAGTAGCCAAAGTAAAACAGTCCCCCCAAAGAAGCAATAAAGTTGTTGCTTAAATTAACCAGTAATTTATAATTTCAGCCTTTATTATAACTACTCTTTTCTGTTTCCTCACCAGACTGTAAATGAATGTAGCTAGTATTTAAACCGAGTTTTTTTAGACAAGGCAGGACAAGTTTCTGGCTGCGCGTGTTCACTAAGTTTATTTCCTGCCAGCTTTGATAGTTAAAATTTTAGGCTTTGCGTTATTTTCTGCCGGTAAACCCCCCGGTTTTAACCCTCACCTTAGAGTTACAAGGCCAACTTAGAGTGTAATTAAATTGTATAATCTTTGATAACTGCCTCACGTCTTAACTTCAATTTGACAGCTCCTAATATTGCATCAAGAGGCCCGGTGGCGCAGTGACTAGCGCCTCGCGCAGGAGCACCACAGGTCCGGGGTTCAATCCTCGTACTGGACAAGGTTGACTCAGGCTTTCATACCTTGAAGGGGTCGATAAAATGAGTTCCAATTCGATAAAATGAATTCTCCAAACACCGGGGGGATCCTGCGATAGGCTGACCACTTGTCCAGCAAAGATGCACAAGCATTTCAGAGCCCACGGTCTAGAAAGCAGATATCAGGGCACTGCCGGCCATCGCTCTCTAAAAGCTGTTTGCGCCGCCTAGTTTAGTTCAGTTTTAGTTTTAACTTGCATCAAACGATCTGTGGTTGATTCTGTCTGTGTAAGAGAGAGTATTTGGGTTGTAAAGTATGTTCAAGTAAAAAGGTTATTTAAAACCTTATCATGACTTGCACTTACTTCAGACATATGTCTGATGAGGGTGATAGTTCTAGATCAAGTAAAACTTTCTAAAAAGTCTGGATTAATCAGGAATTTCAAAATAGACTAAACGTTCAAAATTAAATGAAGTTTCAGAAAGTAGAATTTAAGAAGATTGAGCTGATTCTCTGTTGAAAGCATAAGCTCGGAGTCTATTAATTTAGTTAAAAGATAAATTTACGTAGATTTAGATCTCTCGAAATATTTATCACCTCAGTCAAAGAAGCAGCACCAGTGTAATGATCTCTCATATTTCTCCCCCTCATGTTTTAAGACTTGGATTCCATCAGCGTCTTAAAAATATCAAGAATTTTATTGATGTATATCACCTTCTCTGTCTAGCTAGTCTTAGTATAGCTAATGCTTTATAACCATAATCATAACTTGCAAACAACAAAGGTCAGGAGGAATTGTTTTCTCGAAAGATAACCATCATGATACCTTTTGAGTTCCTAAGATCCAATTTAAAAGCTGTTACATTGAAAGATATTTATTTACACCAGCCAAATATGTTGCTAATTATTAATGTCCTGGCATTCTTATTCATCCATCCGACTAATATACTCTTTAAATTACAGAAAAAAATGGGATTTCAACAACCAATCAACAACGAATACCTATTGATTGTGTTTTTAATATCCAAGTGACAAGAATACCTTTTAGTCGAGGATATCTGGCTCTCCTCGTCTCTCATGCTTTGAAAAATAAATATTCTTGAGTTCGATTCCAGAAAGGGCAGGGTTAAAGCTAGCTTTATTAGCAAGCTATTATTATTTATTAGCAAGCTATCTTCTTCGCAAAGAAAATTCGACATTGTATACAGTTACTTTCAACACTCTAAAAAGGTATCAAAATAGTCAACGAAACAATAATTCCCCAATACCATTATGGAGGATTTTACTCACATTTCTAATAACAGAAACTATTTATAAATATTTATGTTTTACCAAGTTGCTTTCTAAAACGATTCCAGTGGCTTTATTTTCGGATATACAATATTGATACCTAGTGTTACAATATTGATATCCTAGTGTTAAATTAGAAGAAAACGTCATCTGACACAGGTATGACTGTCTTTTGACATAATGCTTCATGAAGCATCTCCACTCGGTCAGCGTGTTCCTATTCATTACGAAGACTCTAGAATGTGCCATATAAAGAGAAAAAATTTATTTATATGAAGAATCTTTAATGCTATTTAAATCACATTTTATTGCCTTTATTACTTCCTGATAGGAAGTAAAAAGGAAGTATTATAATCTCAAAAGATTACGGGTATGACGTTTCAATTAAAATATCCATTTTTACTACTATCGAATGCAATTTAACGATATTTTTGCATGATACTGTATACGTAAGGACAGAATAAAGGACTATTTTCCCCCCAAAAAATTATAAAACAGATTTAAAATGGATTCAGAACAGATTTTTCCATGGTGTCTGTGCGTACATACGTATGTATGTATGTATCTCGCATAACTCAAAAACGAGTAACTTCAGAACGTTGAAATTTTGTACAAACGACTGCTATAACATGTAGATGTGCACCTTCTATTTTGGTTGCAATCACCAAACGTCTATAAATATACGCATATATATATCCATTTTATTACTTAACTCCAGTGTGCTCAGTCTTCTTGCTCTTATATGTTGATAAACTGTGCATTTGCTGCTTTAAAGATAATTGAATTATGTTGTTCTTATCTTCCGGCTAAGGTTTTTATGCTTTTAGTAAATCTGCATGCAAGATTTGTAGAATTATCAATAATTTAAAAGTTGTTTTAATTAAAGTTTATTTTAATATGTGCGGAATTATAAATCATAAATTAAGAATGATGGATCCGACCAGAGAAAAGGAATGCTATATAGAATAAACAGTGCTTATAAATGAACTGCGATAACTTGCACGAAATATAGAAGTTGCATGATTGAATTCGTCACCCCAAGCATTCCAGGCCTATGGGTGAACGGTGTGATTGCAACTCAAATTTTAAAACTAAAGTAAATGGCCTTAGGGCAAATAAAAATTTCCTTTTCAAAAGCTCTCAGCAGTTGACACCAGCTTACAAAATGATGATCAACGATCTAATATTTTGTCATTGTTAATAGTAACAAAAATCACCTTCTAAGCAGCCATATATCACGATATACTCACTGCTACATAAGGATTCAGTTTACATGTGGCGTAAATATTTACTTAAAATTAATTAGGATCCATTCCTGCGGTTTCTCTGCCTAATATACAGGTGTTCAAGAAAGAACTCATGAGAAAGGAAGACACATTTATTCGAAATTTAATGTGTGAATTGCATTGTGGTTAACGTAGCTGGAAAGAAGAAAGCAAAACTTTTCAGCTTACTTCTACGCGGGTGTAATTTGTGACTCGGGATGTGTCCAGGCGATATTCTGTTCCATCCATATGTTCGAAAGCATCATTGCTGTGATTATGTAACATCGTTTCAGTAATTCGGGCACGAAAATCGAAAGAGGTCAAGTTCGCTCTGCATCAAAGTTCGCTCTGCATCAGTCTTTCTGTCGAAAAAAAAAAGGTTTCAAGTCCTTCTTTCAAGATATCTAAACCACAGTGCAGAACACGCACGCACGCATGCACGCACACACGCACACACACACACACACACACACCACACAAACACACACACACACACACACACACAATAAAGAATTAAAATGAAGCACATTTTTAACATAAACATTTCTAGCGAAAGTTTATTATTTGAAATAAAAAGTATCTTCTGCTACTTTTAAATTTATTCTCCTTTCAAAATGTCGCATGTAAACATACTGTGGATTGAAGGATATGTTTTTGCGTTTTTTGAAAAGAAATATTCTTACTTAATAATTCAAAAATATTGTGAAATGCATGGCATTAAAATTTCTGATTGCAAAATAAGACGCATTTTTTGTTAGTCGGAAAGAGAAGAACTATCATTCATAACTTCTACATGGAAAGAAGTCTCTAAACGAATACCCCAAAAATGTAGGGGAAGGTAGCCTAATTTGGACCTTAGCCTTATTTGGACCGCTAAGGCTGATGATATCTGCGAGACTTGAGATAGGCATTTTGTTATACGTAAATGTAGAAGAGGTTAATGCAATTGCGTTTGTAAAGAAACGTCTCGTGGTTACATTGAGAGAAGTGTTATTCGTTTGGCTAAGAAGAAAATCTCTTATTTTGACATAAGTGTGAAAGCAGTTAATTCGTCTAAACGTAAGTAATTACATGTCTTATACCATCATAAAACTTGCTAATTTATATACAATTTGGAATTATAATCTTGCGAGGTTATGTTAGTTTGACGTTTATGTACAATATCAAGCATTAAATGTTCAAGTTTCCCAAGTTGGACCGAAAACAGTTGCCGAAATTGAACCGGTCCAATTTTGGCAACGACATTTTTTTCATGGAAAAATTATAATTAACACTAGAATGCAGTGCACCAATAGCCTAGAAAGCTGTGGAAATAACAAGCAGCCCTTACATATCACGGTTATACTAAAACTTAAAAATCAGTGCACCAAAGTTCAACAAAATGCAGAAACATAAAAAAGAAACTGGTGATTCATGGTTTTGTAAATTATGTGAGAAACCCAAGGAAGAAGAAATGATACAATGTATGAAATGTCACGCTTGGATACATACTCAGTGTGCTGGAATTAGTGCTGCAATTAAAAGGTTCTTTTGTTGTAATTGCCGTTAAGAAAGCTCATGGTCCAATTTAGGAAACTAGCGGTCCAAATAAGGAAACTGGTTTCCTAAATTGAACCGAAGACACGATTTTTTTTAATTCATTTTTCACCGTTATAAATAATTAAAAAAATTTAATAAATGGTTCTATTTTGAAGGTACACTTAGTGAGTTTATTTTCTACTACTTAATTTTTATTGGTCCTTCTTCCGTCCTTCTATATAGTGAAAAATACAAAATTGGTCCAAATTAGGCTACTCTCCCCTATGTACTCTTTGTAGTGTTACTAAAGTTAAGTCTCTCGTAACAAAACAAAACAAAAAAAAAACAAAAAAAAAACTAGATAATAAATTACAAAGTATTTAAATATATCTGGATCAACAATAATATAATAAATAAATAAACCAAAGTTTACAACTTGAAAAATCTAAAAAACATAATGTTGACCAGCTTTTGTAGAGGCATGTACGTAAAGCAGAACCGTTTGTATGATAACTAGTATTTAGCAGGAGATAAATAGATAGACATTGTGATCCTTGATGAATCCTGAGTTTACCTATATGAGTGCCCTGCAAAAGGTCTATTTATTACTGAAAACGTAAAGAAATAACAAATCTGATTCCGTCAATGCAAAGAAAGTTTCAGTAAACGGGTTTATGACTATTGCACGAATCTCTTGCAACGGAAATCTAACCTTTTCTCGCCGACAGTGACATATACGTGTGAGCAAGAAACGCACTCATTTCCCGGCGGACACGCTGGCATGCCAGAGCGTTTTCTCTTTCACCCCCGGCCGTCACACATTTGCGCCAGTATCCTGGAATGTATTAAGAACTATAGCTTTTGGCGCAAGATGGCATTGTATGTCCATATGGTTTCAGATAAATGTAGATTTGATGTTCTACTCAAAATGAGAGTAACATGACTCACATACACGTGGTTTTTAATTATATAAATATAAGAGGAAAGGAATGTTTCTGAATGGCATGCTTTATGACAGCTCTTTAAGCTATCATATATGTTAAAACTAGCCTTTTAAATACTTTTTTCCTTTACTTTACATGGAAATACACTCATGGACAAAAAAATTAGCGCACCAAGAAGGAGTCGTCAAAATGAAACAAATTTTACATACGTAATGACTGCTTTGATATAAGTAAATGATAAGGAAATCAAAGAAAAAGGATAATTTTTTTCAGAGAAATTATTTCAGAGAAAAAGGCAAAAGAACGGAGGAGTTAATACTGCGTTTGACCCCCTCTAGCGCGAATGCACGATGCGATACGATCGGGCATTGAATCATACAAGTTCTGTATGATGTCTTGAGACATTTCGTTCCATGTTTGTTGTAACCTTGCCTCTAGTTCGTTCAAACTCGTGGGATGCCCAACTCGTCGTCCTTAAATGATCCCATATATGCTTCATTGGAGACAAATCTGGGGATCGGGCAGGCCAAGGAAGGGTAGTAACAGTGCGGAGACAATCTTGTGACACCCTTGACGTATGAGGCCGAGCATTGTCTTGTCGAAAAATGGCTCCTGGGAGCCGTTGCATGAGTGGCAACACATGTGGCTGCAGGATTTCATGAACATATCGCTGGACTGTCATGGTGCCACGGAACAATACTAGGGGTGACCGTGTATTGTAAGCAATGGCACTCCATACCCTCACACCAGCTGTGGGAGCGATGTGTCGCTGTACAGCAAAGGCAGGATTGAGACGTTCACCACGGGCTCTCTACACACGAACACGATTGTCATCACTGCCGAGATTGAATCTGGATTCGTCGCTAAAGACGACCTGCTTCCATTCCGCTGCAGTTCAGTTTCCTCGTGCTCGACACCACTCCAAACGAAGGCGTCGATGGGTGGGCATCAAGGGCAGCACACGTAATAGGCCCCGTGATACCAACTGTCCTTCAGCCAGGCGCCCTCGTATGGTTCGAGAAGACACAGGGGCCCTAGTGAAGGTGCTACTTGTGCCTGGATGGCGGCCGATGAAGCAGTTGGCTGTACGCGTGCATTTCTTACGATGTGGCGGTCTTCTCGACGACTGGTCTGTCGAGGGTGTCCTGAGCCTGGTCTTCGTGTACATGACATCTCTCGGGTTCACTGGTCCCAACACCTCCTCACAACATAATCATAGCGGCCTAATTGACGAGCTACTCGCCTAGCTGACCACCCAGCTTCCATCATCCCGACGATTCTCCCCCTCTCAAACTGCGACAACTTCTCATATTGTCTTCAAACACGGCGTAATGGCATGTCTACCTCAGCTCTTCCTTTGTAAATGATTCAGCACACTCAAACAAAGCTTTGGTTACCTGTTTTATATTCCACAGAGTACGACGTTCAACGCCCTCTACCGGCTATACGTAATGCGCAATCCGGCTGCATTTCTAATCATTTGCGTATCTTCCCGACATGTACCTTCATTGCAAATTTCGTTACGATCCCGCAATTATTTCTTGGTGCGCTAATTTTTTTGTCCATGAGTGTATATAAAAAATTGCCCACTTTGAGAAATAATTTTTGGAAGCGCTTTTCAAATTATTCCAAAGTTTTAATTGGTAAGGTACATTAATAAACTTTTAAATTAATAAAAAAATACAAGAAAATTTGTTTAGAAGTAAAAGTTTTCAAGTGAACTGGAAGACAGATATTAAGTGAGCTCAGTCTGTGACAAAGTGTCCGTCTGAGAATCCTATTTCTAGTAAATACCGCTTTTTAACTCTTTAGAAAATGAATCAACACTATCATTAATATCACTAATTCGCTCATTTATCATTCGTCTGAAAAAAAAATCACTTGCTCCCATAATAAACTGAATCGCATAAGGTATAAAAGTAAACCGAAGGTTTCCGAAATAAAAGCAATGCAAAACGTAATAGAATCTCGCATAGTAGCCTTAAAAGACTCTACATAGTAGCAAAAAAAAAAGAATACGAAAAGGTATCGAAGGGATATAGAAACGCGAATGTTTATATTACGAGAAAACGCTCTGGCACCTCAGCGTGCCGGCCGGAAAATGAGCACGTTTCTTGCTTCCTCATGGATTTAGGCTCAATAGCAAAGAACTGTTCAGGCCTGGACTGACACTCGCGGAAGAGACTGTCTGCCTCAGCGATAAGCGCACGTTTGCACTTCCCGTCGCGAAAGGGTTAAAATAATAAGAGCGGGAAAAGTATTTAAATCAATCAACGCACTGTCAAGAGAAATTTTTACGTCCGATATTTACAGAAGAAATTCCATTTCTTTATCTGAATGTCTTTCAGAGAATGAAACTTCATCCAGACAAAGCAACAAGTCATATTTCGAAAAGTGCTATTGGATTCCTTGAAGAAATGCACACTGATGCAAGTATTGAATATATGCCTTTTCAACGTATCCCAACGAAGTTCCCTGACTTTTCAACGATGGACTACTGTGCCTAGGGTCTCTTGATAATAGCTTTTCCTCAGTGCGAATACATTACGATTGATGGATTCGGGAAAGTAGTGGAAGAGGCATGGAAATCAATACGCAAAGGAATTTTACAAGAAGCCCATATATCACAGAAATCTCGACGCAAACATATAGATCAAGAAAAAGGCTAACATAAAGAAACATATAAATCAAGAAAAAGGCAGATCGAACATTTAAAAAATAAACTTTACATTTAATTAAACGGCCCCTAAATCATTCGAAAGATGCGCAAACATCTTCTGTATATTGTTTTTCTTTTTCATTCCATCTTTCTCGAACCCTTATGTTTCGGACACAAGAGTAATACTTACACATATTAACTATGAAAAAAGAAACAACTGCTCAACGTTTTCTGCTATAAAATATGAGATATTCTAAAATTGTAATTAATAAGATTACACAGCTTCAAATTAGCTTGCGTATAATTACAATCACAGAGCAAGGATACACAGAGGTTACGAGTTAAGTATTAACAATTTGGTAAAATACGGATTATACAGTTCCATTAGCAATTACTAGCATCTAACGTGATTCATGTCATATGCAACCATCTTTTCATATCTTTTTATTTTTTTTAGATTGATTTAAACTGCTTTTGTATTCTCAGAATAACGAATATAATAGTTTCTCAAGGTTATAACAAATCTAAGATGCCAAGACATGAACTTTTATTTTCTAGAACCTTTTCTTTGTTTATCTTCCCCTTTTCGAGGACTTTTCAGTTTACGTTCCCAGCATAGGTGCTGTCTAAATGTGATCTGTGAACACTGATTGAAAACATTTAAAGTATTCTAAGTATATTTTGAACTTGCCTGTCATTAAATTATTAACAGAAAATCGTTACACAACATGATATGTATTGCTGTCTGTATATATATCTCTGTATGGTCCGCCGCAATATTATTCTGTAGCGGACCATACAGAGATTAGAAAATCGTGTGTCCGTTCCGCTCAAGTCACTGTTTTCCAGCTGTTATGATGTACCAGATGACATGGTCTGACATCTCAAATGCGATAATTCGTTCCGGTTCACAGTACAAGAGACATAACATCACGACCAGTATCAAGAGATTTTAGCGTTGTGCAATGTGTCTGTCGTCAAAGGCTCTGGATTTCAGGAGGGCTGACGAACAATAATCTTGTTTTTCCCTTGATATCGTTCCAGATATAACGAATCATATTATATAAAATACAACTGAAAAATGAAGGTTCTTCACTCTGCTAATTCACTTTGCAGCTTGTTAGCATCGGAACGAGACTCTAGAATGCTTTTAAACTCTCGACTAGAGAGACCCTCGTCATCAGGATCCTCACGTTACGAGGACTATCACTTCAGTAACTGTTTTATGCTATCCATGAATTATACATATTTGTAAAGATCTTCTCGTGATTGTAATGAATATTTTTTTAGTTTTAAATGCAGTAAGTATTGTGAAACCTCACAAATGTACTATCATTATGCGGAGTCAGAAGAGCTACTTGCCGCCGGTTACCCTCAGTGGTAACCCACAGTACAATCAAAACTTCTCAAAACAATTGCATTAATAAACATAATGAAACACGCAGAGTTTTTGACAGTGATGTGTATTGAAAGTATAGGCTATTTTTGCTACAAATATGCTCATATTTTTCGATTATTAGACTGATAGCTTTTATAACGTCGTTGTCTTTTAATAGGAAAATGAGCCTATGTGCAATTTGGAGCAACATATGTGAAGATCTGAAGTGGCTTGAGTTGTTATAATTTTTTAAGCATGCATATTTGCAATATACTAATAATCATAGGAGTGTTTAAATGGTTACTTCAAAAGCATTTAGCAATCAAATTTTACAAGTGCGTTTTCATTGCCGACATGCTTCTCAGTGTCTCCTTGCTCCTTGCTTACCATGAATACTAGATCTCCTTAACTCGAAACAGTCTGCAATAACGCCCTCGTTACTTTCTTGAGCGTGAATAAGAAGTTCGAAATAAAGAAATAACACTTTAATCCACTCACAATTTAACAACATTACGTTTTCAAACTCGGGTTTTATGACATCATAATGTTATACATTATTGATAAAGCGTTTTCGCATGCCTTTTGAAAGTTTTTTCAGCTTATTAGGTTCTTATTTCGAGAAAGTTTTGATGCCTTTTGTGAATTCAAACAGAAAGGCATTCAGATTTATTCCACTAGTTAAAATGAACGCGCATCCTAAACTGCAAATAATGTTTTATTACTGATGTATACATAGATGTATTATTTTAGATGTCATAACATAAAGCAGGTCTCATTTACGACTCATCTTATTTATTTGCTTGTTTGACCGACAGTGGCAAACCTATGACTCTCTGCTTTAGAAGTCTTGATGGCGACTTTTCTAAGATGCCTCATATTCTCTTTCCGTATAAGGAAAACCATGAAATTACCATGCAACTAATATTTTTGTGACTTGATGGCGACCTTTCTAAGATGCTTCATATAAGGAAAACCATCGAATTACCATGCAACTAATATTTTTGGGACAACAGACCCGGATCGAACTACCAGTGTTGTTCAGAGTTAGCCAGCTGGCCATTTGTGAATGAGGACTTACGAAAATCGATAGGAGCTTTTTGATGGTAAAAATTGTATTATGGTTACACAAGTGTTAAAGAGACACGTTAGTAGTTTAAAGAACATATATCGAGAATTAGTAAGAATAATGTTATTGATTTCAAACTATAACAGATTAAGAAACAGCATAGGGAAAAACACAGGTTGGGAAAAAAACTGAAAGCTTTCGGATTTTTTATTACAACCAAAGTGGCGTTTTTTTAACGTTTTGTGGGTTACCTTTTTATTAAATATCATGTTCTTCGCACTTATACCATAAAATTCAGGTCAACAGCAATGTCGCAAAATAATTTTAAAATGAGCATATTAGAATTTCCGATACACAATCTCGAACGCTGGAGATAAAAATGCGTTTTTTTCGTACAATGTTGCTATTGCTCGCTTTGAAATCGTTGAGTTCGGTAATCAAAAATTCGTTAAAGTTGTACAAAATATGAAATAGGTAATAAAACAAATTACGAAATCCAAATTTGGGCTTCCAGATGCCCATATTAAGGTGGAAACGTGCGTTATTCAAGATTCGATGGCTCTAGGTATCGTCGTTTTATCACAGTGCGAGAAACATACATATATTAATGCAAATTCTTCATTATTTAATTTCTTTAGATATAATATAGGTCTGTAATATTTGGTGGCAACAGTTTGAAAAGTGAACCAACGCAAAATGCCAAAACGAAATTAATATCCCTTCTGGGCTGACGTCCTTTGGGCTAATGCATAAATGTAATAGCTATTGTAATTTAAAACGAATTACAATAACAGTAGCTTTAAATTTGAATAAAATTATCTATTAATTTAGAACTTCACTGCTGGATCGGATTGCAAAGAAACAAATAGACCTAGGACTACTAAACAGTTCACTGGCAAAATATAATACTAGGATCAGATGAAATCATTCCAGAAGTCGGGTTAACTCCTGGCTAACATGAATAACCTGGACTCTCTATATTATTAGAGCGAATCTTCCGATATGCAATGCGCAACAATAATTTTTTTTAATAAGAGCTAAGTAATGAATACAGAGGGCAAACAAATTATTATTGAATTCCTCCCAAATGAAGAAAAGCTATCTGTTCAACATTCATGGAAGGCTACACGTTATTTATAAATTAAGCATTATAAAAAGTGAGATGTTTGCAAATTACGAGGAACTCGTAATGAGGAATTAATGAAGAATAAAAACATGGTGAAGACAAATTGCGCCCTTGAAAGCCATTAACTACAACCATGGAACGCCCATCTATAATGAATGACGGAATTGATTCTGGCGGCAATTCGTAAACTTTCTGCAAAAGTGGATTCTGGTTATAACACAACACTAAAGATGGTGAAATAATGGTGAAATAACCTAATGACTCACGAAAGACGGTTAAATAACCTACGTTGAAATAACCTCTACACGTTGCCAATGATGGATCTTTAGCACCGTGTAAAGTCATTAGGTTATTTTGAAGAAAGGAACGGGAAAACTGTGCAGTACCCTCTCCGGGATTCGAACCGTGGACTTCTCGAATACGTATCAAGAGTCTTGGATTGCGAAAAGGAGGGAGAAAATACCTTATACACTCTCCCTTTTAAAGGGATACTGCGAATGAAGGGAATTAATCCCCAAACTCTGATGGTGAAGAATTTTCGCCCAGAAACTTTTATGTCGGCTGCCATTTTTAGAGTCATAAAGTTTATTCTTAAGCAGGAGAGGTGAATATGTGTAGTGCCCTTACCCAGACTCGAACCCTGGACCTCTCGATTACGCGTCGAATATGCTTCCAGTTACATCATGAATGCATGAGCAAAAGGAGGGAGAAAATACCTTATATGTTCACAATCGATATGAAAGAAAAACGTTTGGGTAGCTTTAAAAAATAATGGTGTTTCCAATCTGGTGGCAGAGAAGGGAATATAGGTATGCTGGTATAATACAGACATGGAGAAGTGAATCTAGTGATTGGCATTAAGCGTTTTCTTCAAGGTCTGAGATCTTTGGGATACAAGTGCAGAATTTGAGACGTTTTGGAGCAAGATCGTTTTATAAGAGCAAGCCGTATGCACAAAGACTCCAAAAGCTCCAAAACATTAGCAAGAAATAATTAAAAAAGAACCTAAATGCTGTCCACCTGTATCATGCTAATGCACTTTCTAAAACGTTCATGTAGTACACTTGGACAGTGGTATATCATCCATAATACAGACCTATGTTTTTTACTACATCTACGAAGAAAACGATTTACTGATTTATATGAAGCGAAAATGGCTTTAAAGAAATGGGCTTAACAGTGAGTAGCTGAATTTTTACTAAAGCATGTTCAAGAGCTGAACTCAACAATGGCACAAATGCATTTCTTTGAATAGGGATTGTATGGAATAACAGCTTCATATGCAGGAAGTCTCATATAGCCAACAGCATGTGAAGTTTGGACAATTTATAACAGTTAATAAAATTTAGGTCAACTTTTGCGTTATCAACAGTACGACTGTCATGCAAAAATTTAAAAACATTCTGCTAAATACCTAAAGTGGCTCAGTTATCAGTCATAAAATATTTTCTGACTTTTACAAATAATGTAGTTTTTTGTTAAACTAAGGACGACCATGAAATATATCACGAACTTTTGTAAGCACAGTATTTTGATTATTCGATGAAGGCAAATTATAGAGTAATTCTTTACAAAAACAATGATTTCTGCTATAAAATACCAGATAATAAATTATTATTATTAGCAATTAATCGATCGAATAATAAAATTATTATTATCAAATTGAAAAAAAACTCATCAAGTAGCGAAAGCAACAAAACAAAATTGGAAAACACTGAAAAGCAACGTACGAGGTTGACCAACATATAAATATTTTAATTGTTTATAACTTCGAATCAACATCAAATTTTTATTTTCTTCTTGTAATCTAGAAAAATAATTTTCTCGTACACTGGGTTACTGCGCAGTTAGGTAAAAAAAAAGTAGAAAGTTTAGGCCGAGTAAATTAGAATACGAGAACTCAAGTAAACGAATTGATAAAATGAGAGGAATAATATTTAAAAATTCGTTTCTTATACACATCTTACGTTTGAGGTAGTGTAACACAGATAACATAAATAAATTAGAAGAGCTCTTACAAAAGCAACCAGAAATGATGAAGTACAAGAAAGTAAAAGATAACAGGATTTCTTAGGATATATTTTTGTTCTTATTATGACCTCTTGAGATGTATTTTTTTAACACAGGAAATACAGCTATATTAATCTTGACTATTGACAATCCCAAACCACTGATTTTAGTAGCTAATAATAGTACACATACAATGTCAAATTAGAAGAGCGTTCAAGGGATTAGTAGTGACAAAGCAATATGCTTGGGGAAAATGTTATAACACTATAAAATACCTCGAGAGAAGACATAACCACCATCAAAAGAAACGAAATGATAATACTTTTTTGTTGTGTATTCTTTTCTCTTAAAAGATCACCTCGGGAAAAGGAGAGAGCCCTTGGCATCAGGAAAGTCTCAACGACGAGACTTTTATTACCTGATATATCAACGTCCAGAAGATTCGTCTCCAGAGACATGAAAGAAATTTCCTCTTTCTTAACTTTTACTTATTTTTTTTGTACCAGATGGAGCTGCTGTCAGTGACAAGGCATTACTAGCAAAGGATAGCTGTCCTTTATGACAGTCCTTAGAAAATGACATCAACAGAAAGATGCGAAAAAATTTTATTCACATTTTTATTGCTGTTGGAATGCTCATATGCGTTTGAATAATTTAGACGCATTTTGGGCCAATGCCGAAGCTGATCCAGAATGTATTGCTTTTTTCACAAAAGTATGAGATCGTCTCATTCATTTTTATAGAAGATGAAATTGCTGTATCTTCGAATGAAGTATTACAGCTTAGATATAAAGCATCTATGATTCAATTTTGATGCCTATCGTGGTTAGGATACTGCTTATCATTACTTATGGTATGGGCGAATAATAAAACGCTATTCATTATATAACTCTACTATAACTGAAACATTAGTAATACTAGATTTAAATAATGCAGCTTGGATATAGATATATTCAAAGCCAGCAAGTGAAGTTTATTTAAAAATATTTTTGTATTTTAAATAATCAAGATTAAATTCCAGTAAATTTTATTTTTGTATGTGGCACAGATTTGTTTGCATAAAAATTAATTAAAAGCAGTGATTAATTTCAATGAAATGCAAGTTATGTAATTTGCACTCAGAAGCTATAGTACTAGTATTTCAGGTATCAATAGTCAAATAGCATTTGACAACTTTGTTGCCAATCCACATTTCTGGATAAACTTTTACTCTGCTTCTAACATTCTCTTTATTCTCATAAATATTAAGGTATAGGTAATTTTGGGGTCAAGACTGGTTCCTATTTACTGGAATTGTGGCTTTAGAGAATAAGATTAATAATCTAATTCTTCCATGTCTAAAAGAAGCTGTCGTTTCCTTTCCCTTAGTGAAAAAGTGAAAATTCTTAATATGATTGAAATAAGTTTTGTTAGTGCCGCCCAGCCGGGAACGTAGTTAGCTATACTGATTTCCATACCAAAGGGCACAGGTTCGAATCATGGAGAAGGCATGGATGCTTGTAAATGTATAGTGTCTGTGCGGCATGGAAGCACTCTAAATATGTGGCGAGTGAAAAGTCCTCTCGAGAAGTTAATAGCACGGAAAAAGGAGGGGGAGATCCTCAGACCGTCCCCCCTGGGTGCTCATTTTCAAAACTGGGAGCGAACTTGAGTAGAGTTGTACTGTCACTTGTATGGTGCTCCAGGCTATTGCCAAAGGCAGGAGCAATCTTGCACTTCTTGCCACGATGAATTTCGTGGACTTGTCATGATGTTACTGTCAAACAAGTGAGATAAGACACAACAACAACAGTTTTGTTATTGAATACGGCAAATGATATCTAGCTGCCTAAGGGGAAAAATGCTTCTTGGAGGATTTTCTAAAGGAAATTGGCTCGAATTCATACTACACATGGGAAAAAACATGAAAACCAACTATACAGCCAGCCTGTTTGCTTGGGATCCATCGAAATCAAGTCGAACTCTCAACATTCAACAGACGTATCCACTCGGTCATCGGCAGGGCGTGGTTTAGTTTGGTTTATTAGATTATGACAAAGCATTCAGAGGCTATCTGCTTAACTCTTTGAAGGGCCTTTTCTATAGAACGTCTTACTCACTCGTGTGAGTAGTTTTCAAGACTGACCATTTCTGAAGCTCCCTTGTAGCTCACTGGATGTCAATCAAGAAACATAAGTCAGTAGTTAATGCAGATATTCGTCTTCAAGAATATAAGCATCAGCCATCGAAGACAACATCACGACAATGTGCATTCTGCAGCACCAAGAAAACGCCTGTACAGTGTGGGAATGCAGCACATGCAAAGTTGCACTCTGCTTGAAAGAAAAAAAAAAAGCTGTTTCCGTGAGTACCATAGAGACTGATTTGTAGAGATGTGTTTTGTGGGCGGTGGTCACTGACACTAACCGCAAGAAGTGGTCATTTTTTTCACTCGTCTTGGACAAAATATGTGTAATTGTAGCAATACGAAATAGTACGAAGAAGAACGAAATTATACAGAATACGAAATTATATGCATTTTTTCTTGCATTTTATTTAAACAAATTGGATTGAATTAAATCTGCCTCCTCGATAGCGCATAAACCCAGCAGAATAAATGCAATCTTTAAAAATCACTATATTTGTTTACCGTATTGACACTCTGGCGCTGGGTTCAATTAACCGCGTTAGATCTCATTCATTTTATAACTCAGAATGCACAAAAATTATGTATATCATCAGAAGAATTATCTAACCGTTGCCACATGTTCTATTCAAATACTATAATAAATCTAAAACGACGCATAAAAGAAATTAAACAAACAAACAAACAGAAAAAAAATTTCCACAGACGATTCGGCATTTCTCATTCAATTAATTCAATTCTCACTTCGCGACAAGGCAAAAATACATAAAAGTCAAAATATCTATATTAAGTATTACGAAGTAAATCTTGAAAACTTATTTCCTCGAATAAATTCCAGAAGGAATTAAGCATGATTTAATTCGCAATAATAAAAGAAGGCGTTATTGTTGTCGAAAAGTTTAGTTTCTCTAGATTGGCAACAAATCCCCTATTTTTCTAAGTTTCAAATGTAAACAAATATGGCTGTTATGGCCAAAAAAGTTAGGCTTATCTGACAATTAAACAACTCTTAAATTGTAGATAATTCCTCAACTATAAGATGCACGTTAACTAAAGGCATAAGAACCTTAACCGGAAGATAAGAACAACACAGTTCAATCACTTTTAAAGCACAAAATACACAGTTTACAAACATATAAGAATAAAGAAACTGAACTCACTGAGCCGAGCAACAGAGCATATGTATATATTTTTGGTGCGGCCGATTGCAACCAAAATAGGGGGTGCACATCTACATGTTATAGCAGTCGTATATACAAAATCTAAACGTTCTGAGCTTACTGCGTTTTGAGTTATGCGAGATACTTACATACATACGTACGTACAGACGCCAAGAAAAAAATCTCTTCAGAATCCTTTTTAAATCAATTTTTACAATTTTTTAGGGAAAAGAGTCCTTTATTCTGTCCTTTAGTACAAATGTCACGCAAAAATGTTGCTAACGTGCATTCGATAGCGGTCAAAATGGATATTTTCATTGAAATATGATAGCCGAAATTTTTCGCGGTTACAATACTTCCTTTTTGCTTCGTGCAAGAAAGTAAAAATTCCTCCCGCTCAGTAATATGTAATAGCTAATAGTGTGTTAGATGTTTATGTGTAACACTAATGCAATAATGTTTATTCAAATCTTCAAAGATCTTTCCTTTTTTACAAAATAAATTTTCCTAACGCAAGATATTCACAGACACTAAAAGAGTAATCTTTTCATGTGTATTAAAGCGATGTTTAAATTAAAAAATAAATTAGATTTATTTCCTCGCATTTTAAACACATTTTTCCTTTAAGGATTTGTGAAGGTTTAAACAAATTTCATAAACTATAAGACTTTAGCAACCACAATTTTAATGTATACGTTTAAAGTTTTTGATCCGAAGTAGAGGAAAGTAAATGGGATTATATTACAGCTCATAATATGATAACATTTATTTTCCTCCTCGTTATTCCTTATCAAAAATTTCGGAGTAATGCAAAAATAAGTAGCAGTAATTAAATGATACTAAAGAGTTTAATTCATAATTCATTTTTTCGTGCGTTTAGGAGATTAAATTCTATTGATCTGTGAATAAAGACTAAATTTGAGAAAGGGAAGCGCCATCTTGATTAAATCGATTTTCCATCCAATAGGTTTCAAACCGGAGGGATTAATTAATGAGTCTCAATGACTGTGTCTAACTACTAATGAGTGCTGCAGTGAGTTACATGCCTGTTCTGCCTATTAAATCGTTTAACTTATCCTTTTGTTTAATAAGAAATGAAGGATCAGGGATATTTCCTTCTTGACTCAAAGTAATTGCGATATATTAGTTTCTTTGCAGTTCACTAATTATTTAAATTCTTTACAGAGAAAGATCAGAATGTAAAAATGTGTGATAAAGAGGATAAGGCTAAGCTTGAGTGCTTGGAAATCAGTTCTGTTCTTTCAGGTAATACCTTAAATATCTTGAAATATTTTTTATAGGCGAAACCCTTTCACGATGGCAACAAAATGTATATGTTACGGTGAAATACCGAAGTCTGGAGAATGTCGACTTACACCGGTAAATGTCGACATTCACCATGTACTAATGGTGAATGTTGAATATATAAGAATATTATATTTTCTCTCCGTAATTCAGTCGCGAAAAAATGCACTTCAAACTTAAAATAAGAACTTAAGAACATAAGAACTTAAAACACATAGTACATTCAAAATGAGAAAGGAAAATAATAGAAGTTAAAAACCTACTTAATTATACAGTACGTTCTAAATAAGGAAATAAAATAATAGTAATAAAAAACTTAACTAATTTATGTGATTCAAATCTTATTTATTGCAACAACTTAAACTATTATGACACTTTGGATTGCAGAAGAGGCCCTTACTGCATTTACGGGAAACAGCCAGTCGCCTCTTTGTCTACTCATCTCTTTTCGACACACACCAGAGTATATCTGTGATTGTCGACATACACCGGTGAGGGTCCGAGTGTACAAGAATGTAATGCAATATTCGATCTTTCACCAACGTATTTGGTGAATGTTGACATTCTCCGGTGAAAGTCGACATTTTCCAATTTCGGTGTTTCACGGTAACATGTATATTCGTGGGAAGCCATTTCGAACGTTCTCATCTTCGTACGATTTTAATCAGCCAAGATAGTAATTATGAAACTCTGAAAGATCTAATTTTCACACTCATTTTGTGGCAACAGTCTTGTGGGTTACAGAAAAATTGCTTTATTTCGAATAGTGCTGCCACTGCTCGCTTTCATATCTGAGAGTTAATAAAAAACTTTTAAGTTTTATAAAATATGAAATAAAAACAGCATTGCCAAACATTAAGCATATTATTATTATATAAAGTCATATTCTGACGTTGAAAACTTTGCATGCGACGCGATTTCATATGACGTCATCTTATGTTGAAAATGTTTCGTTAATTTCAGCATTTTAAATAAATAGCTGCTGTTGACATCTTTTTTTGTTTCAGCTTTAGGATAACTGACACGATGTGGTATTGGTGGACATTAATTCTTTTAATTATATTGCGAAAAAGTTTTCATATCGCATTAAATTTAAATCATATGGTCATACGTATGCGTATTAACCTAATGTGTCAAACGTTTTTGTTTCCTGGTTTGACAAGAAAAAACTTATTCATGGGAAAAAAGAAAAGAAAAGAACTGAAATTGTTAACAAGATTTTATATTACGCACAAAGGGCCTTTTTTAACGTTTTGGGTGTTACTTTTATTTATTAAATATCGTGTTCTTCGTGCTTAAACCATAAAATTCAATTCAACAGCAATATAGGAAAATAATTTTAAAATAAGCATATCTTTAGAATTTCCGATACATAGTCTCGCGTACTAGAGATAAAAATGTTTCTTTTTCCGTACAGTGTTGCCATTCTTCGCTTTAACATCGTTGAGTTTGGTAATCAAAAATTCTTTAATGTCTGACAAAATGTGAAGTAGATAATAAAACAAATTCCAAATTAGGGCTTCCAGATGTCCATATTTGTTGGAGGATTACGTTATTCAAAATTTGATGGCTCTAGGTACCGTTGTTTTATTACAATGTGAGAAACATACATACATTTATGCAAATTCTTCGTTATTTGATTCCTTTAAATATAATACAGGGCTGTAATATTTGGTGGCAACAGTTTAAAATTGAATGAACGCAGAAAGCGCATCAACGCAAAATGCCAAAACGAAATTAATAGCCCTTCTGGGCTAATGCCCTTTGGGCTAAAAATTATTACTTGAACAGTATGAACGGATGCCATTCATATTGAAATGTTTTGATACATTTCCTTTTCAGGTGTACATAGAACGTATGAATTTTGCTCTGGTAGCAGTCCGCTCATCTGACGAGCTTGTCCCTAGATACATAACAAACTCTTCCTTTTTTATTTTACAAAGTATCGTATGGTTTCAAATGTAGATTTTATGTCTTAAAGTAGAATTAAAAAAGATACGAGTAAGTTTAGAAAACATCTTAGAACAAGGGAACTGAATCAGAATCAGATTTATAGAAATGATCTTCACTGTTTCAAATCTAAAATCATTATAATTACAGTAAGGTAAAGGAAATAATATGTTGGTTATATCTCTTGAAGGGGACGAGTTTTACGCATTTTATATTTGATGAACTTTATATGCATTGAAGACAAATATTGGATATAATGAAATAAAACGAAACTGATATCCTCCAATTAACAGAAAGCCTTAAATATAGATATAGAATCATGATTATATTATTCTCCTAAGCAAAGAGTGGTACTTTTTTATTCAAAATCTACGCCAAATAAGTTCGCTGCTTTTCCTAATTCTTAATACGTATGTTTTATGCGCTACGTTGTCGGTCTTTACCAAATTAACCTAACTTTACTTTAAAGGTTACGTGCAAAATAATTTGCAAAACCAAGCTGGAGTAGTATAGGAGATTAAAATTTCTATTTCATTCATAATTTGTTCAAACTGAAAGTACAAACTAAAGAAATAATTATAAGTCAGGAATTGTTATCGATGTAAATATTGTATGAAAGCTTAGTAAATTGTGTAACAGGCATATGCCAGATAGTATAAAATTAATCTAGCTATTTTTAGAGAGGTAATTTGATTTAAATGATAATTCTAATTTCGAAAGACCATATTTAATTGAAAATGATTATTTTAGATAGTTTTTGAGAAAAATAGTACGATATATTAAGATTCTTTAGGCTGAGAAAGGATTATTTAAGTGACAAGGTCCACATACTTTGTAACTAAAGTTTTGTTAGAAAAAATCTCTAATATTTGGTGGCAACAATCTGAAAAGTGATTCGGAGTTTTATAGTGAAACAACGCAGAATAACAAAAAATTAAAACCCTTCTAGGCTAAACCCCCATTTGGGTTAATAAATAAACTGAAAAATCATTTGAGCTATTACGTTTTCTGCGGATTTATTAACCTTAATATATTGGTGCATGTCAATGTTAAATTTTACTAAGAAAGTTCCATCTTATCCATCGATTAAAGTTTATTCTCTCGGATAAAAAACAACAACAACTGAGCTCTAACCCTATAAAATCATAAACTGAAGTAGCCATTATTAAACAGAAATTGCGTACAGTTTAAGGCAGAAATTCTGTAGAATCATTAAATAGATAAATTTCTGTAAAATATTTCTATTGAGATATGTAATGTTTTCATATCTATCTTCGAAGGCAATTTTATGGCCCCTTTCAAAATTGGGTCCAAAATGAATAATGATTTCCAACATTGTATTGTTTTCATTGTAAAAAACAAAAAGAGTATAAATATTTTAAGATAACTCAATTCCTTCATCAGCAAGAAAAAAAAACTATCTGAGCGTACCGTTTCAAACATGGTTAATTTCTTAAAATGCATAGCTGCTTTGAAGAAATTTGTATACATATTTCTTCATATTTATTACTTATCGTATGCATGTAAATACAAGTAATTTATTCAAATAATCCGATTTTGATAAACTCAAGCTGAAAACATCTGATAATGTTTCATTAAATTCTTATTCCGAAGACGCTACCGAAGGCAGCAAATATGGATACTTACCACAGTTCTTCAAAAGAATTAAAATTCTCTTCCCATGCAATTCACTTCAAGAGAAAGTTCTTCCTGAAAGTCATTAAAACCAGATTAATAAGCCTGAGCCATTAGAGTACTGAAGAAGGAAAGGAGAGATAGATTGGATTCGTAAAGTTTTATTCTTAGGGAGGTGAAGCATGTAGTAAATGTTCCGAATTAGAAATTTATTTTCTTCGAGAGGAGTTAGGTTAAATCTTTTGAAAAATAACTTCAGAACTTAGTTTATATGTTTATCTTTGAATGAATACTGGCGAATCTTTCTTTGACGTTGCACAGAGCAGGTTCTGACGTAAAATATGAAACATTTAAAACAGTTTATTCTGATATAAATGCAGAATAAAGTAAATAAACGACCGTTTCGGAAGAGGAAAGAAAACATAAAACAAATTTTATTTGCTTTCAACGTTAAGGTATGGAATACAACGCTTCAGTTACTTTAAATAACTGCCTTATTTAGTTATACCATAAATAAGAGGATAATTCAATATATGGAAGTTCAGTTCTTTGTTTTTCTTACCATTCATTAATTTCTGTGAAACATTTTTAAGCAAACTGTCACGGTATTTTCAAATTTTATATGTATTTATAGTCAAAAATTACGAAATTGTATAATATAGCAGACGGAACGTTGTGAGTATTATTAGACCGGCGAAAAATGTAAATTATTTGAAAACAGGTCACCAACATTCTAAAAAAGTACTAAGTTTACTCGAGGAAATGGCTGAAATAATTTACAGATTTAAATTTCAAATTATATCGCTTTCCTTAACCATACTATTTTCTCCTACCTTTATTGGGAATGTATAGTCAGAAACTGAAATATAGTATTTACGTGTTGTTGTCTTGTCCATTATTTCATAGAAAAATTTAGTGCCTAAAAAAAGTTGGACCTAAAAATGGTTGGAGCTTTTTTAGGTCCAACCTTTGCCAGAGCCTAAAAAAGGTTGGACTTCTACTCCCATCCCAATTTTGGGGAACAGCAGCCCGGGGAAAGGGGTCCGAGAGTATCCCACCTCTCTCCCCTACCAACAACCCACCCGAGAGGACTTTCAGCTCGCCGTAAATTTAGATTGCCCCCATGCCACAAAGACACTATACATTTACAAACATGCGTGTCTTCTCCAGGATTCGAACTCGGGCCCTTCGTTACCGCAGTAGGCTCCCCTGACCACTATACCATCTGGACGACTAGTATTTATTTGTAATGTATTATAGATGTTAGACTTCTAATAAGTTATAGTAAAATACTAGAGGTTTATCAGCTTTACAACGCACACATTATAGGTCAAGAGCTGCATATTCAAAACTGCTATCATGGGTCAACAGTTTCTGTCTACATTTCATGGAAATAAGCTTGTCAAAAAATCCTTACTTCCAAGCACTTTATATAGTTACGTATCGTGATTCTTCGTTTTTCCCTATATATATAGCACAAACATTCCATATCTTTGCACTTACCTACGCAGTATTCCCAAAAGCAAGGTTTTGTCAAAAAGTTTGGTTCGAAAAGTTTCAGAAGAAATTGTTGTCTGCTTTGATAGTATCGTAAGACGCATGAGAAACTGCGATATCGCTCATACTTTTGGGAAGTGCATCAAATAGATACAGGACCTGATTTGACTTGCTAGCTTTTCACTGGTCTTATAAAACTGTGCAAGGATGGGCCACGTTTAGTTCATTGGGAATGGTCAGTAGTCAGAAGCTGCTTATTAGTAGGAACGTAGTATAAAATAAAACATCATCCGATGTATTTTGCCCACGATTACTTGCAGCTTTAAACCTGAGCTTCACACTTCTGTTGTTGTGAGTTGTCTCACTTGTATGTTAGTAACATAAAACACACCCGCGAAATTTATCGCGGCAAGGAGCGCAAGCTTGCTCCTGTCGTTGGCATGAGCCTTGAGCACTGTGCAAGTGACAGTACGACTTCGCTCAGTTCTGCCCGCAGTTTTGGAGAAGAGCAGCCCAGGGAGACGAGTCCAAGAGTCTCACATCCACTGATCGCCTACCACCTTCCATTCGCGAGGACTTTCGGATCGCCATATATTTAGAGCGTCTCCATGCCGCAAAAACACTATACATTTACGAACATCCATGCCTTCTCCGGGATTCGAACCCGGGCCTTTCAGTAGCGCAGTAGGCTCGTCTATCCGCTATACTTTCTGGGCGGCTCATACTTCTAAGATATGTTTCCTCATTTAGTTTCTGTATTATATAAACAAAGCTGAATCACTCCCTACTAGCAACAGGTTTCTAAATAATTAAACGAATTACTATTATTCATTTATATAGGAATATGATTAATCACCTTCTTCGTAAAATTTACTAAAAGTAGTAATCTGCGTTAGAAAGCTATTATATAACAACACTATTGCACTGTGTAAGGTGTGTGAAGAACTCTTGAATAGCAACCAGATCCAAAAGGTTGTGCTACCAGCTTTCTCCCTGCCAACTTTTAGGCGAGAGAATTTGCGACTGACCCTCCCCAGTTCACTTCTTGCAGTTGTAGTGAAGCGTCGAACTGATGTCTCTGTGCAATACCGACTGACTTTACTGTGAATTAGCATGTGTGCTACTAATGTGGACTCCAGCCTGTAATTACTTTTTGGATTACGTCGAGAAACTCAAATCTTATTATATTCATGGTTATTATCAGCTTGTATATGTGCTAAACTCCTATATTTTCTATTCTAACTAACGTACTGTATGTAAAACAAGCATGTCATCATTATCCTTGCATTAATCATATCTCTACAGAGTGGTGACTTTTACCATTGCCTCTCTGCGATGGCAACATAATAAAAATGCGAGTCGGGGAAAAAACGAAAACTAAAACGGATGTTTTTTAAATAATGGAAAGTATTTACTTATACTGATGTTTACTCGTGCCTAGTTATGGGCTGCCTACGATACGTGTATTGCTGTCACTGAGCTTCGTTGGATTCAACAGTTCTAGTACCTAATTCCACTAGTCAGAGTATAATGTATTTTCTCCCTCCTTTCAGTATACTTTCGTGGAGTAACGGTAGCACACTCGGCGCGTATTTGAGAGGTTCAGATTTTGAGTCCCGGCCAGAGCACTACAGGTTTTTCACGTCTCTTGCCTCGAAATAACAGAAAGATTCTAAAGTGGAGCCCGAACTAAACGGTGGTGGACGGTAGTTCGTCCCCACCAGAATTTGGCAATTGGGTTCCCTAATCCTCAGCTACCCTTTAAACGGTGAATATTGTAAGGTATTTTCTCCCTTCTTTCCGCATGCCTTAGTGATGTAACTGGAAGCATAGTCGATGCGTATTCAAGATATTTTCTGCGTGGAATAGTAGCAGCTTTCTTATTTATAGAGATTCGGTTTTCTGCCGTAGCAAATTTCACTTAGGAATAAAAACAATATAACCTAGTTTTCAATTATTTTAAAATGAATTTTAAAATTTTGAATCATCAAAAATTAAGGTAGTTTAAAAGGTAATTAGGTAAGAAATAAGCTTTTCTTAAGGAACTCCCAACAACAATAACTAAATGCTTACAACTTAAAATAGAGTATTAATAAAGGAAAAAAAAAGTATAAGATCTTTCTCCCGCCCTCTTAGCATGCCTTCGTGATGTAGTGATCAGCGCACTTGGTGCATATTCGAGAGATCCAAGGTTCAAGCCTCGGAGAGGGTATTACTCATTTTTCCATGACTCCTGTTTAAAAAAATCCTAATGTCTCTGCAGTGGCGCCCGAACTAAAAAAGGTTGTTTATGATGATTCCCTCACCACCAGGTTTTGACGAATGGGTTCTTTAGTCCTCAGTCGCCCTTTAAAAGGGGGAATATATAAGGTATATCTTCCTTCTTAGCATGCTTTCGTGGTGTTATGGTTAGCGCACTCGGCGCGTATTCGAGAGGTCTGAGTTTCGAGTCCCGGCGTTCAAAGTAACCTAATGACTCTACAAAAGTAATAATTACTTTAAATAAACACAAATTTATGTTCAATAGTATTGATAACTTAAATAAAAGTATAGCAGGGTATGCATATCATTTAATATTTCCAATAATATGAGCAAAGTTAAAGAAACAAAGGAAAGTAACCATTTGTAATACATCTGTATACAACGATATAAATATCATGCCCTTAGAAATTTATGTTCATGTTGACAATAAAATAAAGTTTATAACGAAAATTTGCCTTTATTATAAAAATATCATCATTGAATTGAATTTAAATGTCAAAAGACCTATGCTTTTATTAAGCGTCTCATCACTTCGATTGAAATGCCATCAGAGCAAAATGAAAGAAAAAAGAGTCTCTAAAGACGCTTCTCTTAGTTTCTTGAAAGCATATACTCTATGTATTTTTCCATTCTAAGCAGCATTTTATCAAAATTGAACATTTTGTATAAGACAAGTATAAAAGTAAAAGAAAGGAAATTGCTTTCTTCAGCAAAATTCCGAAGTGGTTTGAGACCCCTAAAATGATTAGCTCTGCCACTCCGATTAAAAGACCGCCCTTGCTACATTTCCTCTTTCTTCTTCCCTTTTCTCCTTATTCACCTTCTGAGAAAATGTAAAGGATTTTACTGAAGAATAAGGAGCGCACTTCATATAATAAAATAAAATGGAATAGAACGGATGAATATGTACTCGCTGAATGTTAAAACTTGCTTGTGATATGAAAACGAAAGAATTCAGCAAAACGCTGTTGATGTTGTTTTGGAAGATTCCCTTCCTCACTATTAGCTTTGGAATTGATACGTCAGAAGAATATTTATGAAAAATGCCTTATATATTTAACTGTTTTCAATGCTTTTTTTTTAAGGAAACGCTTAAATTGGCTATATTTGTTTTTGATTAGCAAAACACCTTTGAAAAATCAACAATTTCAACACAAATAGATTCTTTTATGGATGCTATTGCGAAGAAAAATTGCTTGAAATTAATTATTAATTTTTCTGCAACAACTATCAATAAATCTAGATTTACTTCATAGAGGTTGTGGGGTTTTACTGTTTAATCCCAAAGTTCTAACTTAGAACCCCACGAACACTAACAAGCAAATAATCACTTAAGTGCGTGCACAGAACACATAAGACTTAAGGAGGGTTTAAAACTCTTTATTTTTCAGTATATTTACAATCAGTTCCTACTTGGAACTTTACACAAAGCCGCTACTCGGGCTTGAACTTAAAATAATAATACTTTAAACTAAAACTAGCTTAACTAAGTTGTTTGAAAGGTATAGCCGAAGCTATCAGAATTTAATTAGCTGGCCCCTAAGTATTAATTAAATCGGCGAAGCCAAGCAAGAGCCTAAGCTATGGCCGAGCTAAGAGAGCTAAGAGAGTCACAGCCAAAAGGCAAACGCGCGCTAGTCAGGGAATCAGACTTTGTCTCCCGAAGTCAGTGAAGTCGCGACTTAAATAGCACTCTTTCTCGTTTGCATTAACTTCGTTTCTGAATTTACATTCTGGCAGGAAATTGTAAGTTGAAATTAGAATAAGATAGGAAAGATACAAAACTTAGAATAACTATTAATAAACTTAGGATAAACCTTGCAAGGTATTCGTGATATTTTTAGGTTGTTTTCTCACTGGGCAATATATGATTTATAAAGCTACCCATGTTCTTCAAGTCTTTTTGTGTGGCACTTTCGGAGAAATTCTTTCATAGTATCTGCTGGAAATTCATCTTCCAGAGTAATGCTGATTCATCTCAACGAGAGAGCATTGTCGCTGTTGAAATATGAATTATCATTTGCTTGCATACATTTTTTACTAACTCCCACTTCCTTCGGAATCTATTTCGAACGGACTACAATTCTCCTCCTTAGTCTTATCATCGTAAGCTTATGGCACATATACTGTAATAAGCAATCTTTCATGTTTGAAGCCTTTTCCTATAGTTTTCGCTGAGACATCATTCCACCTCTTAAAAATGCGCTGAATAACATTCAAAACCGAGGGGAAGAAAATAGTAATTGCGATCAGTCCCGGTCAAAGACTTTGATCAAGCCTTTGCCCGGGAGTTTTCGACGATGACATCCAAAGGTACAGAATAATTGTATAGTCCAGAAGTTGCAGTAATAAGATGGCATGAAAATCAACTTAAATTCTTTTATCCTTGATTTTTGTACGAGCTGTTCAGTTGTCTTGAAAAATATAGAATTATTTCTTCTAATTTAAAACTTTGAGCTTATTATAAACTGATAGATAACGTTTTTTCCGGGTAAAAGATAAAATACATAATTTTGTTTCATTTAAGTAAACAAGCCTGCCAGTGACCGAGCAGTAAAGTCGCTGAACATCGTCAGAGGTTTGAATCTCACGAACGGGCTGGTCGCATGGTCATTCTCATGAATTTATCCATGTGTAATGTGTATACGAGCCAGTTCCACTTAGAACGTCCTCCACGGAAGTGTCCCTCTCTTCAGGCAGGCAGCCCTCGAGTGCTTTGCCATAGTCAAATAAACCATAGCAAGCCATTTAAGTAAACATCTGAAATTTGATATCAGTGTCAAATATTTTTCAGAACATAGTTTTTATATTGTTCGGAAGTAAAGCTATCAGCAGCCAAGAGGCAGGAGGCTTGAACATTTGTAGTTCCACTAGGATTCATCTAATATTCACAAATGCAATTTTTTCTATCATTTTCAGGAAGAAAAACAATGGTTGCGCATTTTTCTCAAGATTTCACAAGCGGCAGCTTGTTGCTGTAGATTTTAAGACTGTTGCCTGAGAAATGTAGAAGGAGTGAAATTTCTCTTGTTGTTGTTGTTGTTACTAATCTCCATGTCTAGGAATATAATAAACGACGTCCATGAGTATAGGTCCATGATATAATAGACGAGGTCCACCTTCAGAAAATCGAAAACAAGCATAGACCTGTAAAGGTCCTCAAGAGACAACTCCAGGCACTCGAGGATGTGTACCGGTGATGTCATGTCGGTGAATTTTGACATTTAGAACAAACTGGGTGCATCCTGAGACCTCTCTCGAAAGTAAGTCCTTTCAGGTGTACTTTGAAGAACCGGGAAAGTGTTGTCTGAACACATCTATCGCAATCAAAAGCAAGGGATCTTCCAGGGCAATCAGCTTGATACCAGGGATGATTCGGGGGAACGAGCCAAATTTGCCTATCTGCATGTCTTCTAATGGAACACAGTTCACGATATGTTGGTGAATTGGTAACTGGTGATGGTTCTTCAGAACCCTCTTTCGCCAAAATGTCTGCCATTTCATTCCCCCATATGTTAACATGAGAAGGAATCCACTGAAGGTGCACTTCGCAGAGTGACGAGACCTGCTTAAATTTCTTATTGTGTTAACACCAGCTTTAGTACTCACCATTCATGTGTCTGAAACAATGAATAAATAGAGTTCAGTCGCAATGAAGGTTTCTTTTCCCAGGTAATAATATGCTAACCCTTCTCAGGGAATCAGTCTAGTGAAGGCTCTCAAGGTACTTCTGGTATGTTACACTCACGTTTGTGAAAATTGCAACACCAAGAAGGAATCGTCATAATTGAATGCAATTTAATACACAGTTGAGTGGTAGTGGTACAAATAAATGATTAAATGTTCAAAGCAAACAAACAAGAACAAGAGATCAGAATCAGTATTTTGTGTGGCCACCACGCGCCGCAATAAGTGCTGCTACACG
>KK120694.1:0-15192 GCA_000611955.2 Stegodyphus mimosarum | reverse complement strand
GCGTGGTGACTGTTCAGTCTTAGGCAAGGTCACAATGAATAATGGGAGCAAAACAGTTTCTCCATCTCTACGTTTAGACATTTGTTTTATATTTTCAATAACATAATGCAATTCTTCAAGTTTTCTTTGAATCTCAATTTCAGTGTTAGACCACGTATGACAACCCGCAGATTTCTGTCCTGTGGTAAGATATAAGAGTGGTGTTCGATGTTAAAGTCTCTAAGCACTCTAACAATTCCTCGGTAATTATCTGCGTCAAGCGCAGTAACTTTGATTTTATTGCCAATTCTTTGGCCGTAAAATTTAAGATTTCTTGCATGGAAATGTGAGCAAATTTCCGACCATTTCATAGTTGTCGGCTTTAATGTTATTGGTGACAGTCTTGAATTGTTAGGTTCATTATCAGATGGTTTTTGTGTTTTATTATGAGTTTTCTTCACATTGTCAGGTATATTTGTAGTATCCATATCATTATTTTCATTTGTAGTATGATCAGCTGCAGTGGCTGGAGTCAGATTATTTTTGTCGGTGTCAGGAGTTGGAGTTGGTTTTTTACTTAAAATACTAGTGTGCGTGGTCAATTTAATTTTCTTATGCGTATTACGATGAGATCTAGTACGAACAGTCTGATCTCCACGTTTCCTAGTGTTAGGTTCTTCGTCAGAACTAGTCCCTTTATCAAGCGGGATGCCGATTTCATGATCATTATCTATGTTAATCGGGCTACGAGCCCTGTCATTTTCATGCAAAATTTTATTTTCAGCGGGACGTGAGCCCTGTGAATCCTTATTCAGATTTGTAGTATTAGTTTGTGTTAACTCAGTGTTCATAGATTTAATCATATCCAAAATACTTAGCAAAAAAGTGAACATTTTGTTTTCAGTATCACTGAATCCATTTCGTTCTTTTATTTCTTAAGTTCGCGTACTTGCGCCGCGATTGCCTCAATGATCCTATCCATTGCAATAGAAAATCAAAAATCCTGCGCCCAAGCTACGAAAAAACCTGCGGCCCGGAACACAACCCACTCGAAGGTGTTTGTGCAGACAGATCAGCAGGTGGATGCTCGTGAGGCCTCTGACTCACACCTGACAGCGTGAGCTTGGAGGGTAACTCACGAGCGTGAAAATCCAAAAGGCACCAAAATGAAAATTAGCGCTGAGCGCTAAAAGCCATTAAAAATTTAAAATACAAAAAACAACAACTCGCAACGGCAAAAAGCCTAAGGAAAAGCAATCAGGCTATTGGCAAGACGAAGTCACGCGTAAAATCTTAAGACAGTAAAGCATGCAAAATTTAAATCAATAAGCAACTTTAAAAAATAATAAAACAGATTGTAATCCAACAATCCAAAAATACAAATCCAAATAGCATTAACAAATGCTTT
Organism: Stegodyphus mimosarum; assembly: GCA_000611955.2. Classification (NCBI taxonomy): domain Eukaryota; kingdom Metazoa; phylum Arthropoda; class Arachnida; order Araneae; family Eresidae; genus Stegodyphus; species Stegodyphus mimosarum. The sequence continues at coordinate 13,805 of KK120694.1, read as the reverse complement.
TTTGTACAGGTAACAGCGTCAATGGCAACGAAGACAGGCGTAGCTCAAGGCAGCACTAACAATTCAGTTAGGCCTATGCACTTCGTCGAATGGATTTGGCGAGCACGAAAAACAGCCAACCTTCGCACTTGAAGGCGTCCCCTCGAATGAAAGGGAAACATCTAGTCTAGTCGGGAACGCTATCGCCGGGATACCTCATAAAATGAGGTTTATCCGGCTCACTCAAAAATCCGCAGAGATCTGCACCAAACATAAAGTTTCCTGAAAAGGGAAACAGTCAGTCAGTCAGTCAATGATTTTATAGCCGAATTATTGCAAATAATGCAACTTTACCGGCTCAATGACAAAATTTGCCTAAAAAGGCCACAAGACGTTGAAAGTCCAGACAAATAAAAAATAAAAGAGTAAAGGTCAAAAGGGAAGCCACAAGTGGCAAATACAAGACGACTGAAAAGATATACAATGCATAATAAATATAAAATATACAAGTTTAAATACGATACAGTATCATGAGTTACAAAACAGTTAATGTAAATTGAAAAGTATAAGTAAGGTAGGCACCAAACATGTACAGGATGAAAAGGAAAACAAACCTCAGTAACGCCTTTTTATACTCTCGGGTAGAACCACGCGCGAGGAGGCAACGCCATCTATCGGCCAAAATAATCATCAAGAATTATGTTAACAGAATTTTAAAAGAGCTAGGAAGGACTGGATTAGACTTAAAATCGTTCACTAAACTTGCTAAATCTTTTTGAATATTGAAAGCCTCAAGAAAATCCAATCCACCAACGGAAGAAGCTTTTTGGATAATTTTTGCAGATCCAAAGTCAAAATTATGATTAAATTTCCAACTATGATACACTATTGAAGACTTGTTAATTTCACCCTTTCGGACATAAGATTCATGTTCCTTGATACGAAACTTTAACGTTCTTTTTGTTTGGCCAATATATCTCAAGCAAAACTGACGCGATATACTATAAATTCCCCAAGAATTAAAGTCAGAAACAGAATCTTTTAGAGTCGAACCCTGAATTTTATTGATAGGGGAGAAACTGACCTGAAAATTGAATTTGTGGAGAATCCGTGCAACCTTATAACTAACTTATAACTTTCTCTTCTATTGTAATAATAATACTTTTAATGAGAACTTTGAGCTTGCTGTTTTTTGATAATTTCATTCATATTTGCTAGTAAAAATGGCAATGCTACTCTCATATCGTCTTCTACATTTAAAAGTCTCGATCTTTTATTCTCTATTCGCTAACTTTATGTTGGTTAATACTAAAAATCTGAATTCACACAAATAAGGTATAGAAAATTGTAATAATATTTTTAAAGCTTTTTTTGGCCATCATGTGATAATCACCTTTAATGTTAATCCAAAATGAATTAATTCATTTTTTTAAATTCCGAATATTTTAAAATTTAATTTCGATTACCAGAAAGCGAAATTAGTGCTTTCTCTTCATTCAAAGTTAATTCAAATCAGAACTTCTCAATTTAAATTATATACTGAACATGCGCGAAAATGCTCCGAATTGCGCTCTCCTCCAGAGCACCAAAATTGGCTTGAATACCACAATTGGCGCGATTATTAATGTCTTAAAAACCGAATTTCGCCAATTTCTCATTTCTACCGTATACTAGGATTAAACCTATTGTAATTTTTACGATATATATTTCTAAAATTTGGCGGCACACTTTAAGAATTTGGCGGCACACAAAAATGCCTCGGCACAGTGGTTGAGAATCACTGTTTTAAAGTACGAGAAAAATAATTTATCGGACGTTCTCTTATTAAATACTGTAATAGAGAAGCTAAATTATGAAACATATAAACAATTGGAACTAAGCATTAATGCTACAGAAGTTCTTAAGTCTGATGAATTATTTATTAGAGAAAATATATTAGTTAGGATATAACATTAATCGCAATATAAATAAAGATAATGTGATCAAAAAGATTAAAATCAAAATCTGTAAAGGTTAAAACAGTGATCCGACTTGCGTGATAGATATGCACAAATAATAGAAATATGCTACATAAATGTGATTCATGTTTAAAATTATCAACCTGCCAAATCAAAGATACGAAATAATTAAAACCAATAAATTATGTTTAAACTGGAAGGAACATTAAATCGCAAAATATAACTTTAAGTTCAGGTGCTCCGAATACCTCATAAAACATCATTCATTAATTCTTCGCCTACTCAACAATGGCGCATTCGATCGGCAGTTAGACAAAACAAAGATGGAGTCATCGAGGGAAGAGATTATACAAACGAATGCAGATAGTTCTCATAAAAATCAATCAAGTTGTCTTTTGACACTGAGAAAAATTGTACCATTAGCGACTGCAATAATTTGCAACGTTTGCAACTCAGATGGGAAAAGAATTTAAAAAAAGGAAGTATGTCGTGTTTTATCACTGAAAAAATTGCTAATTTGTTAAATATAAAGAAATAAAGAATTTATGCCTCTATCTAGAACGAACCCAGAACGTAATAAACATTAATTATCAACTATTTGAACGGATTTCGAATAAAGATTTAACACATGTAAGATCAATTAATTAATTTAAAAGTCGAACAACAAAAATCAGAGTTATATTTGCGAATTGTCACAGGACTAGTTTCCATAGTTTTACCGAACCATCAACCTCAGCTGCCAAAGTGCAAATGAAGATCTTATCAAATGTATGAACCTCTTGAAAGCTATCTTCCACAAGCTTGAAAGCTATCTTCTACAAGGTTTTGTTACTTTTAATTAGATGTATCAAGTAGGTTACTAGGTCATCAATAAATACTTGAGTAATTGTTAATTAACACATATTGTTATTTATAAATACTTTAAATAAGTGTGTATTTCTCAATTAGCATTGAAGTTCTGTCCATTATAAATAAGGAACAGGACTATGAAAAACATACCATTGCTAGTGGACGATGCATAAGATCGCCCACTTTTCTTCTCAATTATAAAAGTAAACTAAACTCGGTAGAGCGTAATTTAACCATTTAAAAATTCCTTTTTTCGTATTTGCCAACGTGAGTCTGCAATAAGCGTTCTTTCATAACATGATTTATAAATAAAGTAGGTTTCTAACATCGTATAGTAAATCAGTTGCATTCTAACTACGTTTTGGAAACACATTCTTCTAAATTAATAATATCTAATGTTTGTCATCCTTTACATTTATACGCATTTTTCACTTTTTAAATTTTACTTAACTCTTTCACATCGAAGTTGCCCGGAACACCTGACCATTCAGACATCGACAGGTCGCTCGAACGCCTGAGTCCATTTTCACCTGATGCTTTCCCCCATCATGTTAGCGCATCTTAGTTAAATAACATGCCAATCATTCTTTGAAAGGACTAAAAGTAGTTCTGTGATTTGAATGTCCCTCCTCTTCTCCTTCGCTTACCGCCAGTATTTTGCTATTGATGCTTGCAGTTGCAATCCTGTCTTTTAAGGGAAAACTTTACACAGTGGGTGAAACCGCACAAAGATCCCAAAAGAGAAGTTATCGTCAAGTCGATTATTGTAAACGCTGTAGCCTTCTACTTGGCATGGGAAAAGAAAATCCATTCCAGCAAAAATTCGTGAATACGGCCACTTCAGATGTTTAAGAGAAACAGAATTTAGCCTCTGTCGATGCGAAAAAGGCAACATATACCTTTTTTAATAATTTGATAATTTTTTAATTTCTGTTCGCTTTATCAAGAATTAAACTACTTAAAAGCAGTTGCTATTGATAGAGGCTTTTTAACCTAGTACTACTGACCACGCTGTTAAGAAATTCTCATATCAACACAACAAAAAGCACTGTCTCATTTTAGGATATTATGAGAACTATGAAGTCATTCCTGTCTTTCTATCTATGAGCTATAAGACTGCATTAATTTACAGGTGTTTAAACTTAAAGCTGTTTTTCCTTCCATGAATAAAATTCGTTGTATCATACTTAAAGGTCTCATTCCAGATATAAATTCCTGGTGTATGTGGTTTAATATATATTGGTCAAACTATGTGCCTTAAAATTTCGTTCAAGCAACATGAAACATATGTTACGAAAACAAGAAACACATAAGTACTCTCTGGCTGAATACTGTTGGTCAAAAAATCACATTTTATATTTTTCTGCATTATTCAGAAAAAAAAATCTTCCGTTGGCAAACTAGATTGTTTAGAGCCATTAGACATTTATAAAAATCTTCCGGATCTAGTCAATGATACAAATTTTAATCCGTATTTATCCTTAGTTTTTAAAGAAATGGTTTCATAATTTTCCCCAATTTTCTTCAAAAAAGAGCACCAGTTGTAATGCTTTTGATTTCAGATGATTTTGTTGCACTATCTCGAATTATCTAGTCTATTGTTTTTACTGATATTGCTCGAGCACAGCCTTGTATTCCGTCATTTTAACTCCTGCAGTTGATGAAGAAGTTTTTGTACCCAAACCTTCGAAACTAGTACTACAAAGTTGTAAAAATGACCTCAGAGTTTTGAAATTACTAATACTTGATATATTTTTTGTTTATATAATTTTACACCAGGGAAAGATATACTACATGTAAACACACGCAGCACATTTTAAAGTTAAAAATAAGTGCTGAGCTGGTTTTAATTTGACCTCAGCAGTAAATATTTAATAACGTGAGCTATTTACAATAGATATTATTTTTATTGAATATTTCATTGTCTGCGTTGCATGGGAAAATAAAGCAATTTTAATTACAATTTTAAATAAATAGATAAATAAATACGAAATTCATAACAATACATTAAATATAGCAGTGATCTATTTACTATGCAGCTAAAAATACACCTTTATAAGCATGAAGCAATTTTTTATATGAAGAGCGCTAAGATAATACCTCTTGCACAGAGCTAACTACTAAATATAACAAAAAAAAGTGTGAAATGTTTCAGATTTTAAATTACGTCCAAAGGAGCGTTTTTTTAACGTTTTGCGTGTTACCTTTATTTATTAAATATCATGTTCTTCCCTCTTAAACCATAAAATTCAGTTCAAGAACAATATCGCAAAATAATTTTAAACTGAGCATATCTTCAGAATTTCCTATACACAGTCTCACGCGCTGGAGATAAAAATGTTTTCTCTGTACAACGTTGCCATTGCTCCCTTTGAAATCCTTGAGTTTGGTAATCAAAAACTCGTTAAAGTTTTGCAAAATATGAAATCGATAATAAAACTAATTCCAAATTTCAAATTTGGGCTTGCAGATCACCCATATTCGCAGCAGGATTACGTCATTCAAAATTCGGTGGCTATAGGTACCGTCGTTTTATCCCAATGCGAGAAACATACATACATTTATGCACATTCTTCATTATTTAATTTCTTTAAATATAATACAGGGCTGCAATATTTGGTGGCAACAGTTTGAAAAGTGAACCGACATTTAATGTTTAGAAGGAAAATTGCAAAACGAAAACAATAATTCTTCAGGGATAAAGCCCGTTTGGACTGAAAAAAAAAGGTTTTTCTCTAATATCAAGTCATTCTCCATTAGAAATACCATGTCGTCTGCTATGTGCTCTTTCCTGAGGTTATTTCAGTTTTAAATATACACGGTAAAGTTATTTTTTCTGCTGAAAACATTTTAACAGGTATAAACCATGATAGTGGAATTAGTTCTATCGTGGAAAAGCTATGAAACGGATAATAACTACAATGTAATGTTAAATCAAGTATAGAATAATGAAAAAGAATTCTATATTGTAGAATCCAGATGCAGTGAAATTGTAACTTTTTCTTATGTTACAGTGTAAAAACTTCCGCTGTTAAAATGCTCGGTTGTGTAGAAGATTTCCTAATAAATATTCACGGGTTCTCAACCACCAGAATTCCCGAGAAATGATCTTAAGGGAGAAAGAATATTTTTGCAACGTAAATGCCATCAACTCAAAGCTCTTTAGTACTTTAGAATATTCAACAGTTTCCACAGCTGCAGTTTCCTCGTGTCTCTAAAAGAATCTCTTACTACTTTAGCAGACTTTGTCATAAATAGAGCATTGTGCCGAGCTTAAAGTTCAACCTGTAAAGTGAGCCCACTCGACGAGAACAGAGAAATTTCAAACGGGCAGGGAATACTCTCCGTTTATTTCCTTATGCATACAAATCTTGAATTTTTGTATTCTTAAGTTAATGTAAGTCTGAGAAGCAGGTTAGATATAGAATTTAAAAGCATCAAAACTGTCTCCGTCTCTGAAATTTGCAACATAATGAGTGTGCTAAAATGGTTGGATTACACGGAAATGTGGGTTGTCCATTATAAGCACTACTATCGTGACTCTTTCGGCTGTTAAGAGGATTTTAAAATGTTTATAAATTTTTGCCATAATGGTATTTCAGAAATTTTCCTTATGATGTAGTCTTCATGTCAGTTATGTTTACGATATATTTTTCCAGCTCACATATTTTATAAACTTGGTTCATAATTTTATTTTTTAAAAACTGCAGATATGTTACTCTTAAAACTAGTAACCTATTTTTAGATTTCATTCCTTGATATAGAAATTAGAGGTAGTAAGCACGAAATGAACAGGGTGACCACAAACATTTTAAGCAAAGTTTCATTCGGAAAAATAACTGGCAAGCTACAAGGATATGTTTTTACAAGTTATAGCTTTTACCCCATTGGCTTTTGTAAATACACACGGTAGAGACATTAGGTTTTTTGCAAGCAGGTGAAATGAAAAATGACCAATGCCCTCGCCAGGACTCGAACCACGGACCTCTCGAATACGCGTCTATTATGTTTCCAATCACACCACGAAGACATGCTGGAAGGCGGAAGAAATACCTTATATATTCGCCCTTTCGAATCGCCAAATCCTGGTGGTAGAGAATCATCATCCACCACCTTTTTTAGTTCGGGCGCCACTGTAGAGACATTAGGTGTTTTATTGAAAGCAAGGGAGATGAAAAATCAGCAAGACAACGGACCTCTCGAATACGTGTTGACTATGCTTCCATTTACACCACTAAGGCACGTTAGAAGGTGGGAGAAATACCTTATAAGATGATTATCGGATAATTCCAAAATGAAATTCATATTTATAATTTTTACGAATTGTATTTTCTCAAATTATACAGCTGAGAAAAATTTATTTCAGCAGTTATAGAAGCATTTATTTACTTTTACTTTACTTAAAGAATATTCAGATTACATCAAAAGTTACGAACATAAAAATGTAATTTTCAGTAAAGAATTATGTGATGCAGTATTCAGGGTGGTACATAGCTATAAAATTTCGTCCATGATTTACCAAGTTAATTTAAATTACACATTTTAAAATTTTAATTAGATCTAGAGAAACAAGACTGTGAAAGATATACCCAATCATATTATGGAAGGGAATTTCTGACGTCAACAAGTTATACCATTCAGATTGCTGTTCTAAATTTATAAAGGTATTTCTTTCTTCTATATAAATACATATAAATATATATGTCTCCCGCCTATATATCCTATATAAAGGTATTTATCTCGCCTTATTCGCATGCCTTCGGGGTGTAGTGGTCAGCACCCTCGATGCATATTTGAGAGGTGCGTGGTTCGAGTCCCGGCGAGAGCATTTCTGATCTCTCTCAGCTACATAATGTCTCTACAAATTTCTTTCTTCAGTACAAGTATGTGAATTAGTTTGCTGTTCCTTTATTTCGGTGGATAATAACTAAGTAGAAAGGAAAACTTACTCAGATTCTAGTTAGAATTTAATACTTTTTAAATAAGCAACGTGGTCAGTGAAAGAGAGGTAAAAATAGCAAGATTATATGATCTTGTCAAATAATAATATTTTATAGATTCTTGAGGATTTTGATCGTGAAATTGTGTTTGTCAATCGAAATGTTTAACAAGCTAACAAGAGTTTGAAAACATTTGCCTAAAATCGGCCGTGACTCGGACTAGGTTTAGTTATGAGCAACTAAGCGAGTCAAAAATTTATGAATGCACTAAGAAAACGTTTTTGAATCTTTTCTTAATTTCAGAGGTCTCAAAAGAGTGTTAACCAAACCATACTGATAAAAATCAACCAAACCATACCGAGACAACAGGCAATCAAACGCTTTTGAATCTTTTCTTGATTTCAGAGGTCTCAAAACAGTATCAACCAAATCATACTGAGACAACAGGCAGTCAAACAGTCAACTAGATCATACTGAGATAACAGACAGTCAAACAGTCAACATAATAATACTGAGACAACAGATAGTCAAACAGTCGACTAAATCATACTGAGACAACAGATAGTCAAACAGTCAACTAAATCATACTGAGACAACAGGCAGTCAAACAGTCAACTAGATCATACTGAAATAACAGACAGTCAAACAGTCAACATAATAATACTGAGACAACAGATAGTCAAACAGTCGACTAAATCATACTGAGACAACAGGCAGTCAAACAGTCAACTAGATCATACTGAGATAACAGACAGTCAAACAGTCAACATAATCATACTGAGACAACAGATAGTCAAACAGTCGACTAAATCATACTGAGACAACAGATAGTCAAACAGTCAACCAAACCATACTGAGACAACAAACAGTCAACTAAATCATACTGAGACAACAGACAGTCGAACAGTCATCTGAATCATACTGAGACAGTATGCGTTGGTATCAAAATAACCCCCATCTCTGCTCCTCCCCATCTATGCTGGCGGTGGATTTAAAAAGCTATAGAAGCCAGAGAGAAACATTTCGGCCACTTTAAAGCCACTTTTTGCCTGAATGTACACATACATATTATGTATTGCATACATAGCATACAATATATTTTATGTAATTCCTTTATGAATACTTCTTATATTTATGCTCAACCGAGTTTTTAGAATCAGAGGTGCTATTAGTCTCTAAAGCCACTTTCTGCCTGAATCAATCACTCTTCAGACTTTTGTCACCAAATGGAATTGAGATGCATTATTTTAAGAAAAATTAACTAATGAAGAATGCGGATGTATGTATGTCCTTACATTATCGGAAAACGATACTTAAAGTTATATACTGAAATTTTGCTCCACGCAGTTCTCCATCCGCGCATGGGCACTTGCCTGAATTTGAAATTTCTAATTTATTTTTGAATTATTTTATATTTCGTACAATTTTAATGAATATTTGTTTAACAATAACAGCGATTTGAAAGCGAGAAGTAGGAACATTATTCGAAATGAAACACTTTTATCTCCTGCCCTCCATACTATTCGAATTCTGCAAAATGTAAGATATTTATCTTTCAATTTTAATTTACAGATTCGGCTATTTGGAAACAATGTGTTGCCACTGCCTCAGATAGAATACTTATTATTCTCTACGCACTAGCATGATGCTATCCAGTAAAGCATAAGATATTTAACTGTCAGCTTAGTCTTTATGTTACTGAGCACAAAAAAAGTGACTGAAAAGCAATAAATCAAATTCTTAAAAATAGTTTTTCCTACATTTTAATATGATTGATTAAAATAAAAATGAATCTAAATCACGAGATATCTAGTTAGAAATATTAAATATTCTTATGAAATAACACTAGTTACACTCATTAAAATCATTACATGTTTTTTTCGCTTTTATGATAACTCTTTCAGGCGGATGGCCGCTGGAGTGCCAAGTTTTTAAAGAAATAATAAGGCGAATATAAAAAAAAATGTGTGGAATATAAAAAAATGAATATAAAAAAATTTAAATCATGAGATGTCTAATTAGAAATATTAAATACTTTTATGAAATAACACTAGTTACACTCATTAAAATCATTATATATATTTTTTTCGCGTTTATGATAATTCTTTCAGGCGGATGACCGCTCGAGAGGCAAGTTTTTAAAGAAATAATATGGCGAATATAAAAAATGTGTGGCAACTCTAGCCCTCTATCGAAACGCTGAAGATAAGCTGTTTTTAAATATTTTGTCATTTTGCTCTAGAATTTTACGGATAATATATCTAAAAAGACAAAAATATTGTGTTAGCATGATTGAATCCAAATTGGCAATCTGCGATGCTCAGTGAGAGTATGAAGCACCTTAGCAAATACCCTGGTGCTATGTTAAATTCTGAATCCTTTCAAATTTTATTTTGTTTTTTTACGTCACATTTTCTTTTTTTTACAACTTTTTTAACCAAGTGGACAATTTCTTCACTCCACCTTATACCGTTAAGATCTCATACACAATTTCAAGCTTAAGCTTTTGCTTAACAATTATGTGCCACAAGGCATATAACCGAATTATTCTGTTTTAGTAGAAGTGAGGAGGTTTGACATAAAATATTCCTGAAATGCGTTACATTAAGCACGATTAGAACGAGTGATTTATCATGTATATATAAGGCTTTCGTATTAAGAAATAAAACCGGCATTTTTATGTGTTTTGTGAAGGAAGAGAAACATTTGGTTAAAAAGCGTGTAAGGTTTATCCTAATTTTATAAGAGTTATTTTAAGTTTATGCACTTCTATCTTCTATCTTCAGCTTACAATTTCTTACCAGAATTTTCAGAAACGCGTTACATGCAAATGAGTAAGAGTAGTATTTAAGTCGATGCTTCTTTGACTTCGCGAGAGAGCCAGAGTTTCTGACTAGCGCGCGTTTCCCTTTTGGCTACGTCTCTCTCTAAGCTATTACTACGCTCGGCCGTACTTCAGGCCCTTGATAGCTTTGCCTACTTAATTCAGATTTAGGGGGCAACTACTTAGAATCCTGATAACTTCTGCTATATCTTTTTAGTTAAGTTTTATCTCTTATTAGTTCGAGTTCAAGCCCAAGTGGAGGCTTTGCTGTTAGCTCGGAGATAGGAGCCGATTGTGTTGATTCTTATTTTGAGAAATAAAGGGTAATTAAATCTTCTTGTGTCTTACTTCTCTGTTCGCCCACTCTCGCTTATCGGTGTACAAGGTTCCTCACATTGAACTAAGAAACGAAAGGGTGGGACCCCACAAGCGAAAGTATGTAATAGAGAGTTTTTCATTACTTTCTAACTGCAGACAATGAAATGAGACATTAAGTTTAGAACAATGATATTTCGCAATTTTCAGGTATTCAGTTTAGAATTATATTGCGCATTGCATCCTTAAAAAAACCTCTATCGACAAAAATTTTGTAACGTGAATAATCATTCACCTAATTTATAATTAAGTAACTAATGTTTAAGGGTATACTCAAACAAGAAATATTCACTGAATAATTGAGGACTCGATTGTGTGACGGTCATAGTAAAATGTTTTTCATACAAAAGCATTTACGGTATTAATAGAGCATTTTTACCCGATCCCTTCGTGGTAAATAAAAATGAAAGATACTTCTAATCAAATACTTAACCTCCCAACTATGCCAGCAGGCTTACTAAAATAATTTATATGAAACCCATTTTTTTCTGTAATGTCTTTTAGAATGTGTTTTAAAATATTCTGTAAGAACTACAGCATGGTGGAAACGGCTATTTTGCTGATCAAAAACAAGTTCTACTTTAATACTCAGCTTATAACTTTTCTTCCGAAAAATAAAATGATGCCAAACAATTCGTTTTCTTCTTTTAATACTGAACAATATTCTAACTAGTAATTTGTATAAATTGGTGCGGCAATAAAGTAGGTATCCAAAAAAAATATATATATATTTTTACTACATAATTAGCTACCGTGGAACCACAGTTGTTGCTTCTAAAACACTAGCTCTTGAACTTGGTTAACGAAGCAAGATTGGGGGTCTTTTCAGAATAGCTAAAGTGCAAATATAGAGCTAGAAGAAAAAAACTACATCTTTAATTTCCTTTATTAAAAAATAAATTTGCTGTTCATTTACTGTTCACTTCTCTTTCATTTAATGTCTCTGAATAAATACACGAAGCCGATATTTCCTTTTCGTTTGTTTACCAGAAGCTTTCCTCAAATTGCATTTACATTTTATGATCTTTTCGTAATATGTTAAGGCACTAGTCAGTGACAACGTTTTATTTGGAACAATAAGGGGTTTGGATGCGGTTAAATGTTTGCTTTTTAGAATTATTCGTATTTACTTAGACATTCTAATTAAATTATTCATCGTCTGAAACAAATATGTTCATTTGAAATATTACATATAATGAAACAAAGGCAAGCTAATATTTATTTATTCAAGATTACTTGTATATCCATTCATGACTGGAAAGCGAATAACATTCTCTTAAACAAAGAATTTCTGCGAATTGTAGGAGTATAAGAGAATGTACACATGAAGGATGTCTATTTAACATACTGCTTAGTTTTTCTTTGGGAATGTAGTTTAAATATTACGCGAATTTATTTTATTTAAAGGTGGTCAAAAATGTGCTTTAAGATACCGAAAGTAAATGACTGGAGAAAGTTATCGAATAAATTGCTGATAAATAATTATGTGAATTTGAAAAATATTATGTCTGTTTTCAAGTTTATTTGTATTTGCACTGAAGAATTCGATTGGTAATTGGTGCTAGTACGTATTAATTAACTTACAGTAAATGAATTTGACTTATTAAGATGTCGCATTTTTACTTCCTAGTACGAAGCAAAAATGATATTTTACTGTAATCGCGAATGAAAGTATTGTAATCGCAAAAATTTTCGGGCACCATTATTTCAACGAAAATATCCATTTTTACAGATATCGAATGCAATTTAATGATGTTTTTCAGTGACATCTGTACGTAAGTACAGAATGAAAGACTCTTTTCCCCCAAAAAATTGTAAAACTGATTTAAAATGGATTCTGAAGAGTTTTTTATGGCGTCTGTGCGTCATACGTATGTTCGTATGTATCTATTTATCTCCCATCGATCAAAAACGATTAACCTCAGAACGTTGAAATTTTGCATATAGGTCTACTATAACAAGTAGATGTGCACCTTCCTTTTTGGTTGCAATCGGCTGCACCAAAAGTGTATATATATATATACATATTGTTTCAAAAGAATATAGTAAAGTTAAATTAAATTTAAACAATCCTCTTGCGCCATTGCTGCAAGGAATGAAATTTGAATTTAACAAAATTTCTATTCGTAAAAAGCAATTTAAAGTAAAAAAATTAATTATAAAAATAAGTTTAAAAGAAATTATAAATAATTTATATTGCTGCGAACTAATCTACAATATCATTTAAATTCTGAGAACATAAGTAAATCAAGTGCAAGAAGTAAAACCTATTAACAAATATAAAATTGTAATAAATTTTTTAAATCCTAAAAATAAAAAATATGCATAAGTGAATAATTGTTGAGCTGGCAGAAGACAGACTTATCAAGGGGAAGTTGCTCTCAAACCTAACTCTTCAATTATTCAATTCGTGTTTCGTCATTTATGTAGGCAAGTGTAAAATTCAAAACCAAAAGTAAAACCAAATGATGTGACCTACCAAAAGTAATTCAAACAAGTGGAACTTTTAAAAAAGTACAAACCAAAGCCAATACAAAACAATACCCTTTATAATTCCAATTTTTTAGAAAATTAATTTAATTTAGAAACTCTTGCCCACAAAAAACTTCCCCGACACGAATATGCATATAAACGAAAAACATACAGAAGCTATTAACATACTAAAAATAAACTAGAAAATAAATTAAATAATATTAAAATAATATAATAAAGGCAAGTAAAAAGTAAGCTTTAAATTAAATTAATTAATTTATCATTATTTCTATTGGAGTGTAGACAAGTAGTAAGTCAGATTAAATGATGTGTGAAAAGCTGCTTTATGTAAGAACCATTTAAAAAACTATTTAAAATTATTATGCTGCAAACTATATGTAATGTAAA
>KK120693.1:0-68256 GCA_000611955.2 Stegodyphus mimosarum | reverse complement strand
TCATACTTAGAATTATATGCTAACATAAATACAGTGGGCCTGAATTTGTTAAACTAATGCCTTAATAAATTATGAGGGTTAAATTAATGAATAAATATTATGTGTAACAAATAAAAAAAAATTTTAATTAGCAATCGTATTTTAGGAAAATTTTCTGTTTCTTTTCCTTTTCTTTCTACAGGCCCTTCTTTTTTTTCCTATTACATTTGGGCCATTTATTTTTATTTTATTTTGTCCCGACTTTTCTTTCTGGCCTTTTGAACTCGTACAAAGTGTACGAGATTCATTTTTACTGTCCTCTGAAACACGAAATTGTCCCCCTTTCTATATACCTTTCCTTCGCACCTAAGCTTGATTTTTCGCCCATCGGTGCAGAAAGACTTAGCGGGTGCAAAACAAGACATCTGTCTTCTTTGTCTGTCTGTCTGTCTGTCTGTCTGTCTGTAGTTTGACGATGTCCGAAAAGCGTTGCATTTAAATCCGGTTTTGCACTGCAACTGCAATTACCATGACAAGCGTTGCACTTGAATTCGCCCCTTAAGGTATGTGTCAATAAACGCTTACCTGCCTAAGAAATTATATCACACATTTCCTCTGCAACATCTCGCCCATCAACTGAAGATTCTCTTCAATCAAACGAAAGAAGGAAACTGTTTATTCACCACTGTTTATTTTCTACAAGACAGAAGTAAAAGAAGGAATAAAGCATCCAGATAAGTATCCTTCCTTTCTCTAAATTAAATTTAACCTATATCTTGAAAGTGCCCTTAAATTCATTTAGTCATTATTTTCATTAGTTTCTAGCATTATACGATAGTTAGTATATTGCTTTAAATCATGTGGTTCCTTTTCTCGTAACTATTCCGTAGAGACGCTACGTTCCTTATCAGCAGTCAATCAACAGTTACCCTTCGAAGGCCCCGTTACTTGCTTAGGAATTTCTTGAGAGGAAAAATAGGGATTTTGGGCATAGATAAGTGCAGTAGACTGTTATCTTTTGTTACTAGGATCTCTTTCAGTTCTCATACTTAGAATTATATGCTAACATAAATACAGTGGACCCGAATTTGTTAAACTAATGCGTTAATAAATTATGAGGGTTAAATTAATGAATAAATATTATGTGTAACAAATAAAAAAAATTGAATTAGCAATCGTATTTTAGGAAAATTTTCTGTTTCTTTTCCTTTTCTTCCTATAGGCCTTTTTTTTTTCTATTACATTTGGGCCATTTATTTTTATTTTATTTTGTCCCGACTTTTCTTTCTGGCCTTTTGAACTCGTACAAAGTGTACGAGATTCATTTTTACTGTCCTCTGAAACACGAAATTGTCCCCCTTTCTATATACCTTTCCTTCGCACCTAAGCTTGATTTTTCGCCCATCGGTGCAGAAAGACTTAGCGGGTGCAAAACAAGACATCTGTCTTCTTTGTCTGTCTGTCTGTCTACTTTCCACTTATCTAACATATAAATAAATGTTACACACTCCAAGCATATATTCACGTATATATATGCGTGGATACGATATATTCACTTGGATATATTCACGGATATCCACCGTGATCTCAAAGTAGACAAAATTCAAGATTATATTCAAAACTTCGACGGAAATTTCTTCAATTCTGTTCTGACTCATCCTATCAACTGTATCGGCGCTCTTAGATGTTCCCCATTTCCCAGAGAAAAACACAAATATCCATCTGACTTTCTCCCTCCTTAACACCTTTTATTGATACTAGACTCTTCAGTTCACTGATTTGGTCCTTCCACCAACAACTCACCTTATTCGATGACTAATGGCAGCCACTTCACTTATACTTTCGTTTTTTTGTTTATACTACTTATTTTGTTTTACTGATGCTCTTCACCAGATGCAGAGTAAAAGGAAGCACTGCTTTCTGAAACTAATTCACAAATGAAAAGAAGAAGAAGAATTAAGCCCTAAGCCTCCTCTTCTTAATGGATTATTTAGAATTAGCAGATTTTAATATTTGCTGTTTCTCAAACATCTCAAAACTGCAGTTTCCTAATATTTGCATACTGCAGACATATAATATTCTAAAAGAAAATTATTATTTCATATTGCAACTGAAAATTAAGAAAGAAAAGCTATATGAAATATTAGAAGGGATTGTTTAAAATATCAGTGAAGAAGAACTTATTCCATATTTAGAAGTGAAAAAAAGAAAAGGTCTTGAAAAGAATTTTTGACTCAGCCATTGGAAATAAGATTCCCGGATGCTGTCACAGTTACAGTGTAATGGCGGTGTGGTTTTAGTTCGCGAACGCCATTTCTGTAGTTTATCTGGATTTTGTTATTTTACGTTTATGTGACCAGAAGTATTTGTAATGAACCATGGTTTGCAAAGAGGAGGTATTTTTGTGGTTTCAGAATCTCAAGGGATCGAAACGTATCGAGGCAATGTGTGGATTTCTTAACATGTGTTACCCTCTAGAGTTAAGATTTTATGGGACGTGTTTGGAAGATATAGGGAGGCGAGATTTCTACGCTATTAGAGATGAAGAAATAAAAGCAAATAACTTAGCTGAAATTTCGAATATCAGGAACATTAGTGACCCTACATCGAGAAGCAAGCTAATTATTACTTTAAGCCTACTTAATTCTTCTAATATGATTTGTGCAAAAGAGTTGTTCAAGATTTTATCAGAAGAAATCAAAATTGAAAACTTAGCATCTTTAGGAATTTTTTCAGATCCTAAAGTTGTAGAACAATATTTACTCATTTTAACGCTTGCTCAACATCATCCAGCGTTTACGTTTGTACAGCAAACTTACCTTAGTGATTTGAGTATTTCTCTGGAAAGTTATGCTAGAGAAGTTAATCCAAGGACTAAATATGAGGTAGGCATTTAAATTAGCCGTAACAAATTATTAGATCTATGGAACCTTCGGTTTAAATGATAAAACGTTTAATGTTAAAAATGAGATGTCATACTGAGTGAAGTAGCTATTTAAATTCGCAAACATGTCGTATTTCAATCATAATGAACTGACGAAGCAGTATTGGAAGTAAAGAGTGTCTTTAACGCAATATTTACTTATGCGTTTTAAACTTATTTGAATTATAGTGTACGGATTTTCTAATGCACTGGATTCCTGTTTGTTTACCTATTTTATTGCAGTATTTCATATGCGTTTTCTTAATGTGTATCTCACTGAAATATGCGTGACATTAAAAATGAAATAAGGGCCACATTTCATATCGGGCATGTATATGTGTATAATTTTCCTTTCTATATATCCTCTGCCTTCCAGGCTTGCCAATTATGAAGCAAAAAAACTTGACATGTATTAGAAATTTTATTTAAAATTGAGTTGAGAAACTACCTCAGGTTTTTAATTTTTGTCAAATCTTTATTAAGGAAATTGGTAGTATGGTGCAAATTAATAGATTTTAAGCATATAAATAATAGCCTTTTCCATCGTGGTAATATGCTGTATTCCCCCTGCCCCCCCTTTTTTTTTACTAATTTCATGTCTTGAAAATCAAGAGGAGGGAAATTATGTGAATAATTTAATTTTCGAAGAACATGGTTAGAGTAAGAACATAAAAAACAAAAAGTGGTCTTGCATAAACTACAGATAACTATCACAATATTATTTCTTTAAAAGAAACCAACATTCCAATTAGAATACATAGTTATATGGCTCTAATAAGATAACCTTCATATCTGCTTCCACCTCTAACTTGAATCTTGCCCGTTCTTATTGTATTTGCTACGCCTTTGACCTCAAATCATCTATAAATATGTAGATGAGGTAGAGCTGACTCAGCGAAATCTTGGACTGAATGTCATTTTTGTTTGCTTTGCTGTGATTGACCTCTTCTCATTTAGGATGGCATAAAGTTCAGTTTAAAGGGAAAGGTTTGTCATGACCTTTGCAGGTAGTTTTTGAGGATTTCTTTTTTACTAAGATGAAAATGGTCACAATGTGTATAAATACATTTTAAAACCTAGAGGAGTTAGTTCTCTAAATGCATTGAAAAAGGAGAAAATTCTGTGAATATTTTTTAAAGTTTCGTAATTTGGGACTGAAAATACAGTATTAGTTCCACAAAATTTTTTTTCTGTACAATGAGCTGTGGATTTCTATGATATTTTCAACTTATCTCGGCAACTTTTAAAAAGCAGTGTTGTAGCGTAAATTTCTTAAATGTGCTATTGTAATCTTTTAACATTTGTCTCTTTTTTAGACCTCTATTTAGATATCTAAGAGTATGATATACCAGGTGGTCATATAAAAACCTTCCTCAATATATGAACCCCTAGCGGACTATTAGCTGAACCAATCAAAATGAAATTTCGGATATTTTTATTTGAAGGTACTCGTTTAAAATTATAGAGCTTTCACAATTATGGTTACAGTGAAAAATTTTCAAATGGCAACACCTGTCTTTTTTTCCTGCAGAAAGTAATAAGCACGTTAAAAAATCATAAATAGAGTTGTCACGATATGCATATTATGAAAATTGGTTAATTGGTGCTGTTAAACATTTGGGTGAAAATGCGCTTTAGCCCACTGCTTGGCGATGTTTTGAAAATCGCCAATTCGGCGCGTTTCTGCGAAACGTCTTTGCAATTAATTGCAACCTTCCCGACACGCTCCGCGAAAACCTATTGTAAACAAAACATAGAATTCTAAAGCATAAATTAGTATGGAAACTGTTGACACAAAAAGATAATAAAATAATATGCAAAACGAACATTACGATCATTAAAATATTTGTCAGTTAGGTTTAAATTAATTATTTACATTTTATGTTGTAATACTTACACATTTTATGCCATTACATAACCTTCCCGACACGCTCCGCGAAAACATAACCAACATGGCATCCCAGAAAGAAGGAATTTTTTTTAAAAGGGCATTAAAATTACAAACGATACCATGTACACACCGTTCCGTTTTAACTTAAAAAAAAATTCTGCGAATTGCACAATGTACGCAACGTGCATAAATGAACAAAATAACGAAAATAAATTACAAGAAAATGCCATGTGCACAGCGTTCCTTTTAAACTTAAAAAAAACTTCAGCGAATTGCACAATGTAGGCAACGTACACAAATCAACAAAATAAGCTAAAATAACGAAAATAAATTACAAGAAAATGCCATGTGCACAGCGTTCCGTTTTAACTTAAAAAAAACATCAGCGAATTGCACAATGTAGGCAATGTGCACAAATCAACAAAATAAAATAAATTGCAAACGATACCAGCGTTCTGTTCTTCAGCTGAGCCAAATTATTTCAATAAAAGGCAACAAAATATAAAAATTAAGCAACTTGCACTTCCAATAAAGTAATAAATGTACATGTACATTCACTCAGCATCACAGCTAAATCCATAGCGACTCGGTATTTAGCGAAATATACGTACGAAAATAGCAAACACTCAATAGAAAAATACCGCATTCAAAGAATAAAACGAGAACTGAAATAACTACTCAACACATAAGAATTTCGAATAAACCGCTACGTCATCTCACATTACCAATAAAACCGTTCTTTATAAAATAGGAAATACGCATGCACGAAAACTACATGTTTCCTTAGCTTCAAAATACCCAGTCAGCCATGTTTGCGGATATACGGAGTTACCCATGTTAGCGCGTTTATTGCTCATTCAGAAACAATCGCCGCCAAGCAGTGGGCTAAAGCGCATTTGGGCCCAAAATGGCATCGAAGAAAGAAGGATAAAAAAAAACTTCAGCGAATTGCACAATGTAGGCAACGTACAAACAGTCAGCCATGTTGGCGGATATACGGAGTTACCCATGTTGGCACGTTTATTGCTCATTCAAAAGCAATCGCCGCCAAGCAGGGGGCTAAAGCGCATTCCAACCAACATTTGAAAGCAAGATCATTGTAAATGACCAATGACAACACAAGAGGGGGGGAAGAACTTATATTGGAATTACAAACTCTTCAATGTACCTACCTTTGCAGATGATAACACATTGCATGTGAGAGATTGTTGACAACAATGACAAACAGAACATGGCAGAAGAAATCTGTATAACTTCATGTTTAATGGCATTTATCAATTCTTACAAATTTAATGGATTTGATGTGTACTTTAGATTTCAGGTAACCCCAGAACCAGAAATCCATTGGAATTTGGTCAGGGGATCATAGTGGCTGTGAAACTGCAAGGAATTGTTTAATTCTGTAATTCTGCAACTCTGTTGCATAATAAGCACTTGCAATGGAGCTTGTTTTCATACCTATGGAAGTGACCTCTTTGAAGAAACGCACAAAATGTGAACAAATGTGCTTGCGG
Organism: Stegodyphus mimosarum; assembly: GCA_000611955.2. Lineage (NCBI taxonomy): Eukaryota > Metazoa > Arthropoda > Arachnida > Araneae > Eresidae > Stegodyphus > Stegodyphus mimosarum. The sequence continues at coordinate 61,949 of KK120693.1, read as the reverse complement.
TGCTGCACCACAGTCACTTTAGCTTCATGTAAAGGTGCTGATGCCACATTGTGAGGATTTTCATCAGCTCTGTGAATACAGTTCATAGAGTTAACGTTCCCAATTGAGGAGAATGTCCCTCATCCATCCATTATATCTGCAGCGATCACTTGCTATCTTCATCATATCTGATAACAAAGACATTTGCAAATTCTATATACTGTAGCTTGTCTCCAGGTTGCAACATGTAGACGCAGTGGAATTGATAAGGAAACATCCACAGAACAAAGCACAGAAGCTTGAGGATTGTATTTGTCCATACATCCAAACTACAGGCAATACTTGCAGTATACAGTGGATCTGCAGTAATTGTATTATGTACTTCCACAACATATTCAATCTCTTCAGATTTTTTCATCAAATCACATAAAGTTTTTACAGAACATGAGCCTTATATTAGCTTATGATTTCACTGATAATCTTGCACTGCTTCGGTTGTGTTTTCGCTATTCAGATAAAACAGCTTTATCAGTTTGCAATCTCCTGAATCTTTAGCACATTCGAACATCTGTTTGAAGAAGTAATCTTTTCACACTGCTTATTAAAGGTTTTCCACAAGCATTGCTGTGATCAGGTGTCCTATGATTGTTGCTTTTACTATCTGCCCCTGTGAATTATGCAAACTGCATCAGTGTACCTTCTCACTGTGTTGTCATTGGTGCTTTTCTTTGGGAATGTTTTAGGTGGCTATTTTTATATCATACTTGTGTCCTTTGAAAGTGCATTGATTAATTTGCACCGGGAAAAAAAAAAAATGGGTGTTGCCACTTAGAAAATTTCAAATTTTTTTTCTCTTTCCAAAACCATGACAGTTTTAAATCATCAGAATCTTGAATGAATACTTTCAAATAATGTCTGAAATTTCATTTTGATTGGTTGAGCAGATAGGCCACTAGGGATTTGTATATACAAGTAGTTTTCCTATAACCATCCTATATGAAAAGGTGTAATGATGGTTTTGGCTTGTGCAATAAATGTTTTTTGAAAACATGCAATCTACCCGTGCACCATTGATGTACAACACGGGGCTTACAGAAGTAAGTTAATTAAAACATTAAAAGTTGCATGCATAAGTAAAACAAACAAAAGCAGAGAACAGGAGTTTGGACTTCACGAAAACAGATAAGTTCGCTGGCGAAATCACTCCGAACATTTTCAAATCAATCTGGAAATATAATCTAATGCCATCAAATGCAGGGCATGAGAAAATAAATCTTGAGGTACACTTTTTGAACATTCACATAAATTGTTTGATGTTAGATAGAAACAAAACAGGTAAATTGTGAAACAAATGTTCCTAATTGAAATTTCTGACAAAGTCCTAAATCTGAATTAACACTGAAGGAGGACATATTTAGTATTAAAATTATTATCCATTTTCTGATTATCTGCCTTCAGAACTGAAAAGTTGCTAAACTGTTGGTTTACTGGAGAGAGACATTTGTTTGTGTATTTTTCAGCTGTTGAAACAACGTATCCAGTGCTTGTTATTTTTTTTTTTTTTTTTTTTTTTTTTTTTTTTTTTTTAATTTTTCTTTTTCTATCCAAAGCATACACACTTTTAATTTTTTGCATTGTTGTTCTCATACGTGGTGATCTGTTGCGAAAAACAATATTCAGTAAATTGTACAAACTGAACATTGTGCAAAACCCTGGCATCAAAATCTTGAAATGAGAGAGAAGACACTTGATATCTTTAAACCAGCTACATTATATTCAGCATGTGCAGAAACCCCAAGATTTTAACAAAAATGCAGTATGCAGACCACCGCTATGTTGAAATTCTGAGAGGAGGGATCATAATCTGAAGTTGTAATGGCCATAATATCTTCAGAGTTAGGAAGACACTGCATGCATTACTAGATTGCCAAATAAATACTTTTTGGCAATATTGTGTATTACTCCCTCAATGTTTTTTCATAGCTTTTCAGTAAGGATATAGATAATCAGAAAAATGTCCCACCTTTTGTTTTACTGCCCTTATAGCTCTTACCTTGCATCATCACAATAGAAAGTTGAAGAAGTAGTTCTGTTTGCTTTTTATTTGTGTATTGTACAGTTTGTAATTACTGTTTCATAAAATATATGATATTTATTTGCAGTAAAAATTTTTTTGTTAAATATTTATAAATTTTTCACTATTTTAAACTTTTCAACTATTGTATGGACTTTTTCATAGTTTTATTCTTTAACTTCAAAGGCTTATCAAGAAGGACAAATCCATGAATATTATTTTTCAAAAATTCTTATTTAATTTATTCTGGCACTTTATTTAATATCTGATAATTGCGACAAAATTTATTTCACTAAAATTTTTATTTTGATCTTTATAGTATGAAGAGTCTTGTATGACTGGTCTCATTTTTCCTCCTGTTGGGATAACATCTGTAGGTGGTGCATCTGAAAGAGAGACATATAATAATTCACCTCATTCATATCGTTATTCTCAACAAAATCATGGTAAATATTGTTGATGAAATATATTTTTGCGATTTTGTATTTCATATATATTTTGTTGTGTTGTTATTAATTATATTTATGAATTTATATTGATTTCATGTTTATCATTGAAGTTCTGTTCTGAGTTCATTTCAGTCATAAGAATTCATCATTGAACTCTGAAATTTTAAGAGCATCTTAATGAAGCAATGGGAAAGAAAATAACTTCAGAACTTATCTCTAGAGGATACATTTACTGCTATATGCAAAATTTTATATTGAACTGTAATGTTGATTTTTGTAATCAAAGCAAAACTGTCAAACATGGTGCATGTCTTGAATTTTATACATGTGATAAAATGTATTTTCTTTTAGACCTTTCAAAGGTGATATGTTGTCATAACAAATCAGGTCTTTCAGACAGAGGAAGCAAAAGTCATATGAAATCAAGTCTAGGGACTAGGTAAGCCAAGTATTAGGTAATTGTCAACTGATGACTCATCTGAAAAAAAGAAATGGCTTCTGAGTAGTTAGTTAATTGTGGTTGAGCACTAACTTACATGAAGACTGTTTCATGATCCTGATTTGCCTGTAGTGTCAGAATGATAGAATTCTCCAACAATCACTATTTGATGTGTAAGTTTATTATGAGAGACATGAGAGCAAGCTTTCTAAAAAATCCAAGAATGAAGATGCTGAAAACTTTTTTATTACTATTGTTTTACATGACTGTAATGGAACTTGGAAAAATATGCAAGTATTTTTCAGCCCATGTGTGACAATTATGCATTTTAACTGTGCTATGTGCTAACCAAATGAAAATAGACCTATCTTTCCACAGAAGGTACAGGACTATGCAAAGTTGACCTCGCAGTAAGAAGTTGTAATAGGAAGATCTTACATGCAATCAGATCAGTAGGTAGGACATATTTGGGCAGTTTGCATGGGTAATAATTTAGAGTATTCCAAAGAATCTTTGTTTAAAATGCGCTTTAGCCCACTGCTTGGCGATGTTTTGAAAATCGCCAATTCGGCGCGTTTCTGCGAAACGTCTTTGCAATTAATTGCAACCTTCCCGACACGCTCCGCGAAAACCTATTGTAAACAAAACATGGAATTCTAAAGCATAAATTAGTATGGAAACTGTTGACACAAAAAGATAATAAAATAATATGCAAAACGAACATTACGATCATTAAAATATTTGTGAGGTTTAAATTAATTATTTACATTTTATGTTGTAATACTTACACATTTTATGCCGTTACATAACCTTCCCGACACGCTCCGCGAAAACGTAACCAAAAAGGCATCCAAGAAAGAAGGAATTTTTTTTAAAAGGGCATTAAAATTACAAACGATACCATGTACACACCGTTCCGTTTTAACTTAAAAAAAAACTTCAGCGAATTGCACAATGTAGGCAACGTACACAAATCAACAAAATAAGCTAAAATAACGAAAATAAATTACAAGAAAATGCCAACACTTGCAACAAACAAAATATGTAGCAATTAAACCAGCTTTCATACACCAATCAATCACCGCACGTTTCCCTTGCACTTCCAATAAAGTAATAAATGTACATGTACATTCACTCACCTCTCTCAGCATCACAGCTAAATCCATAGCGACTTGGTATTTAGCGAAATATACGTACGAAAATAGCAAACACTCAATAGAAAAATACCGCATTCAAAGAATAAAACGAGAACTGAAATAACTACTCAAATTAACACATAAGAATTTCGAATAAACCGCTACGTCATCTCACATTACCAATAAAACCGTTCTTTATAAAATAGGAAATACGCATGCGCGAAAACTACATGTTTCCGTAGCTTCAAAATACCCAGTCAGCCATGTTGGCGGATATACGGAATTACCCATGTTAGCGCGTTTATTGCTCATTCAAAAACAATCGCCGCCAAGCAGTGGGCTAAAGCGCATTCCAACCGAATCTTTTTAACTGTGACAACTAACTGATATAATGCTTGTATGATACACCAGACATGTGTGCCTTGGAGCCTCTTCTGCTTTTGCACTATCCAGTGCCCCCTGTACATCAATAAATTCCCATCCTCTTCTGATTTGCATGGACAGTGATGCTGTTTCTTCAAACTTCATTATAGTTTCAATTGTTTTTTAGACCTTTTCAAAGTCTCTGCACATTTTCTGAGACAAAATTAATATTTTGATAAAAGAATTTTTTAAAACAAGCACGCAACTTAGAAATTTGGCATTATAGTACAGAAACAATCATGCAAATTATTGTACTGAAAATGTTTAAAAACAAGCTTCATCATGAGCCATCTGCTTGTGGTTTTCAAGAACAACCAAGTCATGTAGTTCCTAAAATCAGTTTGTATGTTTATTATTAAAAAGGATGTTACCTCTAGTGATGACTTAATTTGGTACTTACCACTTAATTTCATTATTATTGCTTCAGTAATGTACTCTTAAAATTTCATAGCTGTCTGATGATTACTTGCATTTTTCACAATTTGGCCCAAAATCTTATATTTTGATCTAAATTAATTTCTTTACTGTTGCTTATAGCATGTATTATTTCTTTCATTTTCAGTTTTAGCAAAAAATGTATATATATATATATACACACACACACACAGTAGTAAGTCTGAGATTCAGATTTGTCGGGACTTTGGTGATTCCAGATTTTCATTAATCAGTTTAAATCCAGTAAGATAGTGATAGAAAGTTTAAAAAAAAATATATTCATTAGTAATATTTCTTTAAGAAAGAGGTGTTTTGCATTCAGAAAGATTTTTTTGGAATATTCATCATGTAAAACTAAAATGACTCGAAACCAAAATGGCTATATTTCCTGGATTTAAAACCATGCTACAGATATTCATAGTACTGTTGCGTTCGTACTGGTTCATAATGGATTGAATGCACAAGTCGTTAAAAAGTTAATAAAACTTATTCTTTTCATAAGAAATAAAACAAAAATGCTGAAATATTTCGGAGATATTCGTAAAATATCTTAATATCTCAGAGTAGTTATATTTTAAACTACTGGAATGTAAACAGACTCAAACTCAAAATACAGAGAAACTAATTCAATCTCTCAGCAAATTCGCTACAATCAATAACAGCAGTAGTAAGCAACAACAGTGCACTTAAAACAACTGAGATGAGATGTTTTAATTCGTCTTTTATAAGGTTTTAACTTTCTCGATTTTACAAGGTAGCAAAAACAATTATGAGGTGTCTGGTTTGTTAAATGCACGTGCTCTTGTATTTTTACTTTTCCTGCTCAGCTTTCTTTTACAATTCGTCATGCGCTGTGTTGCATAGGAAAATAAAATAATTTTAATTGTAATTCTGTAGTGTTAATTGAGGATAGGCATTGTCTGTGCAATAGAAGACCTAATTACATCATCCTCATTTAGCATTTCTTCTGATACTTCATTAATTGGAAAATTTGTTTTTTCTTTGGGCTTATCCAAAAATTCTTAGGTTTGTAGCTCTCATCATCATCAGAAAATTTCATAGCAGGCTGCCCTTTTAAAAAAAAAACTGTAGGCACATCTTGTCAGTATCTTGGAATGACTCGCACATCTGATATGAAAATATTTGTAGAATTCTTGAAGGGTTTTATTGTCTGCATGTGTTTTTATATGGTTATTTTATATCTGCATTTCAGTACATGTAAAATTTGGATTCATTGGCTGTAACGGAGCTCTAGTTTCAAGAAAAGTGTAAAATGGAGCCGTTATTCATTGGCTGTAATTTTGCTAAGCTTAATAACAGGCGCAATGAAATAAAAGACTGTTTCAAATCTGAAAATTCAATTTGCTATGTTAACTGAATTTCCTTTGAACCTTTCTTTCCCACTGCTATGCCAACAAAAGAAAACCAATATGAGCGTCCCACTCCAAATCAATATGTCTTGGGCTTTATTTATTGTTTACGTCCGATCAAAAAGTCCTATCTCTCACAACCACTGTCTGGTATTGGCTGACATCAACATAAGGCCTGCCATTGGTAACAGTGTGATTGCCCAACCTGCCGGTGTTGAAAGTGGTATACAGGAATCTGTTAGTTTGGGAGAAAAATTGCATTTAAGGCATGTTTGCTTTTCTCAAATATTATATTCTCCAGTCCTAAATTGTAAGGATTTTTGGACTTTGTATTACGTTTGTATATGCACACATATATATATATATATGATAAATTATGGCATTAACTTTCGCAACTGTGTAAAAGTAGTAGGGCTCAACAATTAATAATCTTAATTACAGTTTAGAAGTGCATTATATATATGTGGTAAATAGTGACACTGGTGTGATTTAACTGGAACATACATGTTTTTGGTGAAATTATTATGATATAGTAAGTAAAATTTTTGTGTCATTGTTTTTCATTGTTATATAATCATTAATACATTTTGAATTACCTGTCCTCAGCTCGCATAACAAATCTGAAGGTCAAAGCTACTCATAAGAAGATGTGTGTAAGAATAAGGGTATGTATGATAATTATATATAAATATACAGTTAAATTTATGTTGTTAAATGCCGCTACACAAACTAGGTAATGAATTAGAAACCGAAGATCAATATTTTATTGGATCACCTTTTGCATGGATAACTACTCTGATTCGTTTGGGTACACATTTTCTATGGGGTTAAGATCCGGGCTATGCAGTGGCTATGGAAGGTGTTGGAAGTCAGACTGATGTTCAGTGAACCAATTTTTAACACATTCTGGCATGATGCATAGTTACATTATCACCCATGAAGTATTCGTCGCCACCAAGCTAAAAATGCAGGGTGCACTTGGATCTGCCAGTAATCTAGGTATCTCATGATTGTTTGTTTACCATCGAGGAACACCAGAGCACCATTTACATGCCGGCAGAATGTGACCCGTATCATGATAACTCCCACTAGAGCCTTGCACAGTGTGAATAAGGCAAGATAGATTCATGGTGTGGTGTGATTCATCCAACCACATTACCCATTTCCAATCCTCAGATGTCCAGTGTCTCCTTTCCAGACACCTCTGCAAACGAATTCTTGCATGACAGACAGAAATGAGTGGTTTTCTCACAGGCACCCAACTAACCAACATCATAAAAAAATTTGCATACTTCATTCCTAGCACGCATTCAGATGAAAATCACAGAGGTTTCTAATTCATTGGCCAGTGTGTGTATATATTGCATAGTCCTGGTTATTAGTTATGAAAGTTAGAATGAATAGTAAGACTAGATTTTGGGGCAAAACTGTAGATTATGGACCAGTTTGACATGTTTTCGAAAAATCACCAATTCAACAAATGCACACGTTTTAAAAATCACAAATCGTCATATTAGATGGTTGTAAGTTTGAATGAAACCTGTAAACTTACTAAGAACTCCTGTCTGAAACAGAAGTTCGAGAAAAACAAGGAAAAAGTATTTTAACATTAATGATTATATATGTTATTCGATCAACAATATTAAGAATAATCGTAATATCTCTTGCGCGTTTTTAAAACAGTAAAAGGGTGTAAAATGTTTTAGCACAAAGATTAAGAAACTGTAACAAGCAATAAATCAGCAATAAGTAATAGGAAAGCATATTGATTAATATATAAGCTAAAAGTTTAACAAAATATGCAGAGGAAAAACAAAGATAAATTGGAAAAATTGCAATCATCTAAACCATTAGCTCAAGTAATGGTTTTAAAAAAAAAACTGGTTAAACAATTTTAGCTGTGTTAGTTATATTCTTACAACAATTTTGATTTATAATAAATAATAAAAAAACATATTTATTCATATCTTTGCTAAAACGTAACATTACAATCAATGAAGATAAAATTCAAAAGGGCACACTCATTTCAGCCACGTGTTTAATCACATATAATGTACTTGGATGTAATGAGAATTACTTTGATTGTCATTTATATTTAAATCAAAATCTGTATTAATCAATTCAGAAAATCTATGAGAAAGTAATAAAAATGAATCTTACTTTTCCAGTTACACATTTGATGATTGTGGCATATAAACAATCTTAATAGCTCTACAAAATTTTAAGGTATGATGGCTTGTAGATAAATGCCACTTTCTTTGCCATGTGTACTTGGCCAGGTGTGAATCAAATTCATCTTTTACTTGCCGAATACCCTTCAAGCTTTTTTGATAGCATTCCATGTGCCCACGATAGACTTGGTATGGCACCTGTCTCAGGTTCCTTAAAAACGGGACTTAATTTTCATGAAAGTGTATGAATCCCTCATCTTTAAGCAATCGTATGACTTTCAATAGTCCAAAATTATAATAGATCCAGGATAAATATTTTCCTTGGTATTCTTCAACAAGCATTCTTTCAATCACTCTTCAGCCACATGAAAAATGGTGAAAATATATTTACGGGTACCTCTTGGCAATTTTTGGCAGTACATGAACACCGAGTTTGTGCAACTCTTTGACTTATTATTTTGGCTTTGTGTAGTGGCCATTTTTGTTGTAAAAATCGCCATGAAAATATTTATTAACATAAAAATAAAAACATATTTATTAAAATAAAGTATAAACAATATAAAATGTAAATGTTCCTTCAATATAGTTAAATAAGAAAAAAAAACATTTAATGCGAACATTGTCACTGCATCCCTTTATTTAATATCACAATATCAGGAGTATAATTTGTGACTTTCAAATTTGATACATGATTCATAATGTTTAGTTGTTAAACAGCTTCTTTGTGGTCTCAAAATATTTTTCATATAAGAAAAGATTTGTTCATTTAGATATGTAGATTTGCCTTTGGCAGCTGCACAGTGAGCAGTTATGAAACTACATTTCGGTCACTTTAGGTTTGGTTCCAGTTTGACAGAAAAATGTAACTTGTTTCTTATGTGTACACTGGTTATCATAAATCAAGGAAAAATAACAAAAATAGTGATAACTCCCTCAAACTTAAGCCAAACCATGTGAAATTTGAATATGTTGCCAAGTAAGAGTAGCTGAGTAAAACTGCGATATGCAAATTAGTGGCGCTGCATTCGGAGTATGTCATCTGCGAGGAGCATAAAAGTCCATGTTTGAGAGCAAGCCCATATATTTCACTGTGATAGTGACATCAGAAATCTGAGATAGCCAATTCGTAACAATGACCTCCAAGCATCATTTGCCTGCAGAACTACAATGGAGAGCCATTGGGAGACTAGAAGCAGGACAAAAACAAACAGAAGTGGCCAAATGGCTAAATGTTAGTTCTTTTGTTGTTCATAGACTTTGGAGGCAATTTCAAACCACAGATTCAGCATCTAGGAAGTTCGGCCAACTGCTACGAGTGCCGATGACCGATATTTGATATTATGTGCACGCAGGAATAGAACCGCTACTCCGACTCTTCTTAGATCCTTCCTTGCTGCAGCCACCGAAAGGTTAGTGTCAAACGTCAACTGTGCATAGAAGGCTTCACGAACGTGGTCTGTATGCGAGGCGACTAGCCAATTGTGTGCCGCTCACGTCACGCCATAAGAGGAACCGTTTGCAATGGGCACAACAACATGTCCACTAGACGCCTGATCAATGGAGGGCTTTTTTCGTTACAGACGAGTCCAGGTTTAGTCTAGAATATGATAGTAGGTGTTATTTGATGTAGAGAGAAGCTGGAACCCGTTATCATCCGTAAAAAAGATGCGTACGGAAGAGGCAGTGTCTGTGTTTGGAGTGGCATCTCTGTGGGTGAACGTATAGACCTCCATGTCTTTCCAAAGGGAACCGTGAATGCTCAGGTTTATAGAGATAACATCCTTGATGCTTATGTGCACCCATATGCCGGGGCAATAGGTGATGCTTTCCTGTTACAGGACGACAACGCACAGGGCTCGCATGGTAGATGATTATCTTCAACAGGAAACAATTATGTGCATGGAGTGGCCAGCTCGTTCCCTAGACTGGAATCCTATCGAACACGTTTGAGATACGTTAGGGAGACGTCAAGCTGCTCTCAATCTGCCCCCTCAGACCCTTGCCATGTTTACAACTGCTTTGCAAGAGCTCTTGCTTCCTATGGAATGATAGGCCGCATAATTGAAAGCATCACACATCGCTGTATGATCTGTATTGCTTCTAGAGGCGATCATATTCCATATTAAAGGTACTTTTCCTATAGCAAACTGACACCTTCGATTTGTTAATTTTATACATGTTTTAATTTCTATACTACCATAGTTGTCTGGTAATATCTTTTTATGTTATTTGATACCTTACTATATGTTGTATATTGTGGGTAAGTTTCATAAAATTCTGCATGTAACTTTTTCAGTAATCATGATTTTTGTGATTTTTCCTTAATTTATGATAACCAGTGTAGTAACAGCTCTTTTTATAACTTTATTATCATCAGAATTCTGGAATACGAACTAATGTTTAGTTTAAAAATACCTTTGTACACTTGACATGAGACATACTATGCTTTTGCAACGTAACACATACAGCACGATCGTTTAGTTATGCGAATCCATAATCGTTGTTCCAAGCATCTTGAAAACCACGAGCATAAAGTGTTCGTTTTGTAGAGAAAATTTGATTAAATATGTAGGAATGAATTGTCACAATAATGAAACAAGTAAAATGCAAGTTTTCACACCAAAACTAAAAATGTGTCATAAAGTTAAAAGTAATCTATAGCACATGATGTGCATCAAATTAAATCCTACTTTTAAGTGAAATCATACTCTATACTCATATATTGGCGCAACGAACCAAACAAAAGGAGAGAAAATGCGTATGCTGTTTGCGTAAAGTGGAATGACACAGAAGAGGATGGACTGTGCGATATGTCTTTATCTGATACTTTTGTAGAGTGCAACTGAAAATTGTACTGCATGTCATAGTTTGCCAATGTGTGTCTTATACAATAGTCTGAATGAGATAAAGGTTTGTGCGAGGTCGTCCTAATGTTTTTATTCTCTAACTGAAATTGAAATCATAAATGAATTTGAGCTGGTGTGATTAAATCAAACATTTATTGGTTTGTGTGCATTTTTTTTATCAAAAAGCCATTGTAAATGAATGTACACTGCACAAAAAAAAAATGGTACAGTTCTATATCTCCCATTCTACTGAGCCGTTCGACGAAATTCAAATTGTGTTTTCCATGTCTCAGTAACGCGACTTAGGATATGCATTAGATTTATATATAGCATTCTTCTAATAAGTATTTGCACACAAAATCTGACTTTTTAATATCTCTTTTTCTTATTTCACTTATTTGATTCCTTCTTTCGTAGTTTGAAATTTAGGTTCACTCCAAATAAAATTCACCCGTTTTTTATTATTTATTTTTTAAATCATTATAAATTTTTGGAAAAAAAATTTTGAATTTTTACCATCAACTTAAAGTTGATGATGTTGAAGTAAATGTATTTTCAAGTATACCTGCAAAAAATTAGAGCCTTTTATTCAAAATTTTTGAAGATATACTTGAAGTTATATATTGGCGCATTTTTGAATTTGTCATATTTGTTGAAAGCGGTAATAACATCTAATGTGGTTTACACACTTTGCCCAAAATATTAGAAAGTAGAAACGATATGACATTTTTCCACTCATGCACAATGTAAAATGGTAGGAACGATGGGACTTTTTTTTCACTCCTACACAATGGAAGGGATAAGAAAATAGGTAGCCATGTATTAAGAAGTTCGCCAAGTGAATTATTCTTTGCGCAAACTGAAAAAATTTGCCAAGTTAAATTTTTGAATTTCTCTGTCAATTTCGCACCAAATTTACAAAATCTAATATTTAAGCATAGGAAAAAAATTGGGATGTTATTTCAGAAAAAGACCCATTTTGTATCAAAATACCTATGTTAAAACAATGCTGTATATAAATGTAATATATATCCTAAACCGTGCTTTCGAGACATGAAAAAAGCAATTTGAATTTCATCAATTGGCCCAGTAGAACGGGAGATATAGAACTATCCCCCCCCCTTTTTTTTTTTTCTTGCGCAGCGTACTTTGTATTGCCTGAAGATCAATTATTTCATTTTTCATAGAGCTTATTACTATTGAAATATTAAGTAAAAGATTTTAATTTTAATTACTAGTTATTTGAAAAGCACAAAATATGAAACTTTTTGCAAATGTGAGAGGAAGATACGAGACAAAGATCTTTCTTCTTCAAAGCAGAATTGTATTGAAAATGTCTGAATATGTCTGTGTTAGAACTTCAGAATTCTAGGAAACTAATTTAGAACTATTTATTCATTTCCTGTTAAAAAATGGTAACCATTAAAATAAAACATAGCTCCTTTTATAGTAGGCTCAAGATAACTAGTCTTTTCATTAAAAAAATTTTATGATAAAAATGAAGTATAAAAGTTTTCAGTAAGTTTAACATGTGGTAGAGTTGCAATATTTTTGTCATATTATCAAGGATACAAACGGTAAGAGGCAACTCAAACATATGTGTATAATGTACATATTTCAGTGCGCATGGATTTATGTGCTTTATACAAGGTGTGCCCGTAAGTAACCAGACAAATTAAAAAAAAAATTATAATATAAAAAAGTGAAAGCATAAATGTAAGTTCAAAATGAGTGGCATCTCAACTCTTATTAAAGCCAGTTTAACTGCCTATTTTGTCATTTGCATATTAAAACACTGGAGTTGTTACTGAGAAGACACCACACAAATTTTCTTTCTTTCTTTCCCCCCCCCCCCCCGTTAAGATGGAACAACATTATTAGTTACAAATTAGGTAAATCTGCTACTGAAACATTAAGGGTTGTTCACACTGGGGTTTATTTGAGCTAACAGAGACATCGGACGTAGTTGACCCATCTTCAAAACCGTTTTTTCCTCATAGCACAGTGAATTGAAAAATCTGAACTGCACGTATAGCGGAGCTAGTCGGCGCATGAAACTGACTCCATTAGCTCAGATAAACCCCAGTGTGAATTGCCCTTTAGAGGTGATTCGAATTATATTTTAACTTTTTCTTTAATGGTCCTTAAAAGAACTTTTCAATGTGAGAAATGTGTACAAATTCTGGTTTATAGAAAAAATATCGTATACATAATATCATTACGAGAATACTGAAAATATTAATTCATGGTTTAATATTGGTTAAGAAATAGTAGTTACTTATTTTTTAAGTTTTGATTTTGTTACAAATATTTATATTAACAGTATAACAGGGCTCCCACTCACTTGAGAAAATCCTATAAAGTCAAAATTCTTTAAAAAGGTATAAAGATTGATCCTAGATTACCAAACCTCTCAGTATGTAATTTCTTTCTGTGGGGGTTCATAAAAAACCCCATTTATGTGCCTCCACTTCCAGCTACATTAGCCATATTGAAGATACACATAAGAACAGCCATAGAAGCAGTGGATACAGATATGCTTATAAAAATTTGGGATGAATTTGACTACAATATAAACATATGTCTTACATCCAAATGCAGACATATTGAGCACCTATAGTTTGGTTTGTAAAAAATTTTGTGATTAGCCATGTAATCTAAAATTTATCATTCAGTATTCATAATATACACATTTCAAATCTGCTGATTCTTTTTTAAGCACCCTCTGTGTGGCAAGTCAAAAGTTCTTTAGAGTGGTTAGATGATTAGGAGAAGAGGGTTGGAAGGCTATCAAGCACATCCCAATATGATTTTCCTTCAAAATTGAGGGTACAGCTAGACAAAGTTATATTACCATTTATAAAGTGGTGAAGCTCCATGTCAGTGAGAGGCACAATCCTGCAATATAACTTTCTTGTTTCTAAAATTCCATACTGAGATGAAATTCATACTGATCTTCCCACACTATATTTCAATAAAATGAGAATTTGGTTCTTGTCAATTAAAAAAAAGTATCTTTGATAATGTTAATTTTATTTAGTCTTTTGAAAGCACGGACATATGACTCCTCTAGCTTAATTTAAAAAAAAAAAAAACTAGTATAAAAACTACAAGTGCAAATTTTATATCAGATCTCATTCCGGTAAAGCATAACTGTGTCTCTGTTCCTCAATCTCTGTTTCTTCTTTTCTTATCTTCTACAGTCATTAAAATATTTCTTTAGCAAATGTTTCATTATATGTGTCACTTTGAACTGCTTTATTTTTTATTGCTACGATTTTCATACCTGGATCCATTTGAATTTCTAATTCAGCAGCTAAAACTAACAAATCATCCGTTTTTCCACACCCCATAAAAGCCATGTTTTGATTTTAAATAAATTTCACTCTTTAAACATTTAATAAAGAAAACCTAATTTCTTAATACTTTCTTAAATTTAACCTTAACTTTAATTAAAGTATGAACTCTCTAACTGTGGTTTGTTATAATTTAGTTAATTTCACTAATTTTAAAAAGGATAAAATTTTCTTTTAAATGCACTTTAAATAGTGAATCATTTATGTGAAAAACAATTCAAATACAATATCAAAGATAAACAAAATAAAATAAACAACCACAGTTTCATAATATATATATATATATTTTTAAAACAACCACTAGATCTCTTAACTTCTTTCTACAATAAAGACATTTAGTGCAAAAAATAAATAAATAAAATCGATAAATTTTTTGCAGTTTACTGTTTCGTTGGAGGGAGATCGTTTTTATGTGCGACACTATAACAGCTGGCTGGAGCTAAATGTTTTCTGACTTTATTCAGTGCATTGACTCTTACTTTTAGACAAGGCAACCTCCCCCCTTTTTTTTTTTTTTTTTTTTTTTTTTTTGTTTGATTCAAATAAATATTTTAGCTTGTTATAGATATATGTGTTCTACACAATATTTTACAATTCGTAAACAGAATATAAAATTATGCACTGGTGTGCATTAGAATATCGAAATTAGAAGTTTAATAAATTACTTTTTTTCACATATAATGCACAATAAATTCAATTAAATTTAAATAATTTTTAATGGACAAAAATCGAAATGGCAGAATTAGTTCTTAACAATTTCATTTAGAATGTGCTGTTCACTTACAAATAAAAGAATTTATTTTAGAACACTGATGTGTTCATTACCTTGACAGGTAAACAAAATAAATATTCTATGTTGGGAAACAATAATTTAATTTTAATAATTCTGAAATAATATTTGCCCAAATAATTATTATTGCTTAAATACATGGGATGATGCATTTACAAAATAAATTGAGCTCTTGCCTGGGTTACTCTGGTTCAGTATCCTATCTTGGTCCAGCTGCACCAGTAAAACTTTCTTGTTTCTGAAATTCGATACTGAGATGAAATTCATACTGAACTTCCCACACTTTATTTCAATAAAAGGAGAATCTGGTTCATGTCAATAAAAAAAAAAAACTTTGATAATATTAATAAATTTTATTTAGTCTTTTGAAAGTACAAGCATGTGACTCCTCCAACTTAATAAATAAAAAAGCTAGTACAAAAATTACAAGTGCAAATTTTATATCCTATCTTTGCAACATTTTTTGATGTTGCCATTCCGGCAAAGCATAACTTTATTTATAATTCATGATCTTTACATAACTTTAGTCAGGTCTTGGAACATCTTTTTATGTTGTCTGATGTTGCCATTTCAGAAAAGCATAACTCTGTTTCCTTTATTTATAATTCATGATCTTTACACCCCTGCTCTTCACCATGATTAAAATTCATAGATTTGTTATGATCTTACTAGATAACAAGTTATTATAAGTTGTAATAGTAACATTTCAAAACACCATAAGAGTAATATTGAATGTTATATTATGGTTATAAATTTCTTATGCAAAATGAACAATTTTTATTTCTGTTTAAAAACTCTGCTTAATTTTTCAAATGGGATAGATGCATGTTCCATTTCATAGCAATGAGGAAAAAATGCTAATTTTTTTATAACATTCTTGTGTATTATATTGTAATAAAAAAATTAAAATCAGAATGCATTTTGGTCATGAAAAAGTCTGAAATATGAAAAGATAAGTTTCAGTGGGATCATTACATAACCATTTAGAACAGCATAAATAGTATTTCTGTTTATTATTTATACAAATTAAGCACACACACACATATATATATCTATATGTATATAAGTATTTCAGTCTTTTATATGAATTATATTTTCCCCCTCTCAGGTTGCTTGGGGAACCAGTAAGGTTACTGATGCCTTTAAAACTCCATATGATTTATTCGTCTTCCATCAAAAGGTTTGTCATTATTATGATTTTTTAACATTTTGATAGTCTGTATGCTATGTGTTATTAAGCATTTTCTGAAATTATTATTAATGTAAAATCACTAATATTTTCATAGTCTAAATTATGCAGTCGTAGGTGTCAAACATGGAGCTGTGTTTGTCTGATAAAAGTTTGTCAGTAAGACAGGGTTGCCACGCTACCTGGAAAACCGGAAAAAGTCAGGGAATTCGAAAATTGACCAAAAAAGTCATTGAAAAGTCAGGGAATTCGAATATTTTAGTCTAAATCTGGAAAAGTCAGGGAATTTCATACAGCGATTCCCCCAAAAAGCGAGTTTTGCGCCAACGTTGGAAGCCGATCACTTTCTTGGCGCGCGTTAGCGTCACTCGGGCAGCTGGCATAGAGCCAATTCTTGCAGCTTCAAACAGATTGTTAAGGCAAAGCAAGTTTCCAGTAAATTTGGCTCCCAGTTACCTCGAGAATCGAAATACTCGCATGCGCATGTGCAGTGCATGTTGAACTAAAGAAAATATGTATTCTTGGATCAAACAAAATCTGTTTAATCCCAGTATAGCGGTATCATAGAGGTTAGAATAGCCGCGGTGCACGGTACACACGGGATTTGGCGACATTATGATGAGAAGCAAACACTCCATTTTGGTGTTGGCTTCAATTTTCAAAATCGTGCCAAGACCGTAGCGTATAGTAGGATTTTACCGCAAAATCTTTTAAATACTTTTTTTTTCTTTTTAAGAAATGCCTTATTTGTCATTTTGCAGTAAAATAAAAAGATAGTAATCAGTCATCTAGGCTAACCATTTAATATAACTATATTCGCTAAAATATCGTTGATTATTGTAATTCAGTTTTTAAATTATTTTAATGTTATTCATATCATTTAATGTTGCTTCTTCCCCTTAAATTTATTTATTATTACTAAATAATACTTTCAAATTTCAGGAAATTTTCTCTTGCATAATCCTGGAACTAATTCTAGCAATATGATGACATAACATCACAAAATTCAATGCACATATTTTTTGCTTATGTGTTCAGCTAAATAAATATAAAATACCTAAATTTATTTAAAAATATCATTAAATAGATTTCTTTCTTTCGTTTAGCTGCAAAATGTCGGGAAAAAAAGACATTTTTTATCCACATTGAGCCGATTCTGATCTCAATTCTTCAGTGGAGAAAACAACTCCTATTATAGTTATAATAATAATCTATGAGGATAATATATAAGTCATATCTAATTGGCAAATTTTTGTTTTTTCAAATGGTACCATAATTAATTTACCTCTTAGCATAGCTAAAGTGCATTACGCGGATAGACTGGAATTTTCTTAAAACACACCTGGAAAAGTCAGGGAATTTCATTCTTCTGTTTGAGTGGCAACCCTGGTAAGAATCTTTTCTGCTGTACATCACATTGTCCAGACTTTCTGCAAATAAACAACTTTCTCTTTTTATGTAATATATGAAAATATATAGCTCTGCTTCCAAGTTGCTCTTGCCATATGCATGATTTTCTTGAAAAGAAAATTAGAATTCTTAACAAACAAGATTTTTGTTAATAAGTTACAGTCCTGTGATAAAATCTTTTGCATATGATTTATAAAAACAATTTTTTTGTTTTGCTTTGTTTCATTTGAGGATTGAGTATTTGGGTAAACCAACCATTTATAATAGATGATGTCAGATGGGACTAAATAGTCATTTACAGATAATGTTATAGATCCTGAGCTGTAAATATGCTTCCAAGATAACAGCATTTAAAAAATGATCCACAACAAATATCAGTACTTATTTATTAAAGCACAACTACCTTATTGCAGTCAGATGATTTTTTACAGTAGAAAAAGAATGATAACTTATAATTGTAAACAATTATTTATTATATACATACATGTTATTACGTATATTTTTACTCTTTAATTAGGTACTTATCCTGGAAATCAATAAACCTAGTTTTGTGGTGTTGCTCTACATTCAAAGCAGTTTTTTTCTTTATCAATTTTGCGGCAACTTACTGTGTTCTTGCCCAAATTTTATGACAGTTTTTTCCATTGCGAGCAAATTCAATTCCACAAGTACATATTTTAAATTGAGTTTAAGGCAAAAAAAATATCATGATTTATATATAAAAATTATTGGAACATGGAATCCAACAAAAAGCATATAAGGAAATAATGATGTCGCTTGTTAAAAACTGAAAGGGGTATGGTGGCTAGAGTTTGGCATATTGAAAAATTTGGTGACTTTTACTTATAGTAGTACAATATTATGTAAGTACTCAATATCATCAGTATAACAGTGAGTCATTGAATCATGCTCACAAAATGAATGAGTTCAAGTGTTTTGGTTAGGCAAAGTAGTGATATTTATTTGATATTAGTTACTGGTAATTTATTTTTAGCTGAGTTATATTCAACTAAATATTTTATATATTTTATACTTACCTAACTGTTCCTTGAATGTTCCCTTATATTATTTACTGTTCCTTGATGCTTGGCAGGCTTCTAAAATGTGATCACTATGGTTGAATTTTTATTTGAATTACTGAATGAAAAATTAATTTTATGAAACATTTATCCAGATTGAATTGAACTGATGTAAGGCATTTGATAATACTATGGAAAGGTACTTATGTGTTGTCTTATTGATTGCGAACATTAAATACCATTGAATCATGACGGTGAGGAAGTTATGCTGAAATTGCACTAGTTGTTAGTGTGGAATTGTGAGCCACACTTCTGACTGCAACTCTTCAGTCTCTCTGCACAATCCATGAAATAGCCACTGCTACTGAAGTATTTGATTTGCTTTGTTTTTGGTCTTCATAAAAAGGCTTTTGTCAATTTCTATTATTTTGTTAGGCTGTCTGATTTTAATGAAAGCTGTATTTAGAAAACTCTGAGAACAGACATCCTGCAGGCGATTGTTCTAATCTATTACTATTTTTTTTACCTTTCAGTAGAGGTTAATTCTTTTGACCAGCTGTAAATGAACTAGAGTTGGGTCACATGTGATTCTACAGCCCTCAAACTCTTCCCCTCCCTCAAAACTGTGAAGAAAAAAATGCAGCAATAACTTTAAATTTTTGTTCTTGCTTATAAAAACAAAGTATGACTTTTTGAGAATCAACAAGGGTTACACCAAACAAAAGTGTATGTTATTTGGTGACAGGTTCGTGGTCAGCAGGATAGTACTTAGGTACCCCTGTATATTTTAAGTCATTTGGTTATCCATTATTGGTAAGCACTGCCAAAGTAAAAAATAATAGTTGAAAGTTGATAATTCTATGATTATGCTTGACCATAAATATCAATCATTGACCTTAGTGACCTCTGCTGTGCAGTTTATGAATCATCCACCATTTGCTTATATTTACTAACTTATTAGCATTACTTCTATAATAGTCAAGTGATGATAATAATTTTCTTTTTTTTAGTTTTAAAATTTTTGATACAATAATCCGTATAACCATTTATGGGTTATATTGATTTAATGGAGGTTTAGAAACCAAATCTGTGGCTTCTCATATCCTTAGGTCTTGAAAGTGCACTGTTATAATGAATGAATGTGTATTGGATGACTGTAATAAAGGGGAATGTGATAAAAATATTCCAAATTTCTTGCAGTATCCACAGTTGTTCATTATGACATGAAAGTCTGCAATTATTATATTGTTTTGGCTTTCATTAGGACATTAATATAAAATTCTTTCTTCGTTGGACGTTAATAATTCTAATATCACTGTTTCATATAAATCAGTTCCTAATAAAAAAATATTATATATTATGCTGCCAAATAATAGGCATAAAAATTTAACGTAACTTTGTGTATTTTGCAAGACACACAATATCTGTTTTGTGAGGTGCACAGTTTCATTGCATCTGGCCTGATTCATTGAAGAAAGTATGTATTTAATTTTGTGTGCTGATTTGTGTTTTAATTTCAGGTGAATCTGTTCAAAGATTTTTCACATTTTCTTGTTTTAAGTAATTACAAACTGTTGCATTGTAGTAGATAAACCAGTCAATGGTGATATTTTTCATTAAGTGTAAAAATGTTTCAGATATCTCAATGGCAGTTTGGCAGTGTAAAATTGCAAAAATTTGTATCTGTGGTTTCATATCATAATAATGTGTTTTTTGTTTTAGCTAGTTCAGTTATTTCCCAGTGAAGCAAAAGTTACTAATCAAGAGAAATATATTCCACCTCTGCCTCGTAAGTCTGTTTTTATGCTCTTTGAAACTTATAACAGTCTTTTTTTTTTAGAAAAAAAGCCTTAATTTTTGTTTGGCAATCATCAAAACTTTTTGCCTAAATTTTTAATAATGTATCTTTTTATTTTACTGATTTTTAGGATTCTTGAATATTACAGGTGTTTGCATTAAGTAGCAGTAAGAATAAGGCTTTTCACTTGTAACATGGTTTAATAATTATGATATTAGTTACCTGTGTTTTATACAATATCTTTTATATAGTTCTAGATTTCAACATTGCATTTAAAATGTTTCTTTCAGCTTGTTGTCCTTCTTATCCTGAAAGCCTTTTTTGTTCATTACTTTCAAAGATTTAGGAAATGTAAGTGTATGGCAGACATGAATTAAATTACCAATAGACAGCTCCTTCTTTTAGCAGTAATTTAAACGCAATAGCCATAATAAAAATCACCAAATTTTTGGGATGTGCCAAACTGTGGCAACCATTCTCATAGCAGTCTTTCAGTCAAGCAACACTTTCCATTTTTGTGTGTGATCTTTTTGTTGTATTCTAAATTCAAATGGTTTTTATAAACAAATCATGAAATTTTTTGCCGTATACTTAGAATTTTCAAATATGAGCTTGTGGAATGAAAGAAACTGAAGTAAAATTTCTGCCAGATTGTAGAATTTTGCTGAAATTTTTATACCGAGGATTGCATGAAGCTGAGTCTTTGCAATTCTCTGATTTTGTTTTTTAAGTGAAAGCAGATCACTGTGTACTTCAGGAGAAGATTAGCGCAAAAAAAATTACATAAAGATTTGAAGAATTTTTTTTATTGTATCGCATAATCCACATTTAATAATTAATTTCTGTTTTAAATTGTTAAAGTATGTTTCATTTTTGTATGTTGATAAATTTTACGGACTTGCAATAAATGTCAATAGTTTGGAAAGCTTTCTAAGAAAAAAGGTGAAAAAAACCATCGCTTGCAACCAATAAGTAAGTTTTACCTTTTCATGAGTCAAAAAAGTTGCCAGGATAGTTTGGTTAATACATAAGTACCAAACAAAGGAAGGGTTTACTTTTTGATTACCCGCACCCCTGCTGTCAAGTCACAAATTCATTGCCGATTAATTTTTTGATGAGCTGACGCATGAAAGGCCAACAGCCATTTTCAAAATGGCTACATGATATGGTATCTATCAAACAGAAAAATGAAAAAATATAAAGTGTAATTCTATGAAAATATTTAATGTTTTTAATTAGATATATCATGAATTAAATACATATTTATTTAAATAAATCAGGTTAAAAAATAATATTCTTAAAAACTTCATCTATTGCTTTTATATAGGTTAATTTGTTAATCAGTAACAGAGGTTAAGTGTAAAAAAACAAATATCTGGCATTTGGGCATATGGCAGCAGATTTGAATGAAAAGTGAAAATCGTATTTACAATGGATGGTTTTAAAGTGAATCAGTGCAAAATCGTGTTTTGAGACTAATTTTGCACTAATGAATGCATAAGTAGTCTATCATTTTAGGGAATAAATAAGGGTACTATTCTGTTAGAGTGGAATCAATAAAAAATGTACTCTTTTTTTTTTTTCACCAATTGTTGCCAAGTGTAAAATTATAAAATAATGATGGAGTTTAAAAAAAACTTAAAAAATAATAATAATAATAATTCTGTAAAAAACCAATTTTTCGCCCTTAATTCGTAAAGTAAATTTTTCTTTTTAATATTTTAATCTGCAATATTCTACGCACAAATAAAAAATGACAGAACAAAACAAAATTCAATTTTAAACAAGTGGCATAAAATTATAAATATCATTTAATATTGCAGAAAAAATTTCAGTTTGTGAATAAAACTGATGCCACATAAATTCTATCAAATATGTGCCCTGCTGACGTTTATTTCTCCATTTAACACTGCCCCACAATCGCTCCACAGTTTGGGTGTGGCATCCAGTTTCAAGGTCTGCAAAATGATAACTGATTCACAATGAAACCCAGCATACCTTAATCCCTCTTACATTCTTTCCATCAGTCTGAAAATATAATGCTGCCATCTGCGATGTTTTCTTGAATAGCTGTCATCAATATTGTAGTGCAATGATTGGGAACGGCAACAAGAAAATATTCTTTGCTTTCTTGACATAAATCCCGAAATCCCCATCGTTCCAGAAAAACACATTTTTTTAAATGATTTTAAATTAGGTATTCCAATTTATTGTCATGCTATGGCTGATTTCTAACTGAAGTTAGCAAAATTCAGTCGATGTCAATTAGAAAAAAAGAATGGCATTGAGGAGAGAAAGATGCAAGCCTTTAAACCATATTTGGCTCTTAATCCTTTCCCCCCTCTCCCCCAAAGCAAGAACGCACATTAACAGCACTGTATAGGAGCTTTGTTTGATTCAAAAGATAACTTCATCAGATGCTTTTGAAAACTAGGTCTATTGTTATGAATTATTCCTTTTTTCAGAAAGAATCTTATGGCACCCTCTTTGTCATTAGGTAATCCATCATATTAAAAAGGCGAAATATGGCAAAAAAAGTAACGAGTGATGATATTTCAAACAAGAAATCTTGGAATCTCATGCCCCAATATTTCAAACATAAATAAAAAGGACTCAAAATAACGAGTGACAATATTTCAGATGAAAATTAGAAATCTCAACCCACGATATATCAAGCATTAAATTATCGAGACATGATATTTAACATGTTGTTGAAGCATTGTTTTCTTCTAAATTTTCTTCATTTTTAACTGACGCCGCTCTGACAGAATAGTACCCAAATAAGTAAGTAAAAGAGGATATAATATAATAATAAAAATAATAAATATTAATTGTTTGTTAGAGAAAGATATGTGTGAAAACTCCAGAAAAAGTAGTTTGAACATTTAACAAAAAATTCAAAATTGAATTTTATAAAAATCCCTTGAAGATGCACAGTTTCACTGTTTAGAAAAATGTGTTCCAAATTTTATAACGTTAGACCTGTTTGTCTTGAACATTTAACAAAAAATTCAAAATTGAATTTTGTAAAAATCCCTTCAAGATGCACAGTTTCACTGTTAGAAAATGCATTCCAAATTTTATAATGTTAGACCTGTTTGTCTCTGTGTAATGTAGTACACACTTGCACACACTGATGAACTGTGTTTTATTATTATAAATTTAATTATTCAGCTTCACATGCAATTTCAATATTGGATTTTAATTGTATCAGTCATAATTATTCCACTATAATTTCAGATTTAGCTTGATGAAGCCTGAATTATAATTTCAAACTGAAATTTATCAGAGCCGAAAATAAGATTTTATCTGTAGTCATGCATTTTTTGTCCTATAGTATTTTCATAAATAGGTTACAATATTTTTCCTATTTTTCTGGGAGTTTTTGATATCTCTCTGATTCTGGCATTCTTTATTCATAGCAGAAGACTTAATGTGAAGATTTTGTATCCATATTGATAGTTTATAAGAAATTAAAAATTGTAAATTAAAATTAAAAATTGAATTATTACAATTTGATCATCATTGTGGCCGGGAAGATTATGCTGTCATGTGCTAGCAGAAATATTGCAAATTTACCATTTAGATTAATATATCAGTTTCTGATCCAACATTACTAGCATTGATTTCATATATGACCATTAATGTAATTTTAACTCGTATTTGACTTGATATGATAATGACACTAATACAATTTAGGTAAGTCTCAGATACATGTCAGGGAATTGGCTCATTTTTGTTCTGTTCATTATATATATAAACTCGTATTTGAGACTTTTTTTATCATCATGTTATTTTCTGTTTGAGTATTTTTTTATTTAGTAGTGCGTAAAATTTCGTTGAAAAGATCTTGCGTAGAATGTTTTCTACTTTGTTTATTAGTTTCTGTATTATTATAATGTTACAAACTGTATTTCGCTATTATATCTTCTGTTAATAAGTTCATCATATGCTATCTATCCATTGGTGAATAATGAGATATAAATGGACCTAAGTTTATCATATTAAAATGTCTCACATGTGTGATAAAATGTTGTTTATTATTTTATTCATGACTGAAGAAGTGGAAAGTAATTTTTGTTTTCTCTTTTAAAGATGCAATAGCAACTTGGAATAAACAGAGTCCATTGTCAGAAAGTATAATAGCCTCTGTAACAGAATACATTCAGTAAGTTTTATATATATTTATATTTTTATTTAAAAAAACATTTATTTTGAGTATGCCAGTTTCATAAAATATTTGTGTAATTTTACTGAAAAATAATGTATTACAGCAGTATCCCATTTAATGAAAGTAGAATGTTCTGCGAAACGGTTCATATGCTAATTCAAAATGTCGACAGAAGCTGAAAACGTTGTGTGTCGTTAATTTAGAAAGTGCGCTTATAAAGTAACAAGACCAATGAAAAAGCCAAATGATAAAATAAAAAAAGTGGACAAATAAATAGATGTTTAGAAAGAATGATATCTCAACTATTTTTAAAAGCAGTTTAAACTGGTTATTTTGTCATTCGCATCAGAGTGCCAGAATCACTGTCATTTACTGAAAGACATTGTAAAAAAATATTTTCTTCAAGACGGAACAATGTTATAACATTAAATTTCATTGTAAATTACAAATTAAGTAAATCTCTTACTGAAACATTAAGAGATGATTCAAACGGTATATTGTGATGCATCATTATCAAGAACATAAGTGTATGAGTGGTACAATTACTTTAAAAGTGGGCATAAAAGCAACAAAACTGAACCAATGATATGATGCCCTTCAATTTCAAAGAATGAGAAAAATGTGAAGAAAGTTTTTTGGTCAAATTGGAAACGTGTATAACAAATCAGCAACTTTTAGGCGTACATGAGATAAGCAAAGAAAGCTCTAATTTTAATTTTATTTGATCTACTGAAAATGTGAAAAGTTTGTGGTCAATGTCTGTTTCAGATTTTGACAGGAAAGCTTGCTGGGAAGATTTGCTGGCTAGTGCTAAACAGGACAACAATTTCTTATAGTGTGTCATAGCAGGAGATGAGACCTGGTGACTACAATATGGCAAAAAGACAAAGTGTGCAATGGAAATGACCATCTCCAATTAAAAAGATGTTGAAATCAAAGGATAAGATGATTTGGTATAGTTTATTACGGCAAAACACACTAGAGCTATCTGTTTAAAGAAAGAAATGCATTTGTGGATTTAAACTGTCTCATATACACATTACACATGGGAACAACATTGATGGCAGCTAGCCTATTTCCCTGGAACTACCAGTGTTCAGCAATTTCAATGCTCGGCCAGTGGTGGACTCTAAAGACTAAGATAATGCTGATAGCATTTTTATTTATTACAAAGGACTTATTCACTGTGAATTAATCAACTAAGAAATAAGATAAGGCGAGTTGGGAAAGAACTTTTTGATTTCGGACAATGAATTCTTCTATGTAATACAGTAGAGTCCTGCAAATTCAACATAATGTGGTCTGAGATACTGCTGAGTTTACGGAATAAGGGGTGAGTTTTTCAGAACTCTTAATATCTAATTATAAATTACTCTAGACATTTGTAGCACAATATTGGACACGGAAAAGTAAAGCATAGAATTAAATTAATGTAATTAATATAAATTTTTTTATACCAAGTTCTAGCACAATAGGAGTCATAAAAAAACAAATAATGTTAGATAATTGAGTAAAAAAAACTTACATACAAAAATGAAGAAATATTATTATTAAGTTCTTCGTAGAAAAATATGATGTGGTAATAGATTGTCTCTCACCCTCGTGTTCTAAAATTTCACAATTTTCATCTTGTCCCATCCATTCTTCAACATCACCATCAGTAACTTCTTCTCAACCTGGAATTTCCTGAAGTAAGTCAACTATTTCACAATTTTCTGTCTCTTCTCTGCTTTCGTGAAATTCGTTTCCTGGGTGGTTCGAGAACAAAGAAGGCTTATCCTGCTCGATTTCACTCCCCAAGAATGAGCTATCCATCCAACATAACTATTTTCTTCAGTTTCTCAATCTTATCACACCCTTCCTCCATGGCTAGGACAAGAGATGAAAGAAGTTTATGTCTGTATTTTTTTGTCAATTCCTCCAAAATGTCCTGGTCCATCGGCTCACACTAAAGTTACATTAGGACGGGAAAACATTGTTCTTATATCTTTGTCTCATAACTGTTCTGCATAAGGATGTCTAGAATGAGAATCGTCTACCTTGGTAGATTTATTTATTTTGAAAACTTTTCCATCGATGCAACAAACTGCTGATGAAACCAATCATTAAATATTGCCCCATTGATCCATGTGTTTGATTGATTCCAGTACCAGACAGGAAGATCATAGTTGGTTTCGGTCTCATTAGTGTACTTTTTTATGTTTTTAAACGCCCAGGGATTTTTTTATTTGCCTATAAGCGCCAGTTTGAACTTATGCCTGCCTGTTGCATTGCTGCATGCCAAGATTGTGATTCTCTTCTCCTTGCCTCTTTTTTTAGCTGGGTGCCGATGTTTCTTCCCTGGATACCAGCATTTTCAAATGTAGAATTTGAAAATTCAGACAGTTCTCATCACAATTATAAATTTGATCTCCAGACATGCCCTTTTTTTCAATTAGTTTCTGAAAATCGTGCTTGAATATTGTAGCATTTTCCAAGTTAGCAGATAGCTTTTCCCCGCAAACGTTAAACTGCCTGATGCCATACCGCTTTTTCCATCTGTCGAGTTTGCCAGCACTAGCAATTGCCTGAGCTCTCATTCTTGAAATTCATCATACAACTTCAGGGCTTTCTCTTGTAACATTGGTCTTGAAATTAATGTTCCCTTTTCCTTTTGCTACACCTGAACCACGAGTAAAGCGCCTCGCTCACTTTTTCCGTATTCACCATCTTTCATACTTTTTCTTTCGTTTAAACTATCTGTGCATGCTCTTTTCACACACCAAAGCTCGATTTCAAACCTCTTTTTCCACTCTATCAAAGTAGTCCCATCTAACACCTAAATTCATGGTAAGTTCGTTTACACTTTCCCCATTGTCCAGTCTGGTTTCATTTTTATTGTCCCATTAGTTTGTTTTCTTTTTGAATGACATTTTCACTGCACAGAATATCAAAATTTCTCAAAAGTATGTTAACACGTATATGCCTGTACGTAAACTGAGAAATGATACCCGCAATGAACTGGTGTGAATTTAGCTTGCAATAAGATGCAGTCTCAAAACTTCAGAGAATTCTCCTAACGTTTTGCAGCAATAGAAAGGAATGTGAGACAGCGGCCAGCTGCTACCTGACTTTCTTCCTATCCTTTAAAGAAGCAAACAGCATTGCGAAGTCTTACAACATATCTTGAAATTTGTTAGGCAGTTCCAAGAATTAATGGCACAATGAGAAAATGGCAAAAATTACAGAAAGAGAACACTCTTTGAATAGCACAGGAAAAACATACGCATAAATAATAATTATATGTACTTTGTGTAATATCTGCTGTGTTTGGCCTAGAGCTATGTTTAAGAAGTTCCTAAAAATTTGTTGAGTTGTATGGAATGTCGAGTTTGCGGAACTCTTTACTTTAATACTAGGCCCCATAAAGCATTGTATTTGAACAGTATTATTACTAAGTATTCACTTGCAGGGGTAAATCATCTGCCATACTGTCACGACTTATCGCAGCTACACAGATTTGAAAATAGCTTTTTAATATAGCATTTTGGTTTTCCTAGATCTTAGAAATCATACTAAATAATATAACTTAAAATAACTGTAAAAGAATGTATGATATATTTCCTATTTATATGAGATACCATATAATAAATAGGACTGTTTTGTCAGTTCATCTGAAACCTAAAAGAATTACGAGCACACTGAAAAAAGTGATATCAGTAATGATAGTATAACAAATAGATAAAAGATGAAGATGCAAGACCTCTCGTGTAAGAATGAGAAAATAAAGATAATCTATTTGTGACGCAGACATTCGGATTGATCTTCACAATTTATTTATCTGTATGTGTAGGTGACCCAGTAATTGAAGGTAGAGGGTCATTTTTTGCTGTATGATGTTTTGAGCTTGAATTGAGTGTACTTGCCTGCTAAGAGCGACAATTTTTTTGTTGTTGTTGTGCAGTTATTTAATAGCAATCCAAATATCCTGTTGAGCTGTCTTTTTACTTGTATGTTCATAATTAAAGCCTTTTTTTTCTTTTCAATTATAGCATAAAACAAATATTAAATCTTTCCCCTCCTGCCCCCCCCCCAATGAAATTGAAAATTATCCTAGGATTTCTTTTGCTGACCCCTCCTCCCCCGAAAAAAAAAAGCTTCAAATTTAGGTCATAAAGTGAGATTGTCTCTTTTAATATTGTGTTAAATTATGTCTGCTGTAATTGTAATCTCGTTGCATAAAGTCTTATCAATAAGCATTTAATGTTATTTTTCATTGTATTTAACTAAATGTTGAATGTTATATTCCTTTTCTAAGGCAGTTGAATTCCAGACTTCCTGGATACATACTCGAAAGTGAATTTGTCACAAACTTCTTTATGCCTTCCCTTCCCAATAGAGTGGGACTTTCAAGATGTGCTAGAGGCTCAGATGGGGGTCAAGGTGAAATACCACCAAGAAACCCACGTCTGCGTTCTCTTACTATATATAACTCACAGATATCAGACAGCTCTCCTGGACATCGAACTGAAAGTAGACCAAAAAGCTTGCATGGGTTTGCACCTAGAAAACATCCTGAAAATGGGTAAGTCTTATTTTAAACAAGTATCAGCTTTGATTGAAAAATATTCGACTAAAACTTGGGAAACAGCTTTAACTTTGGAATTAGTCTGAACAGTCCTTTCATTAGTGGAAATGTAATTCAAAATCCGTTTTAAAAAATGCTTTTTCACATTTTCAGTGTGTGTTTTGTGTAATTAAATTTTGAAGCCTTTCATTTGCATTTTTAGTTTGTGGCTCAGCTAGAAATCTGAAGAAGGCATGTCAGGAACAGGAAATCTGGGATTGTGATAAAATACAATCTTATCTCAGATAAGAGAGCTGGTAGTTTTCCTCTGTTCTTTTTGTATTGCACAACTACTTAAAGCAGTAGAGAATGCTTAGCTTTTGTTCTATCCTGCTTTCTGTCGATAGTATAGATATCGCTCTTCCCTCCCCCCCCCCCCCATTTATTCTTCTGAAGTTCTAGTAACTGGCTTCTCAGGGCACTTGAAATCTGCCATATCTTTTTATCGTGATGATACAGATCTAGAACTTCCTGGTGTTTTCATTATGGAGTCTGATTAGCATATTCTACTGGCATCAAAATAAAAACCTTGACTGTCAGGAATTTAGGTATAAGTTTTCTCTTAGGTGGCACATATCTGCAATTAAAATTACAGATACCTAATCATAACAGTGCTTATGCTAATTCGTCTACAGTATTCCCTATTAAACAGTGCTTTGTTTAGCCATATTTGCTATTATTGAACTTGTCTTTAATTTGTGTAATTATAACGTGGTTAAAAATGCCTATTTTATTATCTTAGTGGTTTTCAGTTTCTTTGGGATAAATTTTTTGCAAATTTTGTAGCCAGAATATGGTTTACTTTTGTTGCTCGTAACTTCATAAAACTAGCAGCTTTGAGCATGAGATGTATAGCTACAAGTAAGTAGACTAGCAGCCCTAACAAAATGCATTTTATGCAGTATAAGGTTTGTAATCATTAAAGATCCATTTTGGAAAAGAAAACGTGAAGTATTTTTTCTGTCATATTTTTTATATTTTCCATATGCCTTAGAAATCTTTTAATTACATTGCTACCTTTCATTTTATATGTAATGGTATTTAAGCTATTTAAAAAATAAATATTTTTTATATTTTTATAATACAGTACAAAATTTGAGATCCGGACGTCCACTATCCGAAATGATCTGAAATCCAGACCTCAAAGCGACAAACTTTTTGTGTGTGTGTGCTTTATGCATGCACATTTGAGTTTTCCTTCCATAATAAAACATCTGGAGAGTCCCGATTCTTATTTCACTTAGGCACTAAATAAAATACTGCGTTATTGAAGAAACAATCATGTGCATAAATTTAAATAGAAATTTAAATAAAAAGCATAAATTTATGAGATCATCAATAATTTAGCTCCATAGTTGCGTAACTGCTTGGCCATACATCTCAAGCCGAAATACTCTACATAGGAACAACGTTGATTTTGCATTATATTGAGTATATTATATCCCTGATGCCTATGTGGCAAATCATTATTTATTATATTTTGCTTTCGTCACCACATGTTTATCAATACATGGCAGCTTCAGTAATGACCCACACAGCAATGTCTAATTTTTTTTTTATTAGTAATTGAATAACAAGAGTATGGCAACCTTTTATGCTAACATTACGCTTGGCGATGATTACAGATTTAAATTAAATGCACTAAGAAATGTTGATGAGAAAAAATTTAACAAAAATCTCTTTTCATGTGCTAAAAATAGATTTTGTTAATGAAATTTTTAGGCCAAAAGGTTACATTTAGTGCTATTTGAATTAAGAATAACTGATATGTTATTCACATAAACCCAGAACCAGTGTCTTAGTTTGTATGGCCACCACAGGCAGCAGAATGTAGGGAAGACAAATTTTTTGGAATTTAAAGAAGCACCTAGTGGCAAAATTAAGGGATGAAAAATTTTTTATAATTTAGGGAAAGCACTGGGATTTAAAGTTTAAGGGCAGTGAAAATTTAGAACTTAAGAAGTCGCTTTGTATAGTTTGACCGTCTCAAACGCAACCTTGGCTGGTATTCTATTCAAGTAGACTCATCCAAAAGGGGCGGTATTACTTGCTGTGCCATGAAAGGTCACATGAAGACCTTCGGAAAAAGAGAATTTATATGCTCAAGGGAAAGAAAGTCCCCATCCTTCCACTCTAATTTGAGAATAATTTGGTCCGAATGGTGCATGCTTGTTTGCGCTCATGGTCGCAGATGAGGCAGTCGAACTATAGTAGAATTTAGGATCCAGAGACTACATCAGGTGGTATCTAGTACCGGTCGTA
Source organism: Stegodyphus mimosarum (assembly GCA_000611955.2). NCBI lineage: Eukaryota > Metazoa > Arthropoda > Arachnida > Araneae > Eresidae > Stegodyphus > Stegodyphus mimosarum. The sequence continues at coordinate 30,026 of KK120693.1, read as the reverse complement.
TGTAAGCCTTAAGTATATGTGGGAGTTTATTTATTCAGGACTCAGATTAGTCTTAAGCATGTGCATGAAATAGACATAGGTATAATAAATAACTGAACTAATACATTTCAGTATGCGATAGAAGCGAGACAAAATTTAGTGAAACAACTTGTCTTTCATCGTCAATCTTATGTATAGCGGACGCTATTAAGCTAGACTAAAATTATCTTTACTGATTCTAAGGAATTTCAGTTAATGTAGCAGATTACACTGCTCCTTAATCTTTGAATTTGATCCAAGTTAGTATTTTTTGCAGACTTTTATTATTACGGCAATTTTATAAAGATTAAAGCTCAAACCTTCGATTTTGTCGAAAAGAGTTTCTAATTCTGAAGCTGCCAAAGATCTACAAAGCAAAAGCATGTTTCGATGTCCATTAAACAAAAAGTGGAATTGCTGCAAAAAATGGATAAAGGCATATCCGTCTCAATTGTCCAAAGAGCATTGGAAAGTCAGCTGTATATGACATAAAAAAAAAAGGAACCTTGAATTTTTTGTGGATTTTGGCATCTCACTCGCAATGGATAACAGAAAAATTGTTTGTTAAGCTAAAAGTGGCGATCATGACAAAGTGATGACTGAATATGTCAGACAGCGTCGCAGCAAGGGCGTGCCATTGACGCGTCTAATACTAATGGCTCAAGCCAAAATATTTCATGAAGAAATGAACTTAAAAACTGAGTACACATATTTGTCAGGTTGGTTAACCAAATTTAAAAATTACCATGGTATAAGGCAATTGAAAATATCAGGTGAAAAGCTTCAGCTTATATTGAAGGTGCTGAACTATTTGCAGATGAATTCGTTGATTTCTACTAGTGAACATTTATCTCCAGAACAAATGTATAACACTGATGAAACTAATCTTTTCTGGCAATATGTACCGCGAAATACCTTGGCAACCTCTTCAGAAAAGGCTCCAACTGGTGTCAAAGATTTCACAGTGAGACGAACTATTTTAGCATGCGCAAATACTGCAGGAACGCATAAGTACAAACTTTTCATAATCGGAAAACATACGTAACCTAGAGAATTTAAATGAGTAACTATTTTCCCCTTCATATATTGTACAAATAAAAGAACGTGAATGACACAAGCGTAAATGAATGATTGGTTTGAAACTCATTTTATACCTGAGGCTCGGCGACATTTGAATTCTGTTGGTTTACTTAATGACTCAAAAATAGTCCTGATTGTAGACACCTGTTCAGCTAATGTAGCCGTATTATTCTTTCCTCCAAATTGTACGTCTGTCATTCAGCATATGGATACCGGAATAGTGAGTGTGTTCAAATGCAAATATAAATTATCATTGTTTAAATCTATGTTAAATTTCTTGAACAATGGCAGAACCATTCAAGAATTTTTGAAATATTTTAGGATAAAATCTCCTGGGTGGAGCATAGCAAGATCGTGGGAGGATGTCTCCAGGTACTTTAAAAATGCTTGCCATATTTTATGGCTAGCTACCATATTTCATGGTGAGGATGATGAGAAGATGATAGCCATGAATTTGAAGATTTTCGGATATCGCAAACCAAAGGTGAAATTTTTCAATTAATGGATTTTGTAAAGAAATGGAAGAAATGTTATTGGATTTTGTAAAGAAGTGGAGAAGCGATAATAGATGAAGATGATATAACAGTAGTTTTTCATTGCGATGACAATGCCCCAATCATCAATCAGTTAACAGACGGCAAAATCTGTAGTATGGTTCTAGATCCAGAAAATACCATCACTGATAGTGAAGAGAGTGATAGCGAGGGTATTGGAAGCAAAAAAATTTCTCTGGACAAGTTAGTTGGAATTTTCGACACAGTAATTACAGGACTTGAACAGTTTAACTTTGTAACTGAACAAGAAATTATGTAAAAGTACTAGCGCAAAAAACGAAGCAACTTAAAAAGCTTACATTGAAAGAAATGTTTATTAAAGTAAACAAATAAGTGTTAGCTTTTTTTTATAAATTTTGATATCCTGTAGGTCATAAATGCTCTTTATTTCATAAATTACTATTTTATATTTTTAATTGTATAATTTCTGCATGCCATCTTACTAAATTTAAATTGATGATCTAATATCCGAAAAAAATCCCAAATCTGGAGTCACCGAAGTCCTGACGAGTCCGGATCTCGGACTTTGTACTGTATCATGTTTTTGAGTTTATATATGCCGAGTTGAAATATGCAGTTCATAGTTTTCTAATAATCCAGGCTGCATAGCAATAATTAATTTAAGACCTGTGCATTTTGTTACAAATTCTTGTAAAGTTATTAGCAAAAGATTTTCAATAAAACTGTTTAATGTGTGTATATATATATTATGTGTATATGAGTGCAGTCTTTCAACTTTTGCTTAAGCATTAATTTGATGCAGTAGTTACAGTATTTGGATGTCATGTTATATAGTGGCATGTCATTATGCATTTTGCTTGTGATAATTCATTTTTTGAATTTCGGATTTGCAGTATAAACGTTATTTCAGTTAAGATTGTAGTTGAGAAGAAGCAGCTGATATATTTCTGCTTTTGCATATGAAAGATAAATTTTTAGCAGAAATTAATTTGCTAAAAGAAGTTTCTATTTTTTATTGCAGAAATTGGATGTGCATTTCGTCTGACATAATGATAAATAAAAATGGAGCATTTAATGGCAAATGTTAATTAGGTGTTTTTAAAGAAACATGGAATAACTATTATTGTAAAGCATTAGTATTTATCGAATTCAGTTATAATTAGGATTCCAGTTTTTATTATCAGTATGATTTTCTGCTTTTTCATAGGTTATATAAGCTGAATATGCCATTATTTAAATGAAAATAACACTAAGCTGTCAAAATATAATTATGAAAGGAATTGATGTCTTAAGTCTTACTGTTTTATTATTATTATTATTTAAAAAGATTAGTAACTATTTTGTCCTTTTAGAATGCCTTTAATTTAATCACATGTTTAAGTTAATTGTATGTTTCTGACTGTTGTCATGTTTTTGATCTTTTAAAGGTGTAAATGGTATTTATAAATTTTATGTGTAAGGCATGTTTGTTATTATATGTAAATGAGTTAAAATGTTTTTAATCACGTAATTCCCTAAAACAGACGTCATGATTATATTAATTTTTTTTAATTAAATAGGGGCAGTATTTGCAGTAGAGTGTCTCCATCTAATTCTCCATTACAGTCGCCATTGTCATCACCTTATGCTTCTCCTGCAAACTCTGAAACAAATTCTAGAGCAGCTTCGCCTTGGAATCACTCCACTGCACTCAATTTAGAACGTGGAGCTTGCAGTATTTCTGCCGATTCATCTGCTGTGGAAAAAGTTCTAATGAAAGAGCAGATGCATGATCATTGGGATACATTAAGGAATTACAGAATTGAAGAGGTTCTCTCTCTCTCTCTTTCTTACACTTTTAAATTAGGTTCTCTAATTTTGGGTTCTTTTTTAGATTTATATTGGAAAATGTTAAGAATTGTTGATAAATACATTTGAGAAGTTATTTATTTCTTCATGTTTTAGGTTTTGGTTTTTATATTTTATTAGATATTCTGTTGAATTATTGAAATGCTAGTAAAAAGTTTTATGTGTAAAAGTATTATGCCGATTGTATTAACCATTATTTCAAAAACTCTGAGGGCAAGAAAATTAGAATTCTGTAATTTTTTTGAAGGAGGCTAATTTTCATTGAAGTTATTAACTTGTTTAGCACATTAAAGACCAGAAATATTTTTACGTCCTTGTGCAAAGTAAAGGAAGTATTGTAATCATAAAAAATTCTAGGTACCATATTTCAATGAAAACATCTATTTTGACTGCTATCAAATGCAATTTAATTATGTTTTTGCATTACATCTGTACGTAAGGACAGAATAAAGTATTCTTTTTCCTCAAGTAAAGTATAAAACTGATTTCAAATGGATTCAGAAGAGATTTTTTCATGGTGTCTGTACGTACGTATGTATCTTGCATAAATCAAAAATGAGTAGCCTCAGAATGTTGATATTTTGTATATAGGCCTGCTATAACATTTAGTTTTGCACCTCCATTTTTGGTTGCAATTGGCCACACCAAAAGTATATAAATGTATATATATACCCACTCTCTTACTTGGCTCGGTGAGCTTTTTTTTTTATGTTGGTAAATTGTGCATTTTTTGCTTTAAAAATGATTCAGTTATGTTGTTCTTATCTTCCGGTTAAGGATTTTATGGTTTTAGTTAATTTGCTTAAAAGTTGAAGTGTGGCTAACCCCCCTTTTTTTTTCTCATAGCAGCCATATTTGTTGCCATTTCAAACTTAGCAAAATAGTGAATTAATTACACTCATGTCCATAAATTAAGGATAATTCGGAGTCACGCGGAAATCAAACTAAAATAAATATATCACCTGTAAAATCACTACACACATCTTCAAGAATCATATGCAAATTTCAGGAAGTAACCAGATGACACCGATGGTACGTCACAATGACGAGAGTATAAGAGAGTGATATATAAGGAATACAGGCAAAGAAATAAAATTGTTCGCAGGCGCTTTATAAGCATTTCAGTGCAACAAACGAATAGTTATGACACAAAGGACGCATTTGGATGATTTTTTACGTGGTAGAATTGTCGGCCGTCTGGAATGTGGGCGTACCCGACTGGAAGTATCAGATGAAATCTCCAGGCTTTGGCAACGATTCCAAGATGGTGGTAATGTGAGTAGATGTTACAGCACAGATCGCCCCAGAGTTACAACGCCGAATGAGGACCGGTATATGGCAGTCACTGCCAAAAGAAACAGGCGAAGCACAGCCTCAGACCTGTCTCGTCAGCTCTCTTCAGCCACTGGTGCGAGAATTTCAAGGCAGACCGTGTACAGACCCTTAGGGCAGATTGATCTATATGCTCGTAGACCTGTCAGATGCGTTCCACTTACTGCAACTCACTGTCGCCTGCGGTTAGCCTGGAGTAGAGAGCATGCATTGTGGACACCGCAACAGTGGGCTTGTGTGATGTTTTCCGACGAGTCCAGGTTTAGTTTGCAGTCTAATTCTCGCCGGGCTTTCATATTGGAGAGCTCCAGGTACCCGTTACCACCAAGAAAACATCATTGAACGACACCGTTACGGTGGTGCAGGAGTGCTCGTTTGGGGTGGAATTATTCTGGGTTCCAGAACTGACCTGCATGTTCAAATTGGAACCATGACAAGCCAAATCTATCGGGACGTCATTCTGGAACAACATGTACGTTTGTTTCGGGGCGCCATGGGCGCACAATTTGTGTTTATGGATGACAACGCCCGTCCTCACCGTGCAAACATCGTAAGCGAATGCCTTCAATCGGAGGATATCACCCGTATGGACTGGCCAGCATTCTCACCGGACTTGAATCCAGTAGAGCACGTGTGGGACATGCTTGGCCGACGAGTTGCAGCCCGTCAACCTCCTCCTACATGTCTACCGGAACTTCGGAGAGCATTGCTTTTTGAGTGGTGTAATATCCCCCAAGATCAGATCGATAATTTGATACTCAGCATGCCTAGGCGTTGTACGGACTGTATTGCATCGTCTGGGAGACATACAATGTATTAACAATCATACCAACCATGTAATATTGGTTTTTTGTAAATAGGTTTTTTTTTGTAATTTGCTCCAGGGAGAAAAAATCACTAATTTTTTTAATAATATCAAACATATAGCATCTTTTTTTGCTCTTTACCTTTTGTTTAATAAATAAACTTTACAAATAAGTCAAATTTGTTTTGCTTCTAACTCTTCCTTTGCCTGATTTTGCATTATCCTTAATTTATGGACATGAGTGTATTTTAGTTTTGTGCACTGAAAAATCTGCCTTCTTGCCTGCAGGCCAAATTGCATTTTTTTTGTGCAGAAACTCAGATTTTAATTGTAAAAATTGTTTTTTTAATTGTTTCACCTGTATTTGGTGTCTTATGTTCTTCTATATCATTCAATCTTTAAAGAAAATATTTTGAGTTTTTATGTATTTTTGCCTTGTTGCAAAGTGAAAACTGAATTAATTGGATGAGAAAAATATCTTTAATGAAATTTGAGGAAATAAGTTTAAATGAAATGCAAGAAAAAAAAATGCATATGATATAATATTCCATACAAGGAAGTAGCGCTGTATGCATCAGTTTTACTCCAATTATTTTCCTTTTGAGCTCCCCTTCCCCAAAGTCAACCATAATTTTGTTTAAATCTCACCAAAGTTTTATAATATTTATTTTAATTTTTTAGTGTTTGAATGTAAAACATCATTTTGCATTATGAAACAATTAATTTGCAATGCGTGCTTAAAATTACTACTTTTCATGAACTGTAATCCTGATATGCTATCTGAAAAAATAATCAACATAATCCATAATAATATGAAAAAAAAGTAGTACAGCTCATCAAATGTAGAAAAATACTCTCTTATTCCTGTAGTGGTCAAGCAGGTCCCTTTGCTATATATATTTCCCAATGTTAGCATGCACTTGGCACTACATTGAGACTATGCAAAAATTATCACTGAACTGTTCTGTTTGATTTATGAAGTAGACCTTATCTTTTATACTTCTTTTTATTTCGTGTATTGTATTTAACACGAAGCCTTGTAACAGTTTTAAATATTGTTGCTAATCTTTTGTACAATTTAAATAGATGAACATTAATATGTATCTTAATGGCAATGTTTTAAACACAGGCTCTTGCATAAAGAATGTAATTACTTTTATTTTTAAATATGTTAGAATGTGTTTTCTGTTCTTGCTTGTATGTCACCATTTTGAGTATAAAATAAAGGTTTTTGCTGTGTTCCATCAATGGATTTTTCTTCAATTGCGAAAGAAGTATCACAGTCTTATTTATTTTTTGGGGCACCTACTGAGATCGAATAATTGTGCATATTTTTATTTTATTAGTTCATCACTGAACGCAATATTAGTGATACAGATTATTTCTTCCCATTAATACTGAATTGCTTTATTTTATCAGTTCATCATTGAATGTAATGTTAGTAATACCAGATTATTACTTCCCATTAATATTGAATTGCTTTATTTTATTAGTTCATCACTGAACATAATATTAGTGATACGAGGTTATTACTTCCTGTTAATATTGAATTGCCTTATTTTACTACCATTTTGAATATTTAATATTCATTTTAGTTGTGCAGCAGTAGACATATATAGCATATCCATTGCTCTATGTTGTTACTTTTATTTTGGTCAGAATTAATATGACAGAGTATGAATTTCATATAATTTAAACATTTCATTTTTTGAAGTTTGTGTATTTAAGGGAGTGCATTTAATTCCATGATTCCTGATAGTGTTAATTAATTACAGTAATTAAATTGAACTACTTTGAGGAAGCATAAAGAATAGAGTGTTCATAAATTTTAAAAACAGAAATAATGTCCTATTTAGGAAGAGCTCGTAAGGAAGATTTGAAAATCTTGTGGTTGAACTAGGAGTTATGCAGATTTGAAAATAGTTGATTTAAAACAGAAAATTGTTGAAAGCAGAGATTATGATGAAGTATTCGTCAAAGTAGTCTTAGACATGATAATCGAAGAACGGAAAGAGAGGGGGGAAAGAGAAGAACGTAGGAGGCAGGAAGAAGCAGAAGAGCAGAGAAGACAAGAACAGTACGAATTAGAGATATTAAGACATGAAGCAGAGACAAAGTCTCAAACTAGTGGACAGGTCTGGCCGAAAACAGAGCTGCGTCACCTTATGCAGAAATTTGATGGCAAGAAAGGAGATACCAGTCTATATTTGCTACTGTTTGAAAGGCAAGCAGAATGGGCTCAAATTAATGAAGAAGAATTTGTATCTCATAACACAGTTAATGGCTAGAGAACCCTCCGATAAAGCTAAAGACTATGAACATGTGAAGAATTTATTGTTAAGACGGTTTAAGCTGAGCCCGGAAATTTTCAGACAGAATTTCGTGAAACATCAAAAGAGTACAGAATCCACATGGATGGATTTCAACTACTAAATTGAAAAAGTTATTGCAAAGAATGGGTGACTGGCTTAGGAGTTGAGACTTTTGATCAGTTGCTAGACTTGATGGTGATTGACCAACTTAAACATCGCGTCCCTCTCAAAATTCAAGATCATTTTCTTCACGAGTGGGTAGAGATTATTTCATCCAAGAAATTAGCTGAAAAACTTGATGCCTACACCACGAAAACTTTCCAAAAAGGCCTGTAGTAGAACGGCAGAAAGAAAGATACAATTCACAAACTCAAAGTAAAGTGAGTTCGGATAATAAAAATAAAACTGAAAATAAATGGTCATCAGGATTTAATTCGCAAAGCTGGTTCCACTGACCTAGAAGTCAACGTCCGGATGATAAGTATGAAAAAAGAAAGACTCCACAATGTTATCAGTGTGGATCTTATCAACATTTAAGACCTCAATGTCCAAAATTTAAGAATAGTACTCAATCCCCTGCTAATCTTAAGAAAATTAATGCAAAACCAGAGGATAAATATATATTACCTTATACTACACAGGTTATCATAAATTAAGGAAAAATCAGAAAAATAGCAATAACTCCCTCAAAAATTAGCCAAACCATGTAAAATTTGAATATGTTGCCAAATAAGAGTAGCTGAGTAAAACTGCAGTATGCAAATTAGTGGTGCTGCACTTCGAATAGGTCATCTGCGAGGAGCATAAAAGTCCATGTTTGAGAGCAAGCCCACATATTTCACTGTGATAGTGACATCAGAAATCTGAGATAGCCAATTCGTAACAATGACCTCCAAGTATCATTTGCCTGCAGAACTATAATGGAGAGCCATTGGGAGACTAGAAGCAGGACAAAAACAAATAGAAGTGGCCAGATGGCTAAATGTTAGTCCTTTTGTGGTTCAGACTTTGGAGGCAATTTCAAACCACAGATTCCCTCATCTAGGAAGTTCAGCCAACGACGGCCAACTGCTACGACGAGCGTCGATGACCGATATTTGACATTATGTGCACGCAGGAATAGAACCACTACTCCAACTCTCCTTAGATCCTCCCTTGCTGCAGCCACTGGAAAGTTGGTGTCAACGTCAACTGTGCATAGAAAGCTTCACGAAGGTGGTCTGTATGCAAGGCGACCAGCCATTCGCGTGCCGCTCACGTCACTTCATAGGAGAGACCGTTTGCAGTGGGCACGACAACATGTCCACTAGACGCCTGATGAATGGAGCACTGTTCTCTCTACGTATGAGTCCAGGTTTAGTTTAGAAAGCGATAGTAGGCGTTATTTGATATGGAGAGAAGCTGGAGCCTATTATCATCCGTCAAACATCCATGAAAGAGATGCATACGGAAGAGGCAGTGTCTGTTTGAGGTGGCATATCTCTTTGGGTGGAACACAAGAATGCACACTATGCACAGAATTTCATGTTTGCTCATTGTTGTAACATGCTGTCCATGTTAAAATGGCAGATGTGGTAACAGCTGTGGTTAGAATAGCACCAGCTGCGCAGTTCCCGTTGTACACAGGACAATATCATCTCTTGGCACACTGACTTATGAAGGCGAGTGCTGTCTGTGCCTGTATGTGTAACCTAGTGCTGCTATATGTTGGCATGTTACAGAACTGGCCTTAGAATTTTTTTACTTTTCAATACCACCTCGTATATCAAAGTAGGTGGCATCTAAAGACAGTATGTAGAAAACACGAGTTATGATCCGCCCAAAGTGATGAGGCGCAAAATAAGAGTTAACTTGTAATCCACCTGCAATTGTGTTAAAATTCTTTGCAAAGTTTTGATAGCAAAAAATTATAATGTTCTAAAAATTCAAATTACATCTTCGCCCCCCAGCAATTTGCAGTTTAGAATCTGTAAAGAAGACAAGTTCGTAAATGTCTTAAATTTTCATGCAAATTTGTTTAAACTGGAAGCTGTTAGGCTAGATTTTTCAATAAAAACTTATATAATTATCAATAAAAACTATAAATAAGACTTTTTTTCCCCTATAGAGAAAGAACTTAAGATAGTTTTAACGGGGTTCGTACGGTCCTTAAGAGTCCTTAAAAGTGCTTAGGTTTTTTGGAATCGATTTTTGGTCCTTAAAAGTCCTTGATTTCGACCAAATGCGGCAGGTGGTCCTTAATTTTAATCATCTGAAATTTCTGTCTGTTTTTATCACTGCCATTTTGAATGTGATTTAGCATTTTGGGCAAATAATTTTAGCGATTCATTGACAAATATAGTTATCTTTTGAGTAGGTGTATAGGTTCATGGATTATAATTTGTTTCTATTTCTAATGTAAATGGTGGAATACTCACTTTTATGAGCAGAAGGTGAAACATGAGCATTTCGAAATTCTTTCATTTTTCCTAATGAAGAGCTCTTAAACAACTTTTTGCTTTTGGGATTGTGAATTCTTTATTAAACCGTTCCAAATTTGGCGAGTTATCAACATTTTGGTGATTTTAAGATCAGTTTCTATAGAAAACGTTTAATTCGGGAATTTTCCGACGATATTTTTTTAAAGCATTATAACATTGATCAATTTCATTAAAATAATGCTAACATATTGAAAACTGTATTCAAGAAGTAACATGAAAATGAAGCATTTTTATTTTTCGGGCTCATATTATAAAGTGGCATTACTTTCCATTTTAGCGACTTATTATGCAGCATTTTGAATCTAAAAAATAAGCAAGGTAATAAATGCTTAAATTAAACCTTAGCACAACTCTTAGCAAAAGCAAACTAGTTATGTAATTCATTAAAAATGCATTCGTTTAAATTTTTTTTTTAATGGTAAGAGTTTCTTTTCCTTTTTTTTTTTTTTTTTTTTTGTAATTGTCTCAACATGCATCAGTTTTCTGTATAAAATTGTTACATTTTTTCTAAGGTGTTTTTAAATAATAGGTTTACTTAAACCTTTATCTGACTGTGTAGTTACTTTCAGGCATAGCGATAATTTGTTTCACGTCTATCAGGGGTTTGGGACTATTTAACTTTTATCACATGAAGTAAAACCTCATAGGTACATAGTCGAGAGATTGACAAGTTAGCAGATGAAACAAGCAAAAAATAGTGGAAATATTGGTTTGCTTATTGAAACACATTTCTTATTGTTAGAAAATTGTTTAAAGAGAAGGAAATTGATATAAATTAGACAGAATGCCTGGAAAAGTTTCAAATTAAAAAGATGCGCAATTATTTTGTTAAGTATTGTTGCTACAAAATTTTTAATGTGTAGTTAATATCGTTTAAGAATTAAGGCCATAAATTATATGTATTGTAAACTGTGACATGTTAATTGATTGTGATTTTAAGTGTGCTTTTTTAAGAAATATTTTTAAAAAATAAATTTAATAGTAGGCATGTAAATCTATAATGATTAAGGGTATCTAACTAGCTAATTTAATTATTTATAACTAATTGGTCACCCTTAAAAGTTATCTGCATATCAAAGTAATTTATTGAATTTCATTAATCTACCCTCGATTACAAGATACAGCACAAAAATTTAAAAATTAATGTAAAACTGAAGTCTTTGCATTTTGTGAAACTTATAATACAAAACAACTTATCACCTCTCGTGCTTTAGTGGCTAATTGGAACTTTAAACTATATTAACTGAGTTATAACCCTAAGTTATGACACTAACTGCATCAGACAGATACAGCACAACTAACTTTCAAAACTTGCTAACTGTGCCTATATCAGGCTTTCAGGTTTGTTCTGATTAGCAGGTCTCTTTCTAGGCAAGCAGAAGTGGTGGCAACAGCCAGTCTTCTGTAACGAATCATGCTGATTTTACTTCTCATTTTAACCTATGCCATTTGACATAAAATCTGCCTGTTATTTACTAAACCTCTATACTGAGCAAGTATGTGACAAAATGAGATATTAAAAAAAAAATAAATAAATAAAGCTAACTGTGGGTAAAACGTAAATAAAATGTCACTAATTCGTCTTTCAAACATGTCCAACTGTTGTAAGGGTGAAATATTTAATGCTACCTGATAAATTTTATAAAGTTGATTTTATTCTCAAATTTGTTTTATAATTATGTTTATTAAACTACGTTTAATAATAATGCTTCTTGTGGATCTATTTTATAAGCCTTAAGATGGTATCACAAAAGTGAAGTTCAAGTATAGCTAGTATCTTTAATTCAATTTATTCAGTTCCCATTTGTTGATGGGTCCTTAATTTTTGTTATTTATGATCCTTAGAAGTCCTTAAAAGTACTTAATTTCCATGTGCAGAAATGTGTACGAACCCTGTTTAAGTTGGATTTTATAATGGAAAGGCAATTTTAAAAAGTCATTTAAAATTTGAGTCCTGCAAAGATTATACAATGATACTGGGAGTAAAGGAAGCTTCTATAACAATTTTTTCATTACTGACTTATTAATATCCTTATTGAATTGATTTTTACTGTTAAGCCTACTCAACGGAAAGATATGGCTTCTCTGTTTATTTATGTTATCACCTGAATTATTGAAATCTGCATAGAATCCATTATTTTATACATCCATTTATTCTCATAATTTTGCAATTTTACTATATCATACAGTATTAAAAGCATCTAACCTTCACAGATTATAAGGGATTGCTGTTGCTGTATATGTAATCAAGCCGTTTTGAAGTTAAGTGAGAGCACAAATAATCTTGACACAGGCAAAGCACTAATATATCTTCATGCAAAGGTTGAAATTTTATCAGTTTAGACTTTTCTTAAACGTTTTATTGAAGGTGAGGGGATTATTAAAATAGATTAAGTTACTGTATGCCTGTTTTTCTGAATGTGGTTGCGTGAGTACTGTGCTTTTAAAATCATCCTTATTTTCACGCAGAAATCTTTTTCCAACTATTTAAAAATTGAGGTAAAGATCTGCATACTGCCAATTTGGCAGTTTCTTCATTTTTAAGTGTATAAGTTTGTGTAGACAAACGGAAAGGTTAAAGAAGTTAATTTAATTATTTTATAAAATGCCTCTCTCTCTTTCTTTTTTTTTTTTTTTTTTTTTTTTTTTTTTTTTATTTATTATTATTATTTTACTGTTACACTGTTATTACATATAGTTTACATTTTTCTTTACTTTCAGTTACAAGCTATGCCTATAGAAGAACTCGAATCTTTAGGAATTTTAAAAGATGCTGGTTCTAAATTAAGGAAAGCTATGGATATGAAAAGGTAATATTAGTTTAACTGTATCATATGATAACACTAACTCTTTCAAGAAGAGTATTAAATATATTACTGTTTAATTATCTTCTAGAAAGAGCAGAAAATATGTTATTTTTTTATAGCCCTTCAGATGATATAATTGGTTGTTACCTTCCCAAAAGTGCTTTGAAAAACAGTCTTCTCAACCAGACTGCAAGTAATGATAGTTCCCCAGTATGTTCAGAATATTCAAGTCCACCTCAAAGCCCATCTCCAGCTGAAGCATGCAATCAAAGTAGTTCTCTCAGTTCCAGTAATGAAGAAAATCTTGATAAAAGTAAACTAAATTTTCTGTTTAATATTCATAATTAATTATTACTATTAAATATAATATTTGTCAGATGCTACTAATTATTGCAATTGAATTTCATTCTAACATATATTTATATTGGTAATTTAAATTCAGTTTCAAAGCAATTTTATTCATATATATATCATAAACATATTTGTTTGTTAATTAACATATCTGTTTTTAATGTATTTTCAAGCTATTGACTTCCACAAATGCAGTATTAAATTCCGAAGAAGAGATTAAAAGAAAGTATCTGCAGATATTCTCAATATTGAAATTACTTTTTTAAAAAAATGAGATTAGCTGCTTTTTCTTTTTTAAAAGGAAAGGCTCTTCTAAATACACTGAATATTTAAGGAAAATAACTAAATCTAAAGATTCAGAGATGAAGAGAAAGATATTGATTACATGAAGCAGAAGAAATTTTTCTTCAAAAGGATATTGTAGATAGTAATAAAGATTTAAATCAAAATTAGTGGGAACTTCGTAATATAAGCAAGTAGTTAAAGGGAAAGAAATGGATGTAAATAAATTAAATGTTAAAATAGCCCAAAAAATTCACATTAAAAGCATAAAGTTTGTTGTATTTATGAATGTATTGTGTACTCTTCTGTTATCAGTTCCGGATTCAGAAATGTGTGTATACACACACATACGTATCTGAGTACATATATATAATCATATATGAACAGGTACAACCATAATTGCACACATTTCTGAATCTGGTCCCAGTATTAGAAGAGTGCTGTATTTTGTAATGTATGCTTGTTTTAATATCTTTTTAAAACTACTATAATGATATGTGTATATATTTGTTTCATATGGAAGTAATAATGTGGAAATGATCACTTTGTGAAATTCAAAGTTGATCAAAGATAGTTTCCCTGAAGCAGGGATGCTCAACCAGGAGATAGTTTTATTGTCTTGTGGAGGAATGCTGTCAGCCTTTTATTTACCTGTTAAGTGTTTAGTGAAATGTATATGTATTTAAATTTCTGAAAGGAGGGGGTGGGGAATGATTGTTAGCAATGGCGAAAGTGGGTACATGGGATGAAGAAGGTTGAAAATCACTGCACTAAAGTAAAGATAACCTTATCTCTGGAAGTTTTAATGAACAGACTTATTTTGTGAGCTTCTTTTCTGTATTGTTAAAATGTAGGAATAGACAGATATGAAACATTCCTTATATAAATATGCACATTCATGCCCTCTAGGAATAGTCCAATTTTTTTGTTGTTGTTTGTTTTATAATAGCTGGTTGTAAAAAGTGTTTTCTCCAGAAAAAAACATTCTTAATAAAGTCAGGGGAAAAAAATGTGAAAACAGTACCTTTAGTGCAGGTAGTAATCACCACCCAAATCGATGATTTTCTGCCAACGTTTTGATAGATTTTTCGAAGCCTTTGACCCAAAAACATAGTTGCCGTGAATCCAAAAATAGATCAAGCTCATTTTGAATGCCATGTGGAGAATGGAAGATAGCACCAACAAAATGTAGCTGTAAGTGTGAAACAAGATAGAAGCCCGAAGGAGTGATGTCGTGTCTATATGGTGGGTGTGGCAAAAGATCCCACTCGAATCTATACAGGGTTCATCCGGTGACCGCAGACACATGTAATCTTACATTATCGTGATGGAATGTAACCTTTTTGTGTCAGAACTCAGTTCGACGTTTTTCCCTTGATAGCAGCATCAACACGGACTAACGTCTCGCTGTACACCTTACTTTCAAAGGTTTTACCTATTTTTAGATTACTTCCATTAAAATCTGATATTTTGTAAATCATACAAATTTCAGTATACAGTTTTGCCAATGGTTTCTGTGAATAGCCATTTTTTGTATTTTTGGAGAGCAAGTGTGCTGAGAATAAATCCTTAAAGCAGGGTTTCCCAAGTGTTTTGTGTGTGTGTCTGACCCAATTGTTTTAGTGTTTTTCCTTCGCGACCAGTAAAAATGTTTATGCTTATTGGTAAATTTTAAACAATTTTTAATGTTTTGATATTTTCCCTTTATTGTAAAAGTAACCAAAATACACACAAAAATGTAAAACAATAAAAATGTGATAATGGGAAGTAGAATGCTGATTCCCATTAACTAGAACTTTCAGATCTACAGAAGAAAATAGCAACTTCATTCTTAAATGTAATTCAACATCTAATCAGTTTCTGTATGTATTTTTTTGAAAAACAAGTGTTGAGAAGGCCGTTTCATATTTGTAAGTTGTAACAAAAGACATCAGACTTGCACTTTGTGCTAAAAAGGGACACTCTTGATGGCAGAATAGACAAAACTCTATCAGTATTATTTTGTCAAAACTGCCTTTTTAAGTACCGTATCATAAGACAGTTCAATTAATGGGTTCAATATCTGAATCCAGAAATTCCATCCTTGATTCCATCCTTGATTCTGTATTGTAATGAAATGTCCAAGCATGATAAGATAGCTTCCCCGGTCAGAAAATAGCAATGGATGGCAGGGTTGCCACATTGGACGAGAAATCGTCCATTTGGCGATATGCCATGGACAGATAGAGAATCTTCTGGAACGAATTTTTACTGGTTTAGCCCAGAGTGTTCTCGAACACAAGCCAAAAGTAAACTCTGCTAGTATGCGCAGAGTGAGTCACTGCAAAGTCTGTGGAGTTGATAGTTAGTCAGTGAGCGAGTGTCCCATAGTCTAGTGCCGGGTTGGTCGAGAGAGTCTCTTAGTGTATCGTGAGGCAGTGCATTGTTGAGTCTCATCTTAGAGTGTGTTGAGCTTCGAGAATGACCGAATCGAGTCGGGAGCTGTATTGTAGTGTATCGTCGAGTGCATCACGAGCTGTAGCGTGGAGAGTATGTAGAGTTACAAGAACGACCGAAAAGAGTCTTGAGCTGTATTCTGGTGCTTTGCCGTGAAGCTGTCTTCACCGTTATAGCCTGATAGCCTGAAAGCTGTGTTGCTGATTGTCTCAGCATGTTTATAGTAGTTCTTTGACAACTGTTTAAGCATGATTTTGGAGCTTCTTGAATAATACTGGCTAATAAATTGTATTTAATACTTCATCAAGTGTAATTGTTATTCACTCCAAATCCGCGAACCTTTAATGTACGTACGAAGAAAAGTAACAATATTAATTGCATTCAGGATTTCTTATCCATGTTTTTTTGCTATGAATTGGAGGAAAATATTGTGTCAGATTTGTTTGCAATTCGGTCAGATATCCCTTGATAACAACTGGAATGTTATCAGGCAGAGAACTAGTATTGTATTTCTGCGCTTCATTTAGCATCGCAAAAGTGTAATTTCCTGCTTCTACTCGAAAGGTTTAGAAATGGAGCTTTTTCTTTTCCATTTCCATTCTTCTTGCATTTTAAATCTACTTGCTGTGCAGCAAAAGATTTGATTTCTCTAAATAAAGTATGTCACAGAGGCGTCCTTATTAATCAATACTGAAAATCTGAAATTCAAGAGAGAATAGAAGAGAAACACGCCAATGTGACAATCAAATTCGCTGAAACAACCTTGTATTTGGCGTACATTTACTAAAAACACTCAATCGATTTCGAGGGCAGCTACAGGTCCCTCCTCATCAGGAGAACAAAATATCTAGAAAGGGAAAGAAACCTCAGTAACGCCTTTTTTTATACTCTCAGGTAGAACCACACGCGAGGAGGCAACGCCATCTATCGGCAAAAATGAACATTAAATAAAATATTAACATAATTCTTGATTATTTTTGCCAATACATGGCGTTGCCTCCTCGCACGTGGTTCTACCTGAGAGTATAAAAAAAAGCCGTTATTGAGGTTTCTTTCCCTTTCTAGATATTTTGTTCTCCTGTTGAGGAGGGACCTGTAGCTGCCCTCGAAATCGATTGAGTGTTTTTAGTAAATGTACGCCAAATACAAGGTTGTTTCAGAGAATTTGATTCAAGGGAGAATGTTTTAGCAATTTACAAAAGCAATGCCATTTATTGTAAAGATTTCCCTTGTATGCTACTGTGTAACCATGCACGGTCTGGTGCCATGGCCATTATTTTTCGTAAAAGCCATCGTCTGATGCCTACCATTGCACCAGCACCATCCCTGCTCAGTCCCATGTATTTTTTTTTTCAGTCATTGCCATTTTGATTATCAATCAAATTAAAAACTTTTTCTGCTATTGTTGTATTCAATGGTTTGCAAAATAGGAATTCATTAGATGTATTCTCAAAATCATATCTCACAGAATACATTAAATTGGCATTTTCCAATATGTCTGAATAGAAATTCATAATAGGCCCTTTGATATTATCTGCTGTTTCCATGACTTTATACTTCACTGTGTTATTGGAGCGAGACAACATATTTATTTATTTATTCTATTTTTATCGCATGTATGAGGTGTCAACATTTTGATTGCAGGAACGGTTAACTTTTCCGCAAGTGTATGAGGACATCCAGTTTCAGCAATTAATCGGGAAACTTCGTAAGAAGTTGTAACTAGATTTTCAGACAAAGCCCCCTGAAAAAATTCTAAGCTATAGTTTGTTTGCGAGCTATTAATCCATTCCTAGTATGTGTTCTTTCTTGTTATCTTATCAGCTTGTTAATTGCAGTTTGATTCAATGTGTCACTTCAAATTTTGTCTCATGAACTCATTTGATGAGGCTGTATGACAAATAACATACAATGGTTTTCATCAGCACATTTCATTAAACCAAATTTTATATAATCACGAGAATATTATCAAATCCAATATATTTTCTCTTTTTGTATGTGTTATGGACGAATCTGCTGATTGTTATTATCATTCTTGGAACTTGGGCTTCGCTGAACATCACCTAATTGTGTATTGTTAGCATTATCGATGAAATTATTCCTCTCTGGATATCATTTGATTGTTTATCGGTCATAACTACACATTTTTTAATTAACCATTTATCCGTTGATGATTAAATGTAATATATAGTAAATAAGTACAAAAAATATGCACAGCATCTAAATTAATAAGTAGCAAATAATTGCTGTCAATAGTTGGCTAGAATATGACAGTAGACCCTTGGAATGTCTTTTTGCTTAGTCTAGACTTGATGTAGTCACTCTCAGACAAAAATACTGGTCTTCTGCTGTACTCCAGTCAAGTTTTGCTGGTGCCACAGACTACAATAGGAACTAAATTAAGAGCTAAAGTGACCTCGCTTTTTGGAAACGTTGCCTTACCCTTACCAGCATACTGCCTTTTAAATTCGGAGTTTCGACAAATAAGTAAGAGGTTTGAAATGCTATATTTTGTAGAGGAAAAATTCTGACAAATAATTTCATAAAGATTTTGAAGAAATTCAAATAAATGAACATCAGTTGCTGCATGGCACATTTATAGCCTTGGTATAAAATATATTGTAGAAACAAAATGTAGGAGTAAATAGTTCATTTGTAATCTAATTTATTTAATTTTTTCATAGTTTTAGTATTATAGCATAATGCTTTCTGTGTGGTATAACTTTAGTAATAGATAATAACAATGTTAAAAATTGCATAAAATTAAATATGTGACCATTCTATTATTATAAATAACTTAAATTTTCTGACTAAATTTTTTTATTCATAAATATATAAACATACATGCTTTTTTGCATTTCAGAACCTCCTAAGGCTTTGAATGATGTATGTAAAGTTGAAGAAAGTGAATCAAATATTCATGATTCATCTTTTAAACGCACTGATGAAGATTCTCTTTCCTTAAAGGGAAATTTGAATCGTTCTTCTGTGTCTGTCCTTCCATTTGCTGTACCATACAGTTCTATAGTTACTCAGTTGCCTCCACCTCAAAATATGAAGCCTGCATATTTACCAATACCATGTCGAACAAACAGCACACAGCAACACATAAGCCCTGGTGCAGTTGTTTTTGATAATCAGTATTCAAGGATTCCCTTGCCAAGTGCACTTACATTTCTGCCGGGACCTCCAAGGTCTCATGCAGTAACTCCAGACAGAGTTCTATCATCAACCAATTTACCTATATCGACAGTTTCTCCATTTCCTGTCGTAACATCTGGTTGTGCCACTGTCCCCAGTGCTACTTGCTGTATAACCACGCATAAAAGTAGTAATGTGACTGTAGTTACCAACTCAGGAGCATCTAATAATAGACATAATCAAAAAAATTCCTCAGTTAGAGATGGTGATATCATAACAAAACCTATGCAGCAATCCGGAGAGACTCCTTATGCAACTGGTTATATTCTGTCATCTACAACACAATTAACAGCAGTTTCATGTTCATGTTTCACTACTAACTCTGCGAGGCCGTCCCCTGCTCCTTCACCATCAATGTCCCCTGGAGCTAATCCTCAGCCCTCAGCTGTGCCGGTATCACTGCCTTACCTGGGAATGCCATATGTATTTCATCATTCCATACCATTCCTTCAGGCACAGGCTCCAGCAAATGGTTATGTACCACAGCCTGGATTAGCAAGTCCTGGCCAGGGTTTCAGCTATGCCTTGCCAAATGGGATAACTGCAATATCTCCAGAGCTTATGTACACTGGACAAACTTTTACATTACAGTCTCCATCATCTCAGAATAATCCTGGGCAAGTTGCTTCTCCAGCATCTCAGTGCTATGGTGCATTTCCTCAGACTGCTGCTGTACCTATAAAGCTTCTGCAATGTTATAATTGTGGGGGTAAAGGTCATCAAGGTGCAGACTGCAAAGAACAAACGATAGATGATTTAAGTAAAACAGGTAAAATATAAATTTTAAATAAAAATTAACAGCAGTAAATATGTATGTATTTGATGAATTTACAGTAGTAGTATTATTGTATCTGGGTAATTCCAGTACTTTCACAGTTACATAAAACTCTGAAGTATTACTGTATATTGATATTTATGCAACATAATTAAATAATGCAAAGTTGATAAGTTTTATGTAGTAAACAGTTAAACATCAACTAAAGTAAGCTCTCAAACAAGTTTTCTGTGCATTATACTTCATAGAGGGCACCCTTCTCTTGGTATGAATGAAAACAAGAGAGGGAAATGTTGTAGTTTTATTATTAAGAGATTGAAAACAAAAGAAGAAACACAGTACCAGCCGTTTGTAACATTAATAGTTTCAGTAGATGGTAATGTACTAAAAATCATGTTTACTATTATGGAACTGTAATTGGGGCTGTACCACACATTATCATCATCTACTGCAAAGAATCCTTCCAGTAGGACAGTCAGTCGACTAATACAGAAACTTTTCTCAAACATTTCATTAAGTATCAGCTCAATTTCAATATCCTCCTTCTCCATTTCTTTTGGCATAAACCAAACTCGCTGATTTTTACACACACTGCGATGTACTCGTCGCCGAATTTTAAAGCCAGCTGATGAGAAATGAGATGTTTGTAGGGGTGGAGGGTGAAAATAGCTTAAATAAACAAAATTAGATCGTGTTGCAGGCTATTCCAAGGATATTTCAAAGCCAAGTTAGCCTCCTTTCTACGAAACATGTGAAACCACCTCTCTTTCATTTCACACCTTTCTTAAATCTCGCCTGTGCAGCTGGTGTTTCCCGTATTTTGTTCATTCCCAGTTTCGTGTTAAGCAATTTTCGTTTTGTGTTAAAAGAAAAAAAAATGCATGAAAATGCATAGTAGTTTGTCGGAACCGTTTTATTATTTCATGTTAATCGATATTTCGGCTTGAGCGTTTTCGCATTAAACGTATTTCACTGTATTAGGAAGTACACTATGATTAAATGCTGTTAACTGATTATTTGCTCTTATTTTGTGTGTAACTTTTTTTTTTTTAACAGGTAAGTTCCAGTTAAACTACAATCCTGTACCAAAGATTCCTGACAGTCATGAATAAATCTCTGTTATAATTATAAACTGTGGTATGTTATTGGAAAGAAAGTTTTGAATTGCATCTATGCTAATTGTGCTCTGGGTAAGCTTTAAATAGCATAAATGCAATTAATGCAGCTTACTACTCATCAAGAGTTTTGAAATTGTTTCTTTAGTATAGAAGTTATTCAGTGATATATGGCAAAAGTTTTATTAGTTGAGTTTCAAAGTGCCATCATCACAGAAAAGTGATAATTGTGCAACTGTAAATAAGATATTTGCACTGTTTTATTTTTTGTTGAAAATACTTGTCCATATTTTTCATTCAAAGATAAGTAACATTTCAGATTTGAAATCAACATTAAATCATTTCTGTAAATGTATTTTTCTTGAATGTATAGTGCATTGTATCCATTTCATAAAAAAAAATTATCAATTCTAGTCTGTTCTGTAAAAAAAAAATATTGTTATAAATATATTTGAAACAAATGAATTATGGAATTTTATTGTAATATTAATTTAAATACATACATTTAAGACCTTCTTCATTCATTATAAATGGGAATTTTAGTAATCTAGTTTATGTATGTAATATTAATTTGTTTGACTTTTGGTGTATTTAATTTTTATGTTTATGATGTTCTGAGTTCTAAAACTTTTTAATTATCGGGCCGTAAGTATAAAATGTGAAATGTATTTTGTAGACGAACTGAAGCAGATAGAAAGTTGGTAAGGAAAGGCACTAAATAGTTAATAGCTTATTCAAAAGAATGTATATCTATTCGAGATATATAAGCAAATTTATATGCTTGCAATTTTATTAAAATCCATGGAAGGCTATTTTTCTGTATAATATTTTGATCTTATTTGAAAGCCTTTAAAAAAGTTTGATTTAAAAGAGTTTCATGTAATTAAATTTTCTTTCTACTTAACTGTTAAAAATCTGTTTTTAATTAAGAATGAGATAAGAGAAGATATATTTTAGAATATAACCTTTAATTTTAATATATTAGCTTACCGTAATTCATTTTTAATGTACAGTTTACTATAAATTTTCATTGATTTTTAATGTCATGATTTTTAGTGATGTATAAAAAAAATTGCATTGTGTGTTCTTAATTTGCATTGATATGCATGTTACGGTTATGGTTATTTTCATTTTTATACCACTAAGTTCATTTACATGATTGTGGAAATATTCAATTTCTTGGTTTATTTATTTTTTATTCTACAGTCATTTTTCAGTAATTCAGATCATCAGGTGCTCAATCTTCATTAAATCATTCATTTTTTTCTTTTAAGATCTTCCCCCATCGTTAATTATGGCTTTTAAAATATTTTGCTTTATTAATGTTTTGTAAGCTTCTAATTATAATCAGAGTGCGGTTTTAAGCAATAAATTGAAAGGAGCAATAATTTTGCAGTATTTAATAATTTAATTATGTTTAGAAAATATATACTCATTCAGTATCCTGTTTAGATCTATGCAAATCAATAATTGTGGTACTATGTATTGTGTTATAGATAAGCATTTGTGTGTATAACTGAGATTGGTTTTAAAAAATAATTTTAATAAAATAATAAATTGCTTGTATGAAGTATGTTAAAAAATGAATCATGAGAACTTATGTAAATATGTAATTGCTTGGAACAGTTTTAAATTATGAACTGTACATAATGTTTTCTTGCATGTTTGAATATGTTTTTGAAGAGTGACAGATATATATCTTTAGTTGCCAAATTTAAAATGGAGTATATTTCTAGGAATGCCTGCTGATGCGTATGAGACTTTATAATTATTTTATGCATTGAAGAAATGTTTTATGTAATTATGAAACAATCATTGAAATAAAGATATTTGAACAAAATCTCTTGTATTTAATATGTGAGAGTATTTTGTATAAGTGT
This sequence comes from Stegodyphus mimosarum, assembly GCA_000611955.2. Taxonomy (NCBI): domain Eukaryota; kingdom Metazoa; phylum Arthropoda; class Arachnida; order Araneae; family Eresidae; genus Stegodyphus; species Stegodyphus mimosarum. The sequence continues at coordinate 6,789 of KK120693.1, read as the reverse complement.
CTTCATGAAACAACTTTCTCAAAGTAGATATCATATTATGCATACTTAACTCTTTTCTTTTTAATTTTTAGAACCATAATGACATGTTTTTATTTAATTATATTTTAAAATATCTATAAGGTAAACATTTTTATTTTAATATAATTAATTCGTAGGGGATGATTAAATGTAAAACCCATGCACTGTTGCCAGAATTTTTTGAGCTAAAGTAGCAAGAGAAGAACCGAAAAGTAGCACATGATGTTAGAGATCACGTGTTTTTTGTGTCATCGTAGATTTGTAAATTGTCATGACTCTCATGTCCTCATAAATTCAGTCTCCAAAAGGTTGTGTAAATTACGGAATGTCATTCGATACTTGTTCATTATATTGCATATATTACTTTTGATGCAAATCTCAAAACCATGTTGCTGATTTTCTATTGTTTAAGTCTCCATTTTCTCTTTTAGTTATTTTTCAGTTAATTTATTCATTTCCATTATTTGTCACATTTGGGTTTAATGTTTTTGCTGATTCTTTTGACTTTGTGTGTGTGTTTTTCCTCCCTCTTGCTTTACTTTAATTATTGATTCTTCTCAGATAATATTTCATTTTGATTGTTTAATTGCGTCAGATTTTCATTGCTGATAAAAAGTAAATTTGTGTTCTTATTTATAATGAGATAGTTATTTCAATTATAAACAGATGTTCATGTCTTATCTTCTGAAATTTTGAATCTGCTTTCTAAGCAAATATTCTAAAAAAATTCATTTTGAAATTAATCAAGTAGTGTTTAAAGTAAAGTATGTTATAGAACAAAAACAGTGAATATGATAATTATCTAATACGAGCATCTGTTTTCAAACATAAAAATTTATTATGTGTTAAAGAAATACTATGCTTCACTGAATCAATTTTATGCATCCACAGTTCACATATATATAACTTGCAATAAGCTTTTGTCTTTTTTTGTTTTCATTCTTTCTATCCAATTTTCAAGTGTGGCTATTTTAAGCCAAGCATTTTGAAACTTGGTAATTTTTTCATGTTATTCATAATTCACACTTTAGTAAACACAACAGCTATAATCTGACTTACACTTTGCAAGACTAACCAAATCATCAAAATGTTAAACAGAGAAGTCAGTGTAACAATTGAAAATATCAGCTACTAGTGTCAAAAACTGGGTGTCCGTGCACTCATGGGCTATGACTTCAAGTTTGCTAGCTACTAACTTTTATTTGAGTCAAAATAATTTTAATTACATTAAAGTATGTGAATTTTATGATAAAAAAATTTATAAGTATCTGAAAAGTCACCTAAGTTTGTCAAAAGTAGCAAATTTGCAAAAAATCACATCATCTTGCAAAACAATCCATGCATAATGAATGTTGCCGTGTTTTGGAAGAGATAATCTGGGTCGCTTTCAAATTTATTTTAATGTTAAGAAAAGTCCATAAGTTGTGTTCCACTTTTTGACAAATAAAACTATGAAAAAGATTTAAGTTCCAAATCCAAGGCTGGTCAAGTGAATCTTAAATGTCTTGACTCTAATAATGAATTTAAGAAAGTGATACCTAATTTCTTATAATCTGAGTAGAATGTTTTAAAAATTAGGCATTTTAAATTAAAATTTATTAAGATAAGTATGAAAAGTGCAGTGTTTTAATGCTTGTTCTTCCCAAATTTTGAATTTCTAAATTATTGAATTCAAATGTGATATTTACTTTTCAGTGTTACCTATCAGTTAGAACTGAGAAAGGATATTTACTGTGCCAGGAAAAATCTCTTAGAATCCACGTACTCTTTTTATGCATTCTTGTGTAGAATTTAATGGGACTAGTTTTATGTGAATTAAAGATTTCTGTTATTACTTAAGCTTCACATACCCTATTTTCATTACTGTACTTGCGAGCACAATTTTTTTATTTAGAGGCAATTCTTGGTGTAGTGGTTGTTCACCGGCTGTTTATTTAAAGTACTTTTTTAGGTGTATTTTAATTTTATGCGAGAAGGAATGAGCCTAAACAACCAGCTAAATGGAAAAACACTTGAACCTAAACAACCAGCTAAATGGAAAAACACTTAATGACTAAGCAAAAGTTGGATGCAGTTGCTAAGATAAAAGAAAACTGACTCACAAATTTGGAGTTGGGTATCGAAAAGAAAAAGACTTTAAATTTGCATTCGGCATTAGAGGTACGACAAACACGGAAGTTGGTTAAAAATTCTTCATACAAAGATCTTGATCCTTACTTTATTCAAAACACTAATCAAAAATGAGCGAAAGTCTTTCCTGTATTAGACTCAAAGTGTATGGAAAAAACATTGTTTTCCCCAATTCTTTAATCACTGAAAGCTCATTTAATGTATCTTTAGGCTAGTTCGTAAGTTTTAAAATATGCTGTGGCATTTGAAAATTTTAGCTGGAGAATTTTCTGTTGAAGAATTTGATGATTATACAAAAAAAAAAAAATTACCCCTTGATCAAATTTTCAATACCTTCAATCTAAAACATTAAAAATGGAACAGGAAAAAGAATCTCTAGGATTATAAACCCATCAAAATAAAGTGTAACAGTAATGTGTGCAATTAGCCCCAAGATTTTGAGACTTATTTTGAAAAATAATTCTAATTTTGAAAGCTAATTCCTGTCTAGTTTTCAGTCCTGTGATGGAGCAGATATTGAAGTTTTCATAAAATGATTTTGTAAGAAATTTGACCTACAACTGAGCAAGTTGTTGCACAGAAAAAAATTTTCACTTGCCTCCCAACCATTAATTCTCCATTCATAATGTATTTAAAATTTATTAATACTGTTACAATAAAAAATATCTTATGTTTTTTCGTGGCGAGGAACTTGATCGACGTTTTGATGTTTATTATTTCTCAAATATTCAACTTCTGCAACAAAATTTAATGTATGTTCTTTGCTGAATTACCTTTGTCCTTTTGGGGAGATGCCTTTTTCTTTCATCGAAAAGGAATTTTGCAAATTCAGTACGGATTATTATCATATATCAATGAAAGCCACAATGATTTCTGTAAAACTTTGCAAATGATTGCTTTCATGTACAAAATTTAATGAATCATTCTCGATATTTTTATCAAAGAATCGGATGTTATAAATATCATTATAGAAACCGCGCAAGCCAAATCGCCAGTCCAATAATACTGTGCTATTTGCGACGGAAAGAAATTTTTAGCAGTTTGGAGCTTATTAATTTAGGAGTCAAATAACAAAAATCAGCGTAATACTTGCAAATTTTCACAGGACTAATTTCTGTGATTTTACCGAACCATCAGCCTCAGCTGCAAAGAGCCTCTGCTATTTTGTTTTTTGACTTCTAAATTAATATTTGTTCGGCGTGTTATTCTACTTTAGTTTGTAACTTGTCTAGCTTTAACAGAGAAACTATATTCTTCATGTCGAAATTTTCTTTTGATAAATGCTACAAGGTATTTAATTTGCTCAATTTAATTTTAGAGTAAAAATCAGAATTACCATTTAAAGAATGTTAAATTTTATAACGCCAAGTTTTTTTTAAGTAAGTGAATATTCAGAGATATGTGAGCTCGAAGTTTCCGAGTCAGGTTAAAAAAATCGGCAGAATCGCTGTTAAATAAAATAATTCTGTATTAAGCGGGCTGTATTATATTCGCTTATAGATCTAAGTCAATTGAAATGTTTATTGCATGTTATCTTGTAACAAATAACAAAATGAAAGAGTTGAGTAAAAGTCAAAATTCTTTTCAACTCTCATTTATAATATTTTAGAGTACATATCTTTCGTAACTAGCTTGGTTCATTTCCTGGAAAACAAAAATTCATGCTACAAGTGAGTTTTTAGAATATAAATCCTCCTTTATTATTTTTGATGATTTCAGAAGAAAAAGAAAAAAATATGGCGTAGGTGGTGTAAAAGATAGAAGAATTAGCACTAAAAAGACACATTTTTTAAAAATTTCGAATTATCTGATAATGTCTTGCGTAATTATTACAAAGGATTATATCATAGAAGTATTTTGAAAGGAATAAAGTGTTTTCGCATTTCGGTTTGACACTTACAGTAGTTTTGGAGCAAATATTTTGCAATTTTATGCTTTGTTAATAATTTGTAATGGGACTATTGTTGTAAAAGAAGTAATGAGCGAAAATGTGCATTTATTAAAAATTAAAAAGATTCATTGCTTATCCTGCATTAATATTTTGCATACTTGAGCGAAACTGGAAAGTGCACTACGGGGAAAAAAAAAAAGACTCTTTTATATCTATTCTATATCTCTCAGTCTAGTAGGCCGATTGACGAAATTCAACTTGCGTTTTTCATGTCTCGAAAGCGCGACCTACAATATGTATTAGATTTATATATAGCGTTGTTCTAATATAGATATTTTGACACAAAATCGGAAGTTTTCTGAAATGATATGCCAATGTTTATCTATATTTCGATTCTAAGACTCAAATTATGCCAAACTGCCAAGTTTTCTAAAAATCGCACGAGTAGTTTTTAAAAAATTAGCTCTTAAAATTTTAGCTCCTCAGTGTTAATTGAATTTGATATATATTTATTAATATCTCTTTTTTTATTAAACTTATTTGATGCTACTTTTCATATTTGGAAATTTAGGTTCCTTCCAAATAAAATTCGCCTATTTTTTTAAGACTTATTTTTATAATTTTTATAAATTTTTCGGAAAAAACTTTGCATTATAATCTATGAAATTTTGGCCATCATCTTAAAGTAGATGTATTTCTAAGCATACCTGCCAAAAATTAGAATTTTTTATTCAAAATTTCCTAAGATATACGTAATTTATATTTTAGCGCGTTCTGAAATCTTGCGTATTTATTATAAACGATAATAACGAAAATGTGGTTTACGCACGCTGTTAAAATTATTTGAAGTTCTGGATAATGAAGAAAAAAGAAAGGAAAATAGGTTGCTATAACTTAAGAAGTTCGCCAAGTGAATTATTGTTCAATTTGAATATGAATTCAAATTGAAAAAAATCCGCCAAGATAAATTTTTAAATTTCTCCCCAAAAATTACAAAATTTAATAGCTAGGCATAATTCGAGTCGTAGAATCGAAATATGGGAAAAAAGTATGTTATTTTAGAAAAAGTCCGAATCTGTGCCAAAATACCTATGTTAGAACACAGCTATATATAAATCTAATAAATATCCTAAGTCGCACTTTCGAGACATGAAAAACGCAAGCTGAATTTCGTCAATCGACAGCCCAGTGTTACGGGAGATATAAAACTGCCTTTTTTTTAGCCCAAAGGGGCCATTTGCCCAGAAGGGCTATTGATTTCGTTTTGGAATTATGCGTTGATTCACTAAAAGCGTGTTTCACTTTACAACTTGTTGCTTCCAAATATTATCGCCCTGTCTTATATTTAAAGAAATTAAATAATGAAGAATCTTCATAATGTACACTCATTGCTATAAAAATTTGCGCGCCAAGAAATAATTGTGGGATTGTACGAAACTTGGCATGAAGGTACATGTGGGGTAGATATGGAAATGACTAGAAGTGCAGTGTGATTGCGTAATGCTACTAGAGGGCATTGAACTTCGTTCTTGGAGTATAAAACAAGTAAGCAGAGCTTGTTTGAGTGTACTTAGTCTTTTGCTAAGGAAACGCTGAGGTAGACATGCTGTTACGCCGCCATCGAAGCCAATATCAGCAGCTGTCAGAGTTCGAGAAGGGAAGAATCATCGGGATGATGGAAGCTGGGTGGTCAGCTCGTCAAGTAGGTCATTCTGATTTTACTGTGAGGAGGTGTTGGAACCAGTGGACAAAGTGATGCCATTTACACAGCGACCAGGCACAGGATGCCCTCGACAGACCAATAGTCGAGAAGACCGTCACGTCACACGTCACGCACGCGTAGGACCAACTGCCTCATTGGTCGCTATCCAGACACAGGCAGCAGCTTCATTACGGGTCCTTGTGTCTTCCGGAACCATCGCACGGCGCGTGGTTGAAGGACATTTGGTATCGTAGTGCCCATTACATGTGCTGCCAATGACACCCACACACCGACGCCTCCGCTTGGTGTAGTGTCGCGCACGACAGGATTGGACTTGAACGGAATGGAACCAGGTCGTCTTCATCGACGAATCTAGATTTGACCAGCGATGATAATCGTGTTCGTGTGTGGAGGACCCGTGGTGAACGCCTCAATCCTGTCTCCGCTTTACAGCGACACACCGTTTCCACAGTTGATGTGATGGTATGGGATGCCATTGCTTACGATACACGATTACCCCTAATATTGATCCATGGCACAATGAAAGGCCAGCGGTACGTCCATGACATCCTTCAGCTACATATATTGCCACCTATGGCAGGACTATCAGGAGCCTATTTTCAACAAGAAAATGCTCGCCCACACACAGCATGGATCTCACAAGACTGCCTCCGCGACATTAACGCCCTTATCTGGCGTGCTCGATCCCCAGATTGTCACCAATCGAACATATGTGGTATCATTTTGGACAACAAGTTAGACAGACTACGAGATTGGCCGAACTAGAGGCGCGTTTCCAGCAACTGAGAAAGGAGATGAACTTGTATGCCTCAATGTTCGCTTGTATCGCATCGTGCTTTCGCTCTAGAAGGGTTCCAACAGAGTACTAAAACTTCCGTTCATGTGTACTTTTTTCTGCTATAAATGATCCTTTTTTTCTTTGATTTTCGAATCCTTTACTTATATCAAAGCAACATTTACATGCGCAAAATTTCGTTTCATTCTGACAACTCTTTCTTGGTGCGCAAATTTTTATGGCAATGAGTGT
>KK120692.1:505704-550586 GCA_000611955.2 Stegodyphus mimosarum | reverse complement strand
AACATTTTGAATTATAATCTATAAAATTTTTACCATCATCTTAAAGTAGATGTATTTCTAAGCCTACCTGCAAAAAATTAGAGTTTTTTTTATTCAGAATTTCCAAAGATGTACATACGTGAATTTATATATTGTCACGTTTTGAAATTTGGCATTTGTTAAAAGCGGTAACATCAAATGTGATTTAGGCACTTTGTTAAAATTAATTGAAAGTAGGACTGAATTTGAAAGTGACTTTTTTCCGCTCATGCACAATGTAGAAAGGGAAAGAAAAATAGGTTGCCATATATTAAGAAGTTCGCCAAGAGAATTATTCTTGGCGCAAACTGAAAAAAAATTAGCTAAGATAAATTTTTGAATTTCTCCTTAAATTTCGCACCACATTTTACAAAATTTAATATTTAGGCACAATTTGAGTCGTAGAATCGAAAGAAGAAAATAGGTCCGATTTTGTGTCAAAATACCTGTATTAGAACAATGCTATATATAAATATCTATATATAAGTCGCGCTTTCGAGACAGGAAAACGCGACTTTAATTTCGTCCATCGCCCAAGTAGAACAGGAGATACAGAACTGTCCCATTTTGTTTTTTGCGCAGTGTACTTGCTGTATGTACTTGCAGTTTGCGGGGGAAAAAATTCGATGAAAACGAAATCAGATTTCCTTCTGAAAAATGAAAATTTTGTTCGCACAGGCAGCCTGAATGTGACTTGATAGCCGATGTCAGCACTTTAAAATTGACTATAACCACTATACATAACATGGAAAGGCAATAGAAATTGATCGGGACCAAAAGAAAATCTGACCTAATAAGAGGAATGACCTTTATCTAAGTTGTCCTGAAATGAGGTTTGGTTGTATTTACGTTTCCTGTTTCAATGTTAAACGGATTTTGAATAGCATTTGCTAATAAAGTAAAGTAACTGCACTTTATTTTTATGTTAATAAACAAGTTAAGCTGAGACTGTAAGTAAAATTGTAAGGTTTTATGTTAAACTAACCAAGTTTTATTTTAATTTAAATCTTTCTATCTCCTCTCTGCTTCAACTTCTCGTCAGAAGAAGCGCGCGGTTTCAGCTTATGCTAATTTTGAAGTACAGCGAAGTACTATTTAAGCCAGAGGTAGAAACCTCTCAGAGTGAGAGAGCTTAGTCTCAGATCGCGGACACTCTGCTCGACGTTCTTCTGACCAGCTAGCAGTTTAAATTTATAAGCCACAGTGCTTACTACGTGATTGCATTGTAAAACAATTGGAAGTGCGCTAGTATTAGTAGATCTTGCTAGGCACCCTTTTAGATAGAGGCCAATCTCCGCGAATCGCTCTGCGAAGCAAAGTTTGATTTAATTTCTATTTTAGGTTTAGTATTTAAATTTATTTGATTGTTAAGTTCGACCCAAGTGCGGTCTTTTACTTTCTGTATCTCTCCCGAGTTGGGAAGTGTGTAAATAATAGTGATTTAATAAAAGAGGATTTCGAATCCCTTCACGTGCAGTTATTATCCAGCCCAGCAGTTACATCAGAACAAAGCTTACATTTCATCAGCTCACTGTTCCAGTTCAGGACTTGAGAAGAAACACCCTGGTAAATATTTCACAATGTCTGCAAAGAGCATACACAGAACACTCAGTCCTGACAAAATATTGAACTTTTACGGAAAAGCTATATATAGACAATTCCCAATTCACGAATAATACAATAGACAGCGTTCACGGTTAACTCAAAATTATGGTTACTTCCAAGATGGTTAAAAGAATATGGCAAAAAGGAATAACTGTTGTTATAATTAACCGAAAAATACTGTTAGTAACTTACTTGTACTTTCAAGGCGTTTAATCAAAATGACATCTTTTGATAATATTGATTAAATTAATATCCAAGCCAAAAATCACACTGCAAATAGCGGAAAAGTAAACATCATTATCAATGAAAAAAGGCAAGTTGTAAAAGAAAAATGTTTACAAAACGGGTCAATGTCATTCAATTCAACCTCGGTATATAAAGGATGTTAGTTCTTCGTTTCTTGCATTAAAATTTTTATATTGTCAGAATTATATACAATAAAATTACCGGGGATAAAAGCGACTCCTAAATACTATGATACGACATGCTCTCACTTTTGTTCCTGTGGTTTTATTTTTTTGTATTTCCCGTAGACAGTCTTGTTTTATACTAATGGCTAGGGCATGCAATTTTTCCTCGTTGCGAATTTTTTTTTTTTTTTTTTTAAAGGCTGAAGTTAAAAATCCTTCTCCGGGTAATGGGAAGTTGACTGCACATACTTGCTAATAGTTCTAGTTTTCCTTGAAATTTTTGGTCGAATGATTTGATCTTTTTTTTTTTGGAGCGGGAGGGAAAAGCCCTACATAGTCAGCGCTTCTGGAATTCATAGCCTCTGAAGGAACATAAGTGAAAAGGCTTGCAATTTCTGTGAGCAAAACACCTGTGGCAGCAGCTATTTCCTGTGAAAAAAAAACTGATTTATATCCGTCAAATAAACAGGCGTAGTTTTTCATTCTGCACTTCCAAAACTGACGCCACGTTATTTAAAAAAAGAAACCCGTGGAAAATGCTTGCATTCGGAAGTAATATTATTCCGAGGCCTTTTGAGTTTATTTCCTGCTTGTCAAATCAGAAACAAGGATGGCATATATTTATGTTTCCAACTGCCACATTTCTCCATAAAAGAGAACAAGATTATCAAAAATCGGATATAAAAAAAAAAGAGACAGTAGGTGAGTTAAATAACTGGAAGTTTAAAAATTTACTATTTAAATGACCGAAACTTTCAAAAGTCATTTATGATTACCATAATAAGAACTTAGTTTCGTTTGTTAAAGTCTATTGGTTGTTAATGATATCACTATTTTAACTCGACAGAGGGTGTTTACGCATTTTTAGAACGATTCCGGGGCCGTTTAATTAATATTTAAAATGTAAAGGCTACTTTTTTAAATGTTTGATCTGAAAGAACTTTCTCCGGAATACACGTCTGCATTCTAATTTCTATGATAGTAGGACACTTTGTAAAATTTCCAGATTTATTGATTTCCATTCCTCATCCGCTACTTTTCAGTGTTCATCCATCGTGGTGGGTTTGCGCTTAGGAAGAGCATTTTTCAAGAGACCAAAGACACAATACTCCATAAGAGGACTTTGGAGGAATAGGTTGAAAACGTATATATGCAATACCTGTACCAGTCTTCATTTTTTCACGAAATGCAGTGGATGTTTCCGAAGTATGATTTGCAGCTTTCTTTTGATGAAATTTCACGGTTTTTTGAAAGTCACTGGGATAAAGAAACGGAATTTCTTCTGTAAATATCGGACTTAAAAATTTCTCTTCGTAGTACGTTGAGTTGATTTTCAACATTTTTTCCCACTCTTCTTAGTTTTAATTTCCCTGTGTAAGAGAATTCTGAGACAGTTACAAATTCTTTACTGAAACTTTCTCTGCATTGACGGAACCGTATGCATACATTTTTCTCTTCGTTTTCGATAGCAAAAAGAACTTTTTTGATGCATTTATTTAGGTGAATCTATGCTTTATCAACGATCACAATGCATTGCTATTTATCTGCTAGTAGGTTTCCTCCTGCCTCAGCAAAAGTTGGTGAACATTATGTTTTGCAGTTTTTCTAAGCTTCAAATCTTAGTTTTTTTCTTAAATTTTATTTTATTTATTGTTGCTAAAGGTGTATTTAAAGACTTTGCAACTGATTTCTAAGTCGGCGAATTTCACTTGTTACCAACGATTCAGGTTTAGAAACATTGTAAACAACAGGATATTTTTAGCATGGGTGTAATAAAACAACAGCATGGATATAATGCAAAGATGTGGTGATTGACGGTGTTTTCCTTCCCGATTACTAATGCTACTTATTTTGCACTTAAAAATTTTAATACCGTGCATTTTACAACATTTTTGAATTATGGAATTGGAATATTTCTCTTCATAAATCACAAAAACGTATACTTTAATCTCCAGTTTGTTTACGTGCGGACATTTTAAAAAAGAAGAAATTAAAAAAAAATAAATAAACAATATTGCTTCTTTCAAACAATAAGCTGTTATCCGAAATTTTTCTTCCAAAACACTTTTTTTAATTCGTTATCAATATTGTTTTAAAAATGTGTGAACACCCTCTATATTTACGAATGAATTAAATTAATAAAATTGTTCTATCTTAGCAAACAATTAATTCCATTTCCGACGGTGTGTGTCAGAATAACTGGATAAAGTCGTAAGAACAACTGAATAAAGTCGTAAGAAGATGGGAACAGTCGAAATGACTTCCCACGAATTTTTGGAATCGGGAATAATGTATTTAATGTTAGGCAATGCTATTTTTATTTCACCGTAAAGCTTAGAAATTTTTTATTAGCAAACTCTACGATTTGACAGAGAGCAGTGGCAACACTTCTCAGAATAAAGCATATTTTTATCTCCACAATCGAAAATGGTAAATTTTTAAATGCTTTCCAAGCTTAAATCTTCAAATTCCTCATACAACAGCTCAAAAGACTCTTTTAGCTGCTAGTGGCGGCACTCGTCCATGGATTCGTCTTTTCGGCGTGAGCACTCCTGTGCTCTTAAACATTTAAATAAAGCCAGCGCCCTTTAAAGCCTTTAAATAAAGCCAGCAGCAAAAACTTCAAATATAGGTAAAAGTATATTTTAAATGCTAAATGCCTATTGTATCCTGATGACCAATGACCAATATTTTTATCTCCAGCATGCGAGACTGTTGCCACTCGGAAAAATGAAGGCGAAAATTAGCGTTTTCAGAGTTTTTAATTAATATCTCCGATTTTAGCTAGTTTTTTTTTTAAATGGACGTTGACATTTTCCAGGACCCAGAAAAGAATTGTAGAAAGTTTGGTCACGATAGCTATAATAATGACTGAGTTAATCGCGAACAAACACACAAACAGACATTCTCCTTTATAAATATAGATTAAATAAATTTAAACACTGTTTTATTTACTCTTGGATTCATCCACATACATTCGCGATATAAGAGCACGTGAAAGCTGATTTAAAAAGCTGGATAAATGCAGTTCATCTAGAACACTTCTCCAGTTTATGTTTGTCCGACGCCGCAGTGTTTCGCGTTCGAATTCCTTCAGCGATGAGTTGATAAGAATAATCAGGTGAAGTGTTTGACAGAAATATCCTCTCGGTAATTGTTCCATTTCAAGACAGGTTGCCTAATCTGCTAATGTTAGTGTCAAGATTAATACATATTTTTGGGTTTTATCGTCTAGCAATCAGATAAGTTTCGTTGAATTTTTAATCTGCATAGGCTGCTTTTAATTAAGACGGTAAGTCGCTAACAGCAAATAGTAGCTCCTTCTGACTAATTACTCTCGGGATACAGAAACAAAAATCAAGAAAGGAGCTTAAGATTAAATCATAAAATATAGCATAGACTGGGCGGAATAAGCACAATTAATACGAATGGACTATTGATTCTGGTGTAGCTTGTCTTCGACACAAATCGACTTACGCAATCATCTGACGTCACAAAATATGCGTGCATAAAAGGCAAGAATAAGGTGCGTGCTCGCGAGGGATGTAACCTTGAAACTTTTAATAGTTTACGGCGGAAATTTCCGTTACATAATGCAATGATTCAGTTTTAGATATCCGTGATAAGTCGCTTATCCCAGTATGAAAGTTATATTTTTCGCCGTTTCCCTTTATTTAATTTTAACTTTAGTTCTTATTTTATCGCACAGGCCCCCTAATGCAGAATTCGTATTTTTCGCATCGTTTACGTATAATTTCCTCCACAATACGATATATAGTGTTCCATCAACTTCCTAAACATGATTCGATTTATAAAAGTGTAGGCCCGTGGCAAACTTGCTATGGATCATGCCTATCCTATAATTCTTTTCAATGAAACACATATTACTGATATTATTTATTCAAAAGATTTTGTGATATACCCTAAGAATTTATTATTGTTCATCTAAAGTTATTTAAACAACAACAAAAATAATAGTAATAATAATAATAATTTCTTTCACTTGTATTTTTTTCATGGTTTCAGTTTACTGCGCGTTGTATAAAATAGTATAAGATTATACATTTGAAGCTATCCCTTCCCTCTTGAGAAAACTAGCAGAAAGAAAAGGCGCCAATAAATTCATACTGATTTTATTATGAATCTTAATTAATTAAATTTTAGGTATAAGATCAAAATAATGCAATAAAATTTTTATTAATTTAATAATCGAGTATATTACCATGCCTTCGAAAATCAAAAGAGTCTTATTTGCATGACATCGTGAACTTTAAGCTCATCGGAGGTTGAGCGGTAAGAATCGCTGGATACTGGTGATCCGTCCCGGATTCAAATTCCGACGAACAGGCTGGTTGCATGTAGATTTTCCGCAAGAATAATAAAAATATGAGCAAGTTTCTCTTAAAATATCCTGCAGAAATATACTTCCTGTTTGCCTACGATCGAACACAGATCGAACTCCCAACATTCATCGGTCTTAACTATCCGGCCACTGGTGAAGCACCCTCCCCCCCACCCAAAAAAAAAGAAAAGGAATATCATTGCGGAAGTAAATAAAATTACAGTTCATGAAGAACCAGTGGGAACTGCCTCAAAACTGCAAAGCATTTAAGTTATAAAGCAATACACAGACATTCATTTATATAATATTCGTCTGCGATATTCGTCTGTTCGCAAAAATTTTAATTCCGTTGATGAATTACTGATATATTTTCTTTCGTTGAAAAGACAAACGCATTATCGCAAACTCACAGTAGAAGTCGCCACTGCTGAAGAAGGGCTGTACTGCATGCAAATCAGAGGTGTAATTCAAGCTCTACGTTAACAGCTTTCTTCCGATAACTGAAACAAAAGAGCTCCCATTCCCTCTCCCGTCTTTAAGGGCAGCTCCAGCAGACGTATCGTCAGCCAACAATCTCAAACAATCAGGTCTCTGAATATCAATCAATCTCAAATAATAAGCTAATAAGCTCTTTGCTAATTAAATTTAGCAAAAACGAACATTCTCTAGGAGACATCAGAGCCCGCCTCTCTTCAGAGATCAATACGAAGGAGCCTGATATCGCTAAAAATTAAGCCAGGGTAACTAGCAGTAGTGAACTGTCGGTGTGTTTCAAAGAGAAGTACCGCTTCGATACTTTGTGTAACGCATTATAAGAAAATTCCTCCTTGTCTCAGTCTGTCCACGTTAGAACTTCCAGTTTGAAGAAATCTGTTATTCACTGGATTCGTAGAATGGTGCGTCACCTAAGTACACAAGTGCAACGACCTTACCTCTATCGAAAAATAATTTATTTCGAATATATCAGCATGAATACAAAATTAAAAGTTCTAAGGTTTTAGCAAAAGCCCATAAAGTAGGGAAAATTTCATAAAAGTCACAAGTTCATAAAGTAATGATGTAAAGCAGTAGGTAAAACATCAAGCTTGTGACGCGTGATGAACAAGAGAAGAATATGAGCACAGGCAGTTACGAAAATACAAGGCATATAATATATAATTTTAACACAATAAAAACAAAATAAAATTATAAACTGATATGAAATCTGTTATTATCTTGTTGGAAACACCTTCATCTGCAACGGCTGATGGAGGCCAAGCTGTAGCTGATCTAGAACCTTTATCCACAACCAGAAAAGTTTTAAGTAATAAAAAATAAATTTAATTTTTCCATAGATAACTTCAGACCTCTTCTCCGAAAAGTTAGCAGTCTTTTTCTTCATAATAAAATGATATTATATAAAAGTATAATCCATCCTGCCTTACTTTACGCCTTCTACACATGGAGACATAATAATAATATTTATTACAGCCTGCTTCGCCTCTCATTGGGCACTACAGGTCGATACTAATCATTCTGGTCGTTGCGTGTTCATTTACCTGCTTTATCTTTTCAGCCTCTTTTATTAATAAACAATTACAACATTTAATGGATTACAATTAAACGGGTTACAACATCTAGATTTGGGTTACAAAAGCTGTTAGTATAAGATTAATATAAAAATGGGTTAAACTATTTACATATGTACATTGGCAAGCTGCCATTACAATCATCAGGTTTTAATTATACCTGGAATCAGCTATTATTTGCTCTTGATTATCGTTAACGAATTTAATTATAGCCTTTACTCCTCTTTGTCCATAGTAGTCTTTGAAGATTCTAGCAAGGGTTGAATTTGGACCTAGGGCTGTGAAGTGGCGTTGTCTTAGCTGGGTGGTGGATGGGCATGTCTGGATGTAGTGACATGCGTTGGCCTCGCTGGCTGTAGCTCCACAGGTGCATCTCCCATTTTTGTGAAAGAACCTTTCGTAATAGTGGGGGAATCGTCCGTGATTGGTTAGACCTTGCAACAGATAAAAGTCTGACTTTAGTCTTTTAAGATTGACATCTGCATAGATTTGGAAGGTGGATCGTCCGGTCTCTGCTGATGTCCATCTGTCTTGCCAGTAGCCGAGTAGGATGTCTTGGATCTTAGCTTTGGTGGATTCTTCAGAGAGAGGAACCTGGACTGTTGGTACTTAGAGTGACGTTGCGTCTTTGGCGGCTCGATCTGCGATTTCATTTCCTGAGGTGCCTTGGTGGCCTCTTATCCATCGGAGAAATACCTTGTTGTTGTCTTCTAAAGTTGCTAAGACTTCTTTCAGAGCTGATATGTGGAGTGGAATCGGGCCGACTTTATTGAGACTCTGAAGCAAGCTCATACTGTCTGTATACAAGTAGATCTTTTTATCTTTAAATTGGCCTGCCCATAGTGCGGCATCTTTGAGTGCTCTGGATTCCGCTTTAAACACTGTGGCGTGGTCACTTAGTCGATTAATTGATTTGTAGAGCTTAAAAGGCCACGAATGCCGCGCCTACTTTGTTATTCATCATTGAGCCGTCTGTAAAAATTTCTATGTTACGACCAGTGGGCGGTGTTTTTGCCCATGGGATTATTTTGAGTCTCGCCGGGTGCCTTGAATGGTTAAGGAATCTGGGCTCGATGGAGAAGTCTCCCAAGTCCGTGTCTAATACCTTCTTTTGCTCTTTGTTGTGCACTAAGTTGTAAGTACATCGTTCTCCTTCTGCTTTGAGATCTAGCGGCAGGGTTCCTGCTAAGACTTGTAAAGCAGCTGTAGGGGACGTTGTGAAGGCTTTTGTTAGCTTCAATAGAACAATTCGTTGTATCTGTAGGAGCTTTTGATTTACTCTAACTGTACCTGTCATCCAGACTTGGCAGCCATATAGTATCATCCTTTCAATACCTCTTATGTAGAGATCTTTTAATAGTTTTCCTTTTAGATTCCATTTTGCGTTTATTATTCTGTTTAGGTTGTTTAAGAGAACGCTTGTCTTGTCCCTGATGCCTGTGAGGTGGGGAATCCAGGTAAGTTTCTTATCTATAAGAAAACCTAGATATTTCAAGGTATCTTGTCTACGTAGGGGGTGTCCATTCCATTTTATTCGTGGAGGATTGCTGATGAGCTTGTTACCTTTCGGTACTATAAGCATTTTGGTTTTGTCTACACTAAAACTTAGTTTATGCGAGTGACTCCATTCTGTGATTATGTCCAGCGCCCTGTGGGCTTTTCTTTCTATGCATGTGCGATTTAATTATCAGGATAAAGTCATCAGCATAGGCTTGAATGGTAGCCATGTCTTCTAGGTCTAGGTTGAGGGCCGTATTGGCGACAACATTCCATAAGATTGGTCCTATGTTGGAGCCCTGGGGGGCACCTTTATTATACGATTTCGTGATTTTTATCCCATCTCTTTGGTAGGTCACTTTTCTATTGTTTAAGTAGCTGCTGATTAATCGGTACAGATTACGTGGGCACTTTAGTTTTATTAGTTGGTCTTTTATAGTTGGCCACCACAGCTGATTGAAGGCTGAAGCGACGTCTAAGGAGATGATACAGGTATGCAGGTTCTTGGCTTTGTTTTCTTCAATTAGTCTAACTACGTTGTTCATCGCATCTATAGTGCTTTTTCTTTTTGTGAAGCCGTACTGGTTCTCGTTTAACAATTGGTTCGTAGCCAGGTGATGTGTTAATCTTTGCGTAATCAGCTTGTCTAGGACCTTGCCCCACGCCGAGAGCAGGCAGATCGGACGATATGCATTTGGCATTGTCCTGTCCTTGCCCTCTTTGTGGAACAAGACTAGTTCTGCTTCTTTCCAGCTTTCGGGGAAGTAGCCTTTCTTCAGACATGCGTTAAAGAGATCTGTGAGATCTTGCGGGTTGACGAGGCGTAGTTCTTCAATAAAGTCTATATTTAGATTGTCTAAGCCTGGGGCTTTTCTTCTTTTTGTGGAATCTATAGTTCTTCTTATTTCTTCCTTTGTGAACATGAGGTCGTCTTCTGTTCTTGGGATTCGTTGTGCCCTTCGTCTTATTTCTTTGTGAATTTCTGAGTCATCTGCTTCTACGTCTTCTGGGAAGTGGTAAGATTTAATCTCTGTGATGGTTTCCTCTATTGTTGAGGTTGTGCTTCCATCCAATTTCTTTATGGCGCTGAGCTTTAATGGGCCCAGACTCTTGCCTTTGGCTATTTTGTAATAGGTACCAAAGGGGGAGGAGATCTGAAGGTTATCCCAGAAGGATTCCCATGTTGAGCGTTTTGCCTGGAAAAGGGCTCGTCTATAGATTGCTTGCTCTCTTTTGTAAATTTCTCTTTTAACTCTGCGATATTCTGCGGGGGCTCTTTGATATCTTCGTCTTAGGGCTCTCACCTTTTTCCTTAGAATTGTCAGTTGTAGGTTCCACCACGGATTCCTTTTTGGGTAGGAAACTTCATTTGCGGTTCTCTTGGTATTGTTATACATTTCTGTAATTAGCTTCGTATTGTCTTGGATATACTCATCTATATCTTGAATTGAGATAAGCTTCGGGTTCTTCTTATATTTACTTGAAAGACCTGTTCTGAACTTTAGCCAGTCGGTATGTTTCATCTGCATTCTCTTAAAAGTTTTCTCTTTTTAGGTAACGTCCTCTATATCATATGTGATATAGTTATGGTCGCTGAGGTTAGCATCTTCTATTACTTTCCAATTTTCGATTTTGAGACTTCTATTTCCTCTGATTAAGGTGAGGTCGATCCAGGAGTTGCCTCTGATGCCCGTGAAGGTTGGGGGGCTGTCTGGATTATTTATAATCGTGAGATTCGTTGCTGCTGCGAATTCTACTATCTTAAGTCCTCGTGGGTCGAGGTCCGTCGGGCCCCATATTGGATGTTTCCCGTTGAGGTCTCCTGCCAGAATTATGGGAACTTGATCGTTATTATTGAGAAATTCTTCTAAGTCAATAAGAACAGGGTCTATGTCTTGATTTGGTGAGCTATAGGCCGAGATTATTATAAACGGCTTATCTGTGTCTACTTTAACTGCGACAAACGTATCTTTGCTTTTTAGTTCTAACACTGGTAGGTCTTTATTTGAAACTATAATTGCTGTTTTAGCATTGTCCTGTGCATAAAATTTCTTATAGATTAGTGGGAAGCCTCGTAATTGGCTTTCTCTAAGATAGGCTTCTTGTAGACATGCTATTGCTATATTTTCTTCTTTTTCTAAATAGTCTCTTAAGTACATTGTAGCACTCCTTGAGTGCTGTAAATTTGCTTGTAATATTTCGATTTTAACCATAATTGATTCTTAATTTTAATTTGGTTAACTCTTTTTGGTAGCATGGACATTTGTTATCTCTACTATTATGTTCGGTATTTAATTCTGTATTATATTTCTCATTAGAATGTGTACAGTTGACACATTTTAGTTTATTTCCTGCACAGTCTTTTTGCTGGTGCTCCTCTGAGCCGCATTTAGTACATCTCATACTAGCATTACAATTTTTTGCCGCGTGGTTAAAGCCTAAACACTTATAGCACTGCGATACTTTAATGTATTCCCTTATACTGTTCCTTGTCCATTGGACGTTAAGTTTTTTTGTTTTCATTAAGGCTTTAAACGTACTAGGGTCTAGAGAGAGGACCCAGTTTGTGCCAAATCTACCATTCATTGGGAATAGAATTTCGAATTCTGCTTCTTCTAACACATGGTTTTGCGTTTTGAGTTTTTCTTTTAAGTCTTCTTTATCTAACTTTTTGTCTACATTACAGATAATGATTTTGGGATTAATCTTTTGAGGTCTTTTAGTCTCTACTAAGTGTTTTAACTTTTTGTTTTCTCTAATCGCTTCCTCTAGTATTTCTAGATCGTCTTTTCCACTAACCTGGATCAAAATCCCTCCCTTATTAACTTTCTTAACAGCTTTTATCCCTACTTTTAATTCTGCGGGATTTATACTTTTTGTCACTTTTTCCTTGACTTACTCAGAAGTCATTTCTTTCTTTGGATAGACTATTATAACATATTCTTGTTCCTTTCTTGGTCTGCTTCTGGAACGGACTCTTGATGTGGAACGTCCTCTTTTGGCAACACTAGCATAAGTTTGCTTTTCACTAGCCATTACTCCTCGAACATAGTCCTCTATACATTCTGTTCGTTCAAGTTGACCCTCAAGCTTTGCTATGATTTGGTTCTTTTTGGTAACTTCTTGTAGTACCTTAACAAACAATTCCTTAATACTTTTGGCTGGTTTTTTACCAATCTCATATTGTGTAAGGATGCCTCGTAAATCATCCATAAATTCAAGTGCCTCCTGCACACAATCATCGGAAGAAGATTGCTCTTCTTCGTTTGGTGTCAACCTAGCTGTTTTGTCACTAACTGTTGGTCGAGCTTTCCTCGTCGGACCCTCCTTTTGCTCTTCGGAGGTTTCTGTCCGACTTTCCGGCCCGGTGTCATTTCGGCGTGCCATCTTGCCTTGTATTGTAATTGGGCGCAAGACGACGTGTGGGGAATATGCTCCTAACTAAGGGACCACTGCATGAACCGTAAAGGGCCCAATTTACGCAGTGGCTGCTTTTCACAAGTCCAGTACCCTGGGGTTCTCACCGGACCTGCTACTTGGCAAGTGGAAATACGTTAGACCCTCTTTCGAGGGAGCCCCCAGACCACGGCAAGGTCTATTTCCACACGGGAATGCGTACTGCAAATGACCGCCAAGTGACCACGTTTAAACTCAGTAGTACTGGACGGCATCCGACGTTCTTCTGAGATGGGTCACTTTAATTGGCTCGCTTTGAAATCAACAAGGCTCTCGCGCAAGTCTCAATCAAAGACTACAGTAATGATCGCATTCCCCCTGGGGGACATGAAGACATGCTGAAAAAAAAAATCTCTACAAAATTGAAATTCTGCAAAATTAAGCCCTTAAAAAACAAATCTCTACAAAATTGAAATTCTGCAAAATGAAGCCCTTGGAAATAGTCAAAGCTCCTTAATTTACAAGGATAGCACATTAAATTCAAAACCATAAAAAAATACATTTCGTAAACTGTTCATAATTTTTATTGCAACACAACATCATGAAATCACTATAATTTCAATTCATAATCACAAACCATGCCACAAGAAAAACACGCGTACCAAGCTAATACCCTTTTCTAAGAATTAGCATGATATTAAGGCGGCATTTTTGCTGCTTTTCACAGAAAGAAACATTTTAATGTTTTCCACAGAAAGAACTATTTTAATGTTTTCATTTTTTTCCAAGATCTATAGACCCATGTCTTCTTGAACCGTGACTGGTCGTCTGATAGACGCTTGAATGTATTGGGTTGGCAACTAAGTAATTGCGGATTTTTTTTAGAAAATCAAAGACAATTTTTTCATGGAACTAAATAACTTTATTCTCTAATGTATTGCCCATTTTGATCAATGACCTTTTGCCATCTTTCAGATAGCATCATAATCCCACGTTCATAAAACTTCTGGTTTTTATTAGCAAAAAACTGAATCAGGTACGATTTGACATCATCATCATTATTGGAATTTTTACCATTCAAGGAGTTTTGTAAAGATCGAAACAAAAAGTAATCAGATGGTGCAAGGTCAGGACTATATGGTGGATGTGGCAAAACATCCTAATCAAGCTCCAATAATTTTTGCCGAGTGACCAAAGATGTGTGTGGCCTTGCATTGCCATGATGGAATACAAAACCTTTTCGATTTGTGAATTCGGGCCGCTTTTCTTCAACTGCATTGTTTAATTTCGTTAGTTGTTCATTGTAGACATCAGAATTGATCGTTCGGTTGGGTGGTAAGAGTTCAAAGTAAACAATTCCTTTGTAATCCCACCAAACTGATAACAAAACCTTCTTTTGATGAATATCAGCTTTTGATGTTGTTTGAGTTGGTTCACCTGGCCTGCTACACGATCTTTTCCGCTTGATATTGTTGTAAACAATCCATTTTTCATCGCCAGTTATCAGTCGCTTTAAAAATGGATCATTATCATTACATTTCTTTAGCAAATTGCAGTTGTTAATGCGTTGCATTAAATGCGTTTCTTTTAGTTCGTGAGGAACCCATGTATCGAGTTTTTGAACACAGCCAAGTTGTTTTAAGTGATTTTCAATGCATGTATGTGATACATAAAGCTTCTCTGCGATCTCTTGTGTTGTACTGTGACGATCCGAATCGATTATTGCTTTGATTAGGTCGTCATCAACTTCAACTTTACGACCAGAGCGTTTTTCATCTTTGAGTGAAAAATCACCAGAACGAAATTTGGCAAACCGATTTTGACACTTCCGTTCTTTTAAGGCTTCGTCACCATAAACAGCACATAGCATTTTATGAGCTTGAGATGCGTTTTTCCCTTTGCGGAAATAAAGTAGCAACATATGATGAAAATGTTCCTTTCGATTTTCCATTTTTCAACGAACGCCAAACGAAAACTACGCAACCGATCAAAAAACTTTTTTTTCTGATTCACAGCTGAATTGCCAACTATCAAATAACAAAATATGTTTTACATTTGTACTACGTCTGCAAACCTAAAAATTCAACTGAAGCCATCTATAAGTGAAATCCGCAATTACTTAGTTGCCAACCCAATATTTTACAATAAAAGAACTTGTAGCGATCTCGAGAGCCACTCAACGCTCAAATATCTGAAAGGTTCGGAAAATCTGAACCTAGAGTACGGAGAGCTCTTTTGCAATAGTGATAGAGAATTCAACTCGCATGAAACAGTCCCAGGATCGAATCTCAAGATCATTATCATTTTTAAGGGCATGCGAAACTCGTGCCTTTGGTGCTCTTCTCGTTGGTACTAATAGACGGCAACACGAGCAAGAACTATATACCCGACGCCACCGAGTTCCTTTGCACCACGTGATAACTACAATGCTTGATAATTTTCTGTCCGGGAGAGAGATTGATAATTGGTAATATTCCCTACTTTTTCTCTTCCCTAAATCGGTTTCGTTCTGTTCAACATCTAACAGTGTCTTTAACTGGCTGAAATCTAACATGCTGTAAGCTGAAAGGGCATATGACATCTCCCGTTTCTAAAAGATTAACATCGAGTCCGTGTAGAAATGCGCATAGTGTGTTGAGGATTTCCAAAAAGTAATATTTTCTAAGCAACATCTACTTCAAAATGAAACATTAAAAATTAATGTATAATAATAATAAAAAGGTTTTAATAAAGAAAATTTAATGATAGCAATAAATACTATCATACCCTAAAAAACCGTAACATTCTCTACTGATGCCAGATACATTAACTCTATCTTTTATAATCAAAAGAGACATTTATCAAGTAAAACAATCAAGATAAACAAAACTGAAATAAAATAAGTTTCTTCATTAATGAAAGGTTTCTAATGCAGACAAATGCATTTCTTAGAATGTAAATTATTCAGTTACAAAATTAAAATTAGAAACATCATCATCAAAGAATAAAATCTGAGAATAGCTTTCTGAAATTATAAGGCCATCTATCGTTTTGGGCTTATGCAATAAAATAAAGCTTACAGCTCAAGACTCTCGTATAAGTGAAATAAGCTCAGGTTGTTTGAATGGAGTTTCACTTTTTAAGAGACTATCCAAATAAACGACTATTCTTATTCATCAATATTATAGGCAAGAACGGTGTTACATTGCCTTCCGGGACAGTCTCTGTCATTCTAAATTCTGCAGGCAGTTAGCCCTACTCTGCTTTGTCACAATCTAGTAAATTCTAAACTCCCATAAGTTATCCCAAAACCTAGCAATCCCCAAATCCTAGTAATCCACAAAATCCCAAATCCTAGTAACCCACTAAGCTATACCAAAGTCCGATTAGTTGTTACAAAAGTGCCAAATCCTAAATTATGCAGTCCATTTGCTGGTCGCACTGGCTCTGGATATACCTGCTATATGAAGTCGATGGTTTAAAGGCTTTGATTCAACTTGGTAGAAAAATTTTTCACTTAAATTTAAAAAATTCGTTTTTTGACAACTTACTTTTGTTTGATACCTTCATTCGTCATTTTGTTTTTATAACGTGATGATGGATTAACGGTACATATTTGGACGCAGGACAAATTTGTTTTGTTTGCTGATAATAACTGACGTCTGTTAAGACTGGTGTGATTGGTTGTGCAGTCGGCGGTTTAGACGCAATATCCGAACGTGATGTGTTTATATTTGTATAAGATATAAGACTTCGAAATATTTTCGTCATGGCTGCGGCAAAATATGTGGATAGAAGGAAAGAGGTGAGTTTTACTATTGCACACTTTCTAAAGCATGTGTCTGAATATAATAAATATTTGTTTTCCATAATTTCAGAGTTTAAATGTCCTTTGACAACCCAGATGGACTGCATGTCCATACAAACTAATCCTTTAACGTTTATTTTTTATTGCAAATATGTGACTAATTTAAAATGTAAGAATTATAAGTAGCGGCAATGAACTTAATGTCCTAATTTCTCTAATAACAGTGCTGTCTCAACATTTTAGAACTGATTTGGTTATTTAAGAAATCAAAGCCCTGATGGTTGTTTTTCTCGGTTGTACTTTAATTATGAATATTATTTCTGGTTGTACTTTAATTATGAATATTATTTGTGCATTTATTCTCCTTTGTTGTTGTTAACCCACTACTTGCATTGTAATAAATTACTTTCTTGTTTAAGTTGTATTCACTTTATTATCATTCAAAGTGCACAGTATATATTCAAGTTATTTTCAGTGTATGCATTTTATTGCAAATGGGTATGTGTAAATAATGCCGCATCCAAAATCATAGGTAGAAACGCATCGCCTTTTCGCAGAAATTGAATTTTTCTTTTTTTTTATTCTTTTAAATGAAACTTTGCTTATTAATGATTAAGGCATAAAAAATATCATTATGAACTTTAATAATTAAGGTGTGATACACATTTGTTATTAGCATATTTGCTTTTGGAAGTATTATCTGCGATGATGAGGGATATTAACTCTTCATTTTGCTTTACAAAGTTCTGTAGAATGTGTCTTACAAATTTGTGATTGTTTATATCACGTAGTTTAGCTCAAAAGAGCTATCGATTTCAAAACACGATTGATGTGTCTGTCATTAATTAACAAATTAAAGGATTTTAAAGCAATAAATGAAGAATATTATTTTTTTACCTTTTAATCTGATGATTGAAATAAAAATGCATTTAATTCAGTATATATCTAAATAGCATTTTTAAATATTTTTATAGAATTACGTATTTTTTCACTTTCAAAGGTGCAGAAGATATATCACATTCCCGTGATAAATTAAATGTATATTCATCTAATATCCTATAAAATGTTTAACCTGGGCCATCTCTGTCGATAATCTCTACTAAATTAAACTTTAAATGAGCCCTTTTGGGTGATCTTTAGAATCTGAGCCCTTTCAGATTTTTTTTCTTTAGATTTTCTTCTTATTATTATTTTTAATTGTAAATTTTATTCTCTACTTTTTGTGTGTGTTGATGATATTTTTTTATGTAGTTTTAGGATTAATACTAAATATTCTTATTTTCTATATAACAAAAGACTTAATTTGGCATATTGGTGAAGTAATGGCATTTTTTCCCAGTTATAGTTTTTGTCTAAACTTTTTGGCTAAATGGTCTTTTGCTTTTCTTTCTTGCATTGAGTGCTGGATTTAGTGGGGCAAACTTTAACTTTTCTTTGTTAATTATATAAATGAATAAAATTTTGTGATATATGTATATGTGAGTATCATGATTTTATACTTTGGGGCTCATTTATATTATTTCTTAAACTCAGGTTATGATAGGAAATCTTCCTGATGATTTCCTGCGTGTTGGTTCTTCAAATCAAGGAACTTCCCAGTGTTCTAATGCTAGTAGACCTTCTCAGACAGTTGATCATCAAAATTTTACACGTTATAATTCTGTAGCACAGATTACTTTATGTATTGTTCAGGTGAGTAGCATTTTTTTTTTCAAATACTGCATTCTTTAACTTCTCAAGTTTTGTATCATATACAGTTAAAAATCAGTGAAAAGAGCTGATTTTTTTTTTGCTGTCAGCCATTTTCTGCAAACAAAACATGCCTCTAAACAGTGCATTTCAGTGACAATAATGGATAAGCACAGTATTACAACACTGTCTCAAGATCTTCATTTTGGCATTATGTAACTCTTCTCAAAAAGGCAAGTTTAATGTGTATTATTATTATTATTAAAATTAGGGATCAGCTTTCTATAGTAAAGGAAGCAGTGGAGTATCTTCAGATTTACAAGAATAGTTAGTTATACTGGTATCAAAACAGGAAACATATATTTCAGTGTACTCCTTGGCGAAAATTGGTGATTTTTTGGTGCCTTCCTGTTTGTGTGCAATGCCGCCTGCAGTAAAATGGCATCCAAAACATAATGCCTTAAAACATAAATAAAAAATATATAAGCTCAATAAACTGCATTTTAAATCAGTGCAGAAAGAAAATATTGCCTTACCTTGTTTAGAAATTTCTGCATCTTTGGTATGTGGCAAAAAGAATTTCTTAACAGCATCCAGAAACTGTCTAAAATTATCTGAGCTAGAATCTGTATACTGTCTTTGCCACATAAATTTACAAAAAAAGAATAAAAAATATCCTCCGTAGTGCCGAACAAGCCCATTCAAAGCCATCTGAATGATCATTACATTCGACCACATGCATTTCCTTTGTACAAACAGAACACTTGTAATGATTACTGAGTAAAGCTTCATTTACACATCAGTCAATTAATGCTTTTTTTTCCCCATTCGTTCTAAATTGTACAGAGATACTCAGATTAATCTTATCACAGGCAGCCATTTTTTGGTGTAAAGCACAAAATAAGCAAGGTATTTCCTAAGCGACATCCAATGCAGAAGTAAGTCCTAAGAAATCAAAATGGCTGCGATCGTGAATTACAACCAATCACATCATGATACGGTTTCCAAAATATACACCGTAAAATATTCAAGTTACCATAAATGAAACAACAACTTGGCGATAATCCAAGGGGTACCTCAAAATAACAAATTTAAAGATTGGAGTCATCAAAATGGTGCAATGAAAAACCTATGTAGCTGTATGACATCCCTCTGATTCTTATATAAGTGAATTTTTATGCTGCTGAGATTGCAGCAGAGATGACTGTTTTATTGTTATTTTAAAAGCCACGAATTTTGGGCATTGGAATGATTGGCATGAGTTTTAATGAATTTTGTCACACAGTACAAAGTCCGTAATCCAGACTCGTCGGGACCTCGGCGATTTCAGATTAGGGGTTTTTCCGGATTATAGATCATCAATTTGAATCTGGTAAGATGGCATGCAGAAATTATACAATTAAAAATATGAAACAGTAATTTATGAAATTAAGAGCAGTTATGATGTAAAGGGTATCAAATTTTACAAAAAAAAAAAAAAAAAAGTCAGGACTATTTTTGAGTCAACAGGTAAACCAACCGAATTCAAATGTCGCCGAGCCTTGGGTATAAAATTATTATCAAACCAGTCATTCATCAATGCTTGTGTCATCCATGCGTGATATATAACGGGGAAAATCGTTACTCCTTTAAATGCTCGAGGTTGTGCATGTTTTCTGATTACGAAAAGTTTGCACTTGTGCAATCCTGCGGCTCATTTGCGCACACTAAAATTGTTAGTCTCGCTTTGGAATCTTTGACAACAGTTAGAGCCTTTTCTGTAGAGGTTGCCAAGATATTTCGCGGTACATATTGCCAGAAAAGACCAGTTTCATCAGCGTTGTAAATTTGTTCTGGAGATAATTGTTCACTAGTAATGAGTTCAATGAATTCATCTGCAAATTCTTCAGCAGCTTCAGTATCAGCTGGAACTTTTTCACCTGAAATTTTTAATTGTCTTATACCTTGGCGATTTTTAAATTTGGTTTATACCTTGGCGATTTTTAAATTTGGTTAACCAACCTGTCGAATATGTGCACTCAGTGTTTAAGTTCATTTCTTCATGAAATATTTTGGCTTGAGCCATTAGCATTAGACCTGTCAATGGCATGCCCTCACTGCGACACTGTCTGACCCATTTAATCATCACTTTGTCATGATTGTCACTTTTAGCATAACAAACCCTTTTTCTGTTATTCATTGCCAGTGGGGTGTCGGAATCCTCAAAAAGTTCCTTTTTCTTTTTGCTTATGTCATATACAGTTGACTTTCCAATGCCATACTCCTCGCATAATTTTGAGATGGATATATGCCTTTATCCATTTTTTGCAGCAATTTCACTTTTTGTTTGATGAACATCGAAACATGTTTTCGTTTTGTAGATCCTTTGGCAGCTCCAGAATTGGAAACTCTTTTTGACATAATTGAAAGTTCAAGCTTAATTTTAATAAAATTGCTCTAACAACCTGCAAAAAATAATAAGCTGAATCCAGTTAGAAGATTAAGGAACAGCACAATCTGCAACATTAACTGAAATGCCTTAGTAAAGGTAATTTTAGTCTAGCTTATCTCTGAAATGGAGACCCTTCGCTATTCCATATCCTGAAAATACCAACCCCCCCGAAATACTTTTCCAGTTTCACAGCAATTTCCTCCCCTCCCCATCCATTAATGCAGAAAATAGGTGTGAAGATTTCGAATGGCATCCTTTGTACTTTCTAACAAGGATTCCATTAGGCTTTGATCCCGTTCTTTATAAAACTATTCTGAAGGTCAGACCAACAAGCCTTTCTGGCTTTGTTATGATCACGACTAAGATTTTGTTTACTTCCGTTATTTTTATAGGACCTTTATTGCTGTTGAAACCTTTCCTGCACTTATAATGCTGTTTAAAGCTTAAAAGCACACTATACCACAAAAGAATCAACAATGAAATGTCGCGAGTAACCAAACAATAAGAAACCTCTTAGGACAAGCTGTCTGCAGTAAACTGATAGAATGCATTTGGAGAAATTGCACCTGCTACTGCATACCTTAAGGGGAGGGAAGAAAACAAGATTGCAATCTCAGCCAGTTTTGAAAATCTCCACGTTTTTTTATATAAGGAAAAAAAATAAATGCGCATGTGTAAAGCGCACCAAAAAAAAGAAGTTTGTGGCTTTGAGGTCTGAATTATACGGGGTGTGGATTCAAAAGTTTCAAGACTTACCTCAGAACTAGAAATTTATTGGACATTTAAGTACAGCAGACTAAAATTCTTCAAAAATGAAGCACCGGTCCCCGTGCGCTTCCCTACTCACAAATGAACCAGTCTTGAAACTTCTGATTCACATCCTGTAGATCATTCCGGATTACGGACTTTGTACTGTATAATCTCAAAATTTGAGCACATTTTAAAACATCTTATGTATACATACTCTGTTAAAAAAAAAAAAAACAATGTATCACCATGTATCCCTTGTAACTTATCTAAATTCTTCAATAAATGCTGGCTAGTGAAAGAATGTCACCTGCTTAAGATGCCAGGGGCCCTCGTCCTCCATTACCTGCCACCTGCCTAGGCGGCTCGAATCATTGAGAAGGCATGAATGTTTGTAAGTGCACTGTAAATCAATGATTTGTGTCTCACTATTTCAAGCTCCAAAATGCATGTGGTCATAATGGTGCAGAGGGTTATTGTGATTAGAACCATGGCTGACCTCTCTTTATTGATGAGTCGCATTTTTGTTTGGAGAATGATTCCAGATGTGTTACAATCTGGATGGAGTAAAATATATGCTATGAACCTAAAAATATCTGTGGTAGAATCATGGTATGTGTGGGCATCAGTTTGAATACCTATGTTGGTCTACATATTTTTACCAGTGCAATCATGAATGCTGAAATATACAGTGTTCTTGCTTCTTGTGTTAAGTTATTTAAGAGTGCATTCAGTAATAGCTTTTGTCGAATGGATGATAATACTCATTTCCGTTTCACTGCATTAGTGACTAATTATCTTGAGAACAAAGGAATCTGGTGGATGTGGCCTACACATTCTGCTGATTTAAATCTGCTGGAATAAATGGGATGCACTAGAATGCCAGCTTGCGTCACTGCACCCCCAACCTATTACTCTAGTAATTCAGTGCAATACTAGTAATTCATAGAGCTATTTAACATGAGTACAGTTTTGGGACATTCTAATACACGGCATGGAAAATTGCTGTGAAGCTAACATTTTGGTCAGAGGTGACGATATTCTTTATTAATTTTTCTATGTAACTCTAAAAAATTGTAACATCAGCTTTTCCATATCCCACTTTTATTTATTTCACATTTCTTGTGTTATTATACATTTTTTAGCTGAAACAGGTGAGTCCTCATTTTGTAGATATGTCAGTCATGCGAAAATAAAAATTTTATGAAATATCCGTGTTCGTAGCTACAAAATCTTTCAGGTTACAAGAATTTTTATAGGTGTTCTTTAATTTTTCCTATCAGTATTTTTTTTTTAGTCTGTGCTTTGAAATGTTATGATGTATCAAAATGCAGTATATTAAAACTCCACATGACCAAACTGTGATATAACTAAAATACTGAAATGACTGAAATTGATAAAGTAAATTTTTCATTTTTTTTCAATGAACTTCTTTTCATTTTGTTATCACTAAAAAATACTCATTTCATAACATAAGTAATTACAGTAGTACGTAAAATATGTTAAGTTTTGAAATTTGTTTCTGTAATAACTTTTAAATTGTATTTATTGACAGATGATTTTGTTTAAAAGATATGTTTTATAGTGAATGAGCTAAGTGAATGAGCTAACAAAAATGTAAACACAAAATATTTCAGTGAGTTAAGTAAATAAAGTTTTCTGCTGCATTCATTATAGATTTGTGACATCCTGCAAGGAATGAAACTTGTTTCCTTATTGAAGATGGGAGGTAGAAAAGGTTACTAAATGCTCTTTATTTGAGTATCACCTTAAAAGTTAGAAAGTGATAAAATATGGATCTAATCAAAGCAATTGGCATAAAATATTGACCAACAAAAATTTCAATAATAAATAATTATTTTTTGTGCAAAATTATTGTTGAGCTATTCTTAGATAATGCATGAGTTTTCTAAATTATCTCAGTAAAAGTCTGCAGTAATTAAAAGTTTTATTCTAGAAATTTTCCTGTTAAAACTTTGTTAAAAGCATATTGACGATTTTGGTGGTACATGGACACCGAGTTTGTGCAATTCTTTAACTTGTTATTTTGGCTTTGTGGAGTAGTGATTTTTGTACCAAAACCCATCACTTTGCTGCTATACAAAGCCAAAATAAGAAGTAAAAAAATTACACAAACTCAGTATCCATGTACACATCAAGCTTATTTTCACTTAAAAAAAAATCAGAGAATTGCACAAACTTGGCATTGTGCACTCCTTTCACTTTGTCCATGTACACATCAATCTATTTTCATTTTAATGTCAAAGGTTAAATCAATAAACCTTTGTAAGGTTAAGTCAATAAACCTTTGTAAGGTTAAATCAATAAACCTTTCAAATAATAGGTTAAATCAATAAACTACATTATAAATCAAACAATGAAATAACATAAAAAGGGAAATTCATCTTAGTACTACACAAAGGAAATATCCACTTACCTTATTCAGAAATTTCCATAATTTCAGTCAAACGAAATTCCTTAACAGCATCCAAAAACTTCCTAAAATTATCTGAACTAGAATCTCTATACTGGTGTCACCACATAAATTCACAAAAAGAAGAGTAAAGCCTCTGTAGTGCTGGTATCTTTCGATGTTCGATCATATGCATTTCCTTCCTACAAACACGGCACTTACAATAGCTGCTAAGTAAACCTTCATTTACACACCAGTCAATTAATGCTTTTTTCCTTTTCACTCCAAGTCGTACAGAAATTCAAATTAATCTTACCACATTTAGCCATTTTACTGTGTAAACCACAAAATAACCAACATACTTTCTAACCAACATTCAACACACAAGTCCTTACAAATCTTTTTCCATCATTCAAATTCATCGCAATCATGTGACCAATTACATCATGATAGGGTTTCCATAACATTAAACTACTCAGGTTATTATAAATGAGACAACTTGGCAATAAATGAAATGACAACTTAGCGACAATCCAAGGGGCACCCTTAAATATACTGTGACCAAAAGTTTTTATCACATCAGTGGCTGGGTAAATATTATTTTTAAAAAAAATTTGGCACACCTATCACAAACAATAGTTTCAAAGCAAACCATCTAACATAACTTTTTGGCTCTTTTGAAAAATAATGTTACTAACAAGAAAGTGTCAATAAAATGTAATAATATTATTTGTATCTTTGCACAATAATTTTTCTGGTAATGTCTCGCAGAATTAACACTGCATAGAATAACACTTACCTAAAAACCATTTTTCCAGTACTGTATCAACCCACAGCAGCTTAAAAATTGGTTTTGATTATATGCCAAGGTCAGTCTAATTCAGGTATCTTAAAAAATAATAATTTAATCAAATTCTTACAATCTTGATATAGGTCATTCCTAATTATAAGCCTTGTCTATGCTATAACACTGTAGGCTAGTTGATATTAAAGGTATGCTGGTCCTCGTCTTGTACAAGTGTTGATTTTATCATTCTCTGTTGTAGGTATTAATACCTTTGCTCATTATTACATAGTTATCAAAGTTTCTTTTTTATCATGTCGTTGTTGTTTTATAATGTATTATTGTTGATCATGTGCCAGTGTTGATTCTAAAATGTGTTAACATTATGCGATTTCAATTCATTCACTAACAATCTTGAATTTGCACAGTATTACTTCTATGAATGTCAGCCATTGCCCCTACAACTTGTTTTTCTATTTAAACATCATTATTTATAATAATCATGATCCTGCACTCTTCCAAACTTGATTCTCATTACATTAAATGTATAAAAAAGATGTGTTTTAATACTATGACATGCATGCAGAGTATGTTGTATAAATAGTACTGTAAAAATATCGATAGAAGGCAATATTAAATTATTTGATTAATGCTTTTTAGCGCTGTCAATGATTGAATTTTTTTTGGAGGGATGGGTTTTAAATAAAAACACAAGTAGAATTGAATTAAATTCAAGTACATAGTTGTATTTTCTTTAAAATTTTTTGTCAATATATTATGTAATAAAATAATGTTTTCTTATGATGTTAAATTTTAATTTATAGGAGCAATTTGTGATTTTATAATCATCAAATTTTTATATTATTTGATAACATGGGAGAAAATTACAAAGAAGCAGCAAAAATTCGGGCAATAAGAAATTCATCAGTACATCTGATTGAGAAATGCATCAGTGACTTTTATAATTTTGGTTATATTTCATTAAAGTAAAAACTGGAATTTTGGAAATAAAACTACATCCTTTTTTTTTTCTTAACCAAATCTCAATTGTCTACAGAAGCAAAGTATTATTATTTTTTTTTTGCGTGTGTGTGTGTGTATATTGTAATTGGGAAAATTTTTTATTTTAGCAGAAATATTCATTTCTGAATTAATTGGAAAAATTCATTTATTTTTTTTTTGGCATGAGGTTAATACAAACATACAGAATAAAGGACTCTTTTTAATAAATTTTCGACAAATAATGAAATATAACTTTTAATGTGGTCTCCCAGTTTGTATACTTATATTTGTTCATATGTTTATATACTCATTGTGAGAAAATAAAATTACCCGAAGTTTGACTCCCATATGACAAAAATTGACTGGGCTATTTAATTTCAAAATTTTCAATTTGCTTTGAAGGATTAGTAATTCAAGTTAGAATAATTCAAGGAAATAAGTTTAAATGAAGTGCACAAAAAATGTGTGTAATTTAATAGACTATACAAGAAAGTTGTGTGGTTTCCAATCAGACTTGTCCCCCCTCCCTGATAAATGAAATAAAAATAAAGAAATATTTGATGTTGAACAAATATGAATAAAATATTTTATTACTAGTATTTATTATAAGATTTTCAAGTATGAAATTGTGTTCGCTTTATTTCATCGTAAATTTCTAATTAAAGAGTATGTTCTCTATCTGATGTGTATACTTGATAATCTGTTGATATTTTGTAATTCCATTTTAAAAATATATCTTATAGTCATGTACATTTATACATAGGCTCAGTTGGCCAAAAACTATGGTATGTATAGAATGGATCCATATGTAAGAGTCAGGATTGGTCATACTGTATACGAAACACATTCAGATGTTAGAGCTGGCAAATTCCCCAACTGGAATAAAACTATACACTCGTAAGTAGTTTTTGTATGTTACTGTATATAAACAACAAATATCTGAAAACTGTTTGTAGTTATATCCAAATTATTATAATTTTAATCTCATATATAGAGTTCTTTATTTCTAGTGAATTTTGTGTTCTTAATGTTTTGCTTAGAAAATGTTTAATTCCACCATTGTAGAAGTGGTTTAAGGTGCAGAAAGTAAACTATTTCTTCCAGTGTTTGTTTCTCGATGGTGGCAAGTTATTTTCATCTTTTACAGCATAGCAGTATAGAAGGGGGCGACAGTATGAAGTTCATCTAAAAGTTCTTGGGAGATTTCTTCATAAAGACATGTCTTCTAAGTAGTTTCCTTCAATATTTTGCCATAATTATCTGTCAAACTGTCAACAATTACTAATAGTAATAGCCAGCATTGTATATTGACTCAACTTCAGTTTTATATTCATGTTAGTTTTATTGAAAACTTTCATGCATTCTGATGATAGATAAAGTAGAACCCTCTTCTTCAAGGAATAAAAATATTTTCAACAGAATAAATGATATAGGAAATATTCTTGGCAGGTTACTTTTGTTCTTGAAAGAAAGCTTCCTTCATGGGTTTGCATAGAATTTCTATATGTGTTCTCTATGAAAACCATCTATAGGCAATTTAAAGTTGAATTTTGGGCTAGATTCATGTATCATCATATTTATTCAAGATAGGGACATCTTTAAGAAGCCATATTTTTATTTATTTATTCTCTAATTTCTAGTGCATGGGCTTGACCAAAAAAAGTTCAAGCAAAATATGTAAAATACAACAAAAATTCAAATCATATTTACATACTCAAAGAAGAGCAGCTGTTAGGGAGTTTTGCTTCTCAGTAATGATCAAATATAGTTTTAATCAACAGGCAAAGCAGAATAAAAGATGGTTGAAATCCTTAATTATTTTCATGAGCAGGGAGGGCATAGGGGCCTATTTAAGGTACTGATGATATTCATATATTCGTTGCTATTCCCATTCTTAAAGCAGTTTTGACATTAGCCTGTCTTTCAGTTCAACAATAGTATAGGATGATGCATAATTGGTGTTATGATTTAAATATTAACTTTTTCTTGAATATTATTCTTTTCCTAAAACTGTACAGTTAACACTTTGAAATTTTATTATGGACAAGTTAACACTAGTCATTCAAATTTACTACAAAAATCAGCACATTGTTATTTTGACACAGTGAGTACACAATTTCTTTAATGTTTAGAGCATGCACATTGCTATAACAATTTACCAGTCTTTTCTGCATTTTCAGTGACAAATAAACCTTTTCTTGAGAAATATTGTTGCCAGTCATGATTTTCAAAATTTTAATTGGCCATTGTGATCGCAGATTTAATGGCTGCAGATTTTTTTTTTCCTTTGGGACTGCTTACAAGGAAGGACTTATGCAAATGAACCATAAATCATACAACAGCTTCTAGCCAATATTCAAAGAGCAGTTCAGGAGTTAGGATCTGAAATTCTAACAAGAATTACAAAGAAATCTCTATATAGAGCATGCCAAGTTGAGGAAAAGATGGCTGCCGTTTGCAAATATTTAAAAAAAATTATAAAATTAGATCCACAAATGTTTTTAATTTCTTTATAAGTAATATAGGCCATTGATTTATCTGAATGATCTTACTGCAGAATGTTTCTGTTAATGTTATCCTTTTATTGGCAAGCACATTCGGGATCTTGTTTTCTAAGATGTCATATAAGAAAAAAATGAACAGAAGAATATGCCTTTGGCTATGAAATAGCTGATCTAGGATTATCCGAATTCTTGAATTTTTAGCAAGTAGGAAGCATGCTTGGGTTAGCCAAGGTTTACAAAGTTGCTAAGAAATCTGATATTATTAGACGACAGGAGAATAAACTCATTTACACCTCAGTCGATGTATGTAAACTTGGATTGTCTTGTTTTTACTATCAAAGGGAGTACTAAATGTATTCATGTGGATGTCATAACAAAATAGATCACAAAAAAGAGAGTACAGCTTATTTTTCAACTTTTGAACTATCAGTGAAATATATATCCAGTCATCCAAATAGGTATTGAGTATGAATAATATCCATAAGAAGATCCATAAACGTGAAATATAAATCACAAAATCAAATCTTGAGTTATGTGTGCATTCAAAAATAGATTATTTAGATTTTTTTGTATGTTTAGATGTAACTGCCTGGTTTACCTAACAGTTTTTACATTAACTATCAATGTAATTTTTTAAAAACCAAATGTTAGGTTACAAAAATGGTGTATTGGTTATAAATAAATTTTATGTTACAAAACAAATTAAATATAAATTTTATATTATAAAACAAGTGAAAGATAAACTTTATTTTAGAAATCAAACAAATAATAATTTTAGAAAACAAAAAATAAACATTATTTGAAATTTTATGATAATCATCTTTATGTATTGAAACCTCATACTTAATATTTACCATTTCATTGTATGGATCCCAATAATTCAATTCGTATTCTTGTTTCCCCTCATCGTCATTCACCCATAATGTATCATTTTCTGTGCCATCTATTGCAATTGAAGTTACATATTTAAAAGGATTTTATTACAATTTCAAATTTGATTTTGAACAATGCATATAACACAAATTTTATTTATGGTAACAGACAGATGTAGATATTTTATTAGAAGATGTTCTTGTGTTAGATAGATAATAGTTTGGCTATTATCAAATGTTGGCATATGTATAGTGATCTAAACAGTTTACGTATGCTAGTTTTTTCACATTCGATGTATGCATTTGACATTAAAAAATTCCTTAAATTATATAGTAAAATCAAACCTTGACTTATATGCAAGAGCACTTAATCAAACCTTGAACGATAGGCAAGAGCACATATGCAGAAGTAAATATGCTAAGTTCTCATTTATGAAGATAGAAATGAAATGTAATAAAGAAGTTTCTTTTTCTTCTACCAGCAAACTTTCAAAATATTTTTAACTAGTGAATGATTGTTAAATCTTCTATGACTTTTAAATCAGTTCATGGCAAAATAATAGCTTTTGAAAAATCAATAAGTCAAATTTTTATTAAATATAATTTTTAATGTTTCTAGATATAAAATACTAGTATTAAAATTATTTTCTTTGTGAAATATGGAGAAAACTGTTAAAACTGTTTTTATTTTAATTTAGCTCATGTTTATTATTTTTCAAATAAATTTTAAAAAAATGTTATATTTGTCTACAGTAGAATATTTTCTCTTTCTATGTTTCATGTAACTGCCATTTAGATTAATGTTTTTAAGATTTTTTCTTGCATTACGGAGAATATTTCTCTGATGTTACTCTTATTTTGTAATTTTTTGTATCTAAATTAATCTTTTTATGGAGATATGAAAATATGTTTGTTTAATAATTGACAGTAAAATTCATTCCTTCTTGAAAAAAATCGATGGAATATTTTTAATAAAATTCATTCCTTCTTGAAAAAAATTAATGAAATATTTTTAGTAAAATTCATTCCTTCTTGAAAAAAATTAATGAAATATATTTTGTAAAATTCATTCCTTGAAAAAAAAATCAATGAAATATTTTGATTTTCTATTGTGTAAAATTTCCTAATTTTGTAATGTATGCTTAACTTAATCTGTTTAGGTACCTTCCACAAGGAATCAAAAGCTTTCATTTAGAAGTGTTTGATGAGGTAGGTATGTGTGATTATAATTAACAATAAATTTATCAAAGCTGGGTTATTGAAATAGTTTTTTAAAATTAATTAGCTACAAAATTTTGATAATATGTACATCTCAAGACCAAAGATTATGTAGATTAGTGAATTTTGCAAGCTGTATTTCATATTTTTGAGTGTGATTTATTTTTTTCTTTCTAATTTTTACATTAAATCTAGATTGTTGCACATGAACAACTAACTTAAAATATTCATACCTTAAGGGTTATTTAATTAGTTTTTTTAAAGCTATATTTCTTAAATGCAATTACATCCAAAAAATAATCTTAGTACATGAGAAAAATGTAATGGTTGGATAAAATATGGAAATTTTCTGAGAAAGTACAGAATCCTTCTGTAAAAAGTGCATCATAGAATTTTATGTAAAAAAATTGTATATCTACAAACAAAATTATATTCAAAGCAAATTTTACACTTTGAACGAGAGTAAAAATAAATTGATGAATAAATGCAGAGTTTAAGAAAACCCTATGTTAAGGGTTTTAGTAAATATAACCCCTTAATTTATTCAGTGCATGCACAGTTGGATTAATAGCATTATAAAATGTGCTGGAACTTAAATTTTCATTTGAAAGAAGCTTTGTCTTTTCTTTAGCCCCCTTTCTTTACTGTGCTTTCAATGTCAGTAAAGCCTGTCCATATTGGTTTCTGATGTAAACATGATTTCTAGTTATTTAGAATCTGAACCACCTGGCTGTGAGATGTATTTAAGTGGGAACACAGTGTCTGAGAAGTTTTGACAAATAAATTTTTGACACATGGGATATAATTTCAAATTAAACAAAAAAATTCAAAATTGATACTAAAAGGCAGTAGAAAATACGTCCTAGAGTTGGGATTAATTTAAAGCAAAATATTTGCAGAGATTCTTAGTCCTTGTGAAAAAAGTACACTATAAAACAGGATGTGCTGATGCTGGCACAGAAAAGGCTTAGTAACTTTAATAACAAAATAAATCTGCTGTTTCAATAAAAATATGTTATAAATATTGTATAATTTTGTTAAAAAGTTTTTCATATGCAATTAAAAAATTGCCATTAAATTTTCTGAAATTCAAAAATTGTGTATTTATTGAAATTTAAGTGTGCATCGCAATCATTCATGGGTTATTGGACTTCTACTCTACTATAATATTTTGGTGATTGAAGATCATTCTAATATTTTTTTTTCTTTGTTTGTTGATAGCGCACCATTACTCCAGATGAACGAATTGCTCATGCAGATTTTGAAATTCCTGAAGAAGCTTTTCAAGGCAAATTTGTTGACACATGGATTCCTCTTAGTGGTCGCCAAGGGGAAGGTAAAGAGGGATCTATAAATATAACTGCTTTAATAAGGGTAAGATTTCACTTTTTTAGGTACATATTATTAATTTTTGTTCTTTATGAGTCTTATTTTAAAACTCTTTTTTATTAATATGTAAAATTTAATATGTCAAAATATTCAGAAAGTGCTGTGGATTGTTTGTGATGAATTTTAATATTATCCAGTGTAAACATTTATTGTGTCTTATAACAGTATTAAGGGTAATGATGTAGTATGCGATATGCTGCTTTTATTTATTTATTTATATTTTTTTGATAGAACCACTAAAATTGTTCCTTTTAATCATGTCTTTTAGTACATCTGCAGTACCATTAGTATTATTACTGTCTGTAGGTTTGATAGAATTATTGTGCAGGCAGTACTAAAGCAATTCAATTGTACTGGGAAATCTTGAAGTCTAAGATGCTACATAATATATAAAATCTCTAAATGCTTCTATGATATCTTGCAGAAGCGTGGTGGAGATCTGTTGTGAAAAAAGATGACTATTTTTTGACCATGCTGCCATGACATTAATTATATATATGGCTGAGCATTCAAATTTAATCTTTTGAGTGGCATGCGTGGAAGTTCTGGGCTTTACTCTACTGCCCAAAATGCCAATCCATTTCCCAACCTAACCAATTTAAAAATCCATTTTGGAGATATGACTTGAGAAAAATTAAGTCATAGCTGAAGGGTAATGGAATTGAAGATTTACTTCATTATTAAATTAATGGAATTATTTTGATTTATGTATTCTTAATTATTTATATTTATTTTCATGGTGCCATATAAGAAGTAACTAACTAAAAACAGTAGATTGCATGCTACATCATTACCAGTATTAAAATGTAAAATAAAATATTAGAACAATTTCTGTGCTATGCTTTTCTTCTGAAGTAATCTTAGAGTGTTAAATATTATTACCTGTGAAGTATTTTATATTGCCTGAAAATTTTTTTTTTTTTTTTCACTTTGACATACTGACAAAAATAGGCTTTCCAACTTTTTAAGGATCATGCTTTAGACTCTTTGTAACTATAATTTTAATGAGAATCCATACATTCCTGGCCTTCCATACCTACATGGCCTGTTCTTTCAACTTGCTTCATCTTGTTTCCATAACCTTTTACATATTTCTGTGAACATGTATTGTTAATTTATTTTGAAAATAAATTTAAGAAACATAAACTCAGAATTCCTTACTATTATTCAAGATCTTTGCATGGAATTGCTCAGGAAGCTCATAATTAAAAGTTATCCATTACAAAGTAAAAGATGAACCAAAGTGAATAATAATCATCTAAAGAAACATGCATTTATAAGGATGGACATTACAAAATGTATATGATGATGGGCATTTGCTATCTTTCAGTAAATCCCAATTATAAGGTGTGAAACACTTTTTAGTCCATATCAATGGTACAGAATTTCAGGTTCTACTAACCTAACAATAAATTTTTTGTGAAGTCATTTGATACTCCTGTACAATTAAAACAAATAAGAAAAATGAAACTAAAGATGTTCATCATTTCTTGGCAGCAGGATCAGTGAATTTTTGAATTTGTGGAACTTTTTGATCTGATCAGTTCTCTGTCATCTTTTCTGTTGTCTATGTTAGAAGAGAAACCTTTTGGAATTTCCTAATTGTGAAGTTTGAAAAATCTTGCTTTCATCAATATGATTCCATTATTCAAAAATGATTCATATTATTCAGAAATGAAGGAAAATATTAATTTCTTTTATTACTTACTAACTGTCACTGAAAACTTTAGTTGACACTCAAGTATGGCAGTAACCAATAAACATCTCCCTGTTGCAACCATGCCCTCATCTTTTAGTGTCATATTTTAGCACATGCTAAATCTAGATATAATAGCTTTAATATATTCTGCATATCTGTTATTTTCTTATTCAGTTTCTGATATTGATCATGAGTACTATGGAAGAAGCCATTTGCTTTTTTTTTTTTCAGATTAACAGACTATTTTTGAACAAATGAAATTATTCCATTTCCTAAGTGATAAAATTATATTTCACTCAATAAAACATGTTGTGAAGTTACAACATTGTAAAACATGGTGAAGAATTATTGAAAAGCGATCTGAAAAAAGCTAGACAGTAATTATTGCAAAAGTGTAAACATCAGTCAAATTTTTTGGTTGGAAAAATCAAGAAGACATGGTTATGGAAGTTTGGTTGATTCGTTTTAATAAAATACAGTAAAGTATGTAAGTATTCAGGAAAATAAGAGAGAGAGAGGGAAAAAAGAGGGAATTACCTTGCATACATGCTGTACATGTGGTAAACTAAAGAGATATCCAAAAGGGCAACTCACTTTGGCAATAGTTGAAGCTGCTAGAGATAAATATATATTCGTTCCAAATTTTCATGTACAGAAAATTGAATTTTTTAAAAAAATTCTTCACGATATCCTTCCCTCTCCTCTCAGTTTAGTCCCTTCTGCAGTAGATCTTTTATATGAAGATAAGCATTCATGCATGATACTCTTATACTAGACTCTTGATTATTCAAATAAATATGGGGATGCTATAACATGGAGTTGTGAACCTTCCTGTTGGTTGCAGTCAGCTGCACCAAAAGTATGTATATAATAATGTTTCATTAAAAACTAATTAGTAAAGTTAAATAATTCTCTTGTGCCAAATGCCGCAAGGAATGAAATATGAATGTAATAAATATAATATTATAATCTCATTCATATAAAGCAAATTAAATTTTAAATTATGCATATTCAATCGCAAACAAAATAAATTGATTAATTCTTGCTGTAATCTAATTTGCAATATCATTAAATTCAGAAAACATTGCTAAATAAAGTGCAAGCATGTGAAGACAAGGGGGAAAAAATAATACAGTCTTAAAATTTTATCTTAAAAACTTTTAAAATTAAAAAAAATTAATTTGCATAAAGTGAGTAATTGTTGAGCAAGCAGGAGACAGATCTTTTCTAGAGGAAGTTACCCCCAAACCTAACTCTTCAACTACCTAGTTCATGTTTCGTCATCTATATAGGTTTGGGTTAAGAACTACACAAAACGAAAAATATGATATGTTAAAATGAGAAATTTAATAGGTAAGAAGTTTTTGAGAAATTTAGAAAGCAAATCAACTATAGGAAAAATTTATTATAAATTAAAAGTACATAGCCAAGGTAATTTAGAATGCTGAACCTATATAGGTATTTCCCTGACATAAATTATGCATGCAAACTAAAATAAACTAAAAACCTAATTCTGAACATCATAAAAACTGCAAGAATAACAAATGAAATAAGAATTGCAAGAATAACAAAAGAATAACAAATAAAGTAAGTACAATCTAAAATAATATAAAAGCCAAGTAAATAGTTCGTTTCGATTTAACTTACTATATTACCACATTATTCTAATTTAAAACATCGTTAAACTATGTAAAGCTGAGCAGTATGTAGCTGCTAACTTTAAAAACAGAGGGCACTGAAGCCTAGTTTTTTTTTTTTACCATACCAGCCATATTTGTTTACATTTGAAACTTGGCAGAATAGTGAATTCAGTCAGTTTCTGCACCTTCAGTGTCTTTTTGCCGAGCGAGATGAAAAGAAAACTTTCAGTTTTGTGCACCGAAAAATCTTATCTTCTTGCCCGCTGGCCAAATTGATTGTTTTTTCGTAGAAAGTCTAATTTGAATTGCAAAAACTGTTTTAACTGTATTTGGCATTTCATATTTTCTATATTTTCTCATTTTTAATAAAGGTATTTTGAGGTTTTATGTATTTTTGCCTTGTTATGAAGTGAGAACTGAATTAATTGAATGAGAAATATATCTCTAATGAAATTCGAGGAAATAAGTTTAAATAAAATGGAGGAAAAACTGCGTATAGTTTGATATTCCATACAAGGAAGTCATGTGGTGTGCAAATCAGATTTTTTATGCATCATTTTCATATTTATTTTTATATTAAATTGCCCTATGTGATGAAGTCTTGTTTCTGTTGTTACTTTTCATTATATATAATTCAACTGTATTTGTGCAAAACATGTATCTCATCCTCTTGTATTGACTACAGAGTCTTGGTTTTGCAAGCCAGGTCCTATAATCAACAGAGGAAGGTGCGATACAGTGCATAAGTAGTATAACAGAACAAATATGCAAATAGCGGGTTGTTTGCTGTATTTAAACACTAGTAGTATATGAGGGACCCAGAATTAAATTTTGGCATACTGTCCTTTCTTGTTCATGGTTAAGAACTATAACTGGATAATGATATATATATATATATATATATATATATATTTCATGAGTAGTCAGATGCAGAATAGATTCCAGAAACTGCTAAGAATTCTTTATTATTTCCTTATGTACTCTGCAAGTAGAGTTGTACCCATGATGATGGAGTTTTCTGACTTAAAGCATTTGTGCTTGTTATTGATGGTTTGTGGATTTGTGTTCTATCATTATATAACATACACTGCTGGCCACCCAAATTGCAACACCAAAAAAGACAAGAAATATCACAACAAAATTTATTTAGTAGATAACATCTTGACCAAGTATCAAATGATTAAATTTATAGATTTCTGTGAAGTGTGGTTCCTTCCAGACTCAGTAGCCAGAGTAGCAGCCATTGTTGGAGATCACCGCTGGCAAACGCCTTGGCATTGGTTCAAAGAGACTTTGGATGTGTTCTTGGGGTACAGCAGACCAAGCAGCTTCCACTCGTTGCCAAAATTGATCTGGTGTGTCAGCTTGGGATGTAATCTGGGTCAATTGTTCAGCAACCATGGACCACATGTTTTCTATTGGCGAAAGATCCAGAGAGCGAGTCGGCCATGGAAGCAATTCAATCGCCCTTGCTGACGAAGAACCCTTGGACAATGCGTGCCACATGTGGTCGCGCATTATCCTGTTGAAATATTCCTGTGGGCAAGCCCTGAAGGTAAGGAAAGACAACTGGCTCCAACACCTCGAAGATGTAGCGCTGGCTGTTTAAAGTACCGGCATTGCGTACTAGAGGAGTGTGAGAGTGATATCCAATACCGCCCCATACCATAATACCTGGTGCAGGGCCAGTGTGGTGGTGCATAACACAGCTGTTCAGCATCCTCTCTCCACAGTGTCTCCAGACTTGAATCCAACCATCGTGGTGTTGCAGTCAGAAGCGTGACTCGTTAGTAAAGACAATTTCATTCCATTCTGCACATCCTTCTTTCATCGCACCATTGGCAGCGGAGACGTCTGTGGTTCTGCATCAAGCGTCGAATGGTTCACACAGACACTGGATGATGTGTTACAGACTGAGTGTGCTGTGCTATGATTCGTGATGTGACTGAGCAATCCGTCACTGCCATGCATACAATGTTCCTGTCATCATGTGAAGTGGTGCACTGAGATGGATGCGATCGAACACGTCGGTCCGTCGTACCCTCCTGCATCAAACGGTCACATACCCGCATTACAGTTGTTTGGTCCAATATGACTACCAATTTCCCTGAAAGATGAGCTACACTCTTGGTAGGCCACTATCCTTCCTCTGTCGAACTCGGATACCTGATCAAACGATGATCGCTGTGTACTACGAGGCATAATTAATCGTTTTTTTTTTTAAACCACAAGAAAAACACAATTGCCGAACTTGAAGTCGTCGGAAACTCCAAGCCTCAAATAGTGCTTTAAAGTGGTGCCACAGGCGTGCATGATGTGCGTCTGCGCTGAAATTCTAATCATTTGTATATCTCATTTCCACTAATGCATGTTGTAAATTTCATGTTATTTGCATGCTTCCTTCAGGGTGTTGCATTTACGGTGGCCAGCAGTGTATAATGATATTAAAAAATTCAAAGATCAAATCCTTTCTTTTTTTTTAAAATTTCTCAAAATGTACAAAGCGATGACTAGAAAGTAAGTATCTGATCAAATAATTATGTAATGGTGCTGGTGTTAATGCATAATCGTATGTATACATGTAAGTACCACTGAAGAGCAGTAGGTTATTAAAAAAAAACCTTTTTTACTCTTACTTCATTTGTACACATCAATATTAGTTATAGCATTTGTTGTAAAATTTTGTTAAATAAGCATACAGGCGTAACTGTGTACATTTAGATGATAGAATGAGCTGGCAAATCAATAGAATGGAGACACAGCAGCCCAATTCAGGATGCAAGAGAAGTGTCATGACGTTCTGTAGAAATCAGTACTTGACATTTTTAGTCAAGTGTCAGAGGACTGTTACATTCATATGGTTGTGAGTTCTTTGCTGCCATTGGAATTTGATTTCACATGTTGCTGTTTTCTTAAATCTTTCTAA
Organism: Stegodyphus mimosarum; assembly: GCA_000611955.2. Taxonomy (NCBI): domain Eukaryota; kingdom Metazoa; phylum Arthropoda; class Arachnida; order Araneae; family Eresidae; genus Stegodyphus; species Stegodyphus mimosarum. Next base: position 512,649 of record KK120692.1, on the reverse strand, counting down.
AAGACTGCTTCTTGCAAAGAGATTCATTGTTTGCATGTTGCTTACTCTCTCACACAACAGAGTCACATTTGGAATAATGCTGAACCTTGGATCCAACTTCACTGAACCCATGTTCTTTTCTGTTATAAATCTGGATTCAACCTAGACATTGGTTCCGGACAATTTTCAATATGCTTTCATCTTGAGAGAACTGTGATCTAAAGCAGTTCTTCCAGTATCAAGGACTTGAACTATTATGGCATCAGAGGTGTCATGTCATGGATAGGCATCATATTGGATGTCTATAGATCATTCCATGTTTTTGACCGAAGCATCCTGACTGTTCAGAGTTAGACCTTAAAATCTTAGAATGTATGATTTTTCAAGAGTGAAGTTTGCTCTCAGTTTATTATTATTATTATTATTATTAATAGATGACATGCTCATCAATATAGGATTCAGCTAGTGGACAAATATCTTCAAAGTGATAGTCAGTGGATGGATTTGTATTAATTAGTTAAGTTATTATTTTTTTTGAAGCAAGAGACATGAAAAATGAGTAATGTCCATACCGAGACCTGAACCTGGATCTCTCGAATATGCGCCAAGTGTGCTACTGTTACACCATGAAGTTGTGCTGGAAGGAAGGACAATATATCTTATATACTTCCCCTTTTAAAGGGCAGTTGGGGATTAGGGGATCTATTCACCTAATCGTGGGGGTGAGGAATTCTTATCCACCACCTTTTAGTTCAGACATCACTGCAGGGTCGTCTGGTTTTTTTTTTTTTTTTTTTTTTTTTTTTTTTTTTTTTTTGAAGCAGGAGATGGGGGAAAATGAGTCCTCACCAGGACTTGAACCTGGACTTCTCAAATGCACTCTGAATGTGCTACCATTACACCACAAAGCCATATTGGAAGGAGGGAGAATATACCTTGTACATTAAACATTAACCAGTCATTCCTCTGGGATACACGTGGAAAAGTAATTATTGTTCGCCAAAAATATTTGAGGTCCAAAAATTGCTTGGGTGGAATGGGTGCATGTGCCGCAGGGGTTTGTCACCTGTCTCTTTAACAGTATGGCAACTTATTTTATGCCCTATGTGTCTGATCATAATCTCCTTGTTAGGTAGATTTTAAGCATTATCTTGTAATGTCAATTTTGGACATTTCCTTTTTTATGAGCATTGCTCATAATCTTGAAAGGATACTTTTTTTATGCTATGGGGTAAATCGTGGTTTTTATTGTCTCTATATCCACATCAAATTACATTAAATTCTGTCTAATATTTTTATGAGAAATTAAAAAAAAACATATTTTCTTAGTTTTGAATGCTAGACTACTTAAGTAACTAGTACACCTGAGTGCTGTCCTGATTGTGCTGCCTTCAGGTTTGTATGAAAAGGCAAAATATATGTGATGCAGTAACTCTTTTTGAACTTCAGAGTATTTGATCATATTGGAATTGATATGTGTTTTAACCATTTACATACCACAACCAGAAGTTACAGAACAATTGAAACTAATCCATAAACTTCATGAAAACTCAACTTTTGCATTAACTTAATAAAATGGGCTTTGCTGTAGGATTTATCAGGTTTTTCTGCTTTATTGATTTATGCTTTGTATAATTTGATGTCTATAAGTTTTATATTTTTGTGTGGTTAGAAAAGAAGAAATATAATCATAGTTGCAGGAGTTGTGTGTGTATGTAGTGGGGAGTGTGTGTGTGTGGGGGGGGGGAAATTAGCTAATGTGAATACTTACTGTCATAACTTTTAGTGCACTTTTAATTTAGTATTTGGTCATCGGAACATGCAGGTATTCATTCTCTTCTCATTTTGAAGTTTATGCTTTGAAATGAATATATTTCAGCCTGAAACTGTGTCATGGCAAGATTTTAGAATTTGTGTAATTGAATTGAATGAAATTCTATACTTTATATCCTTTAATGCCTCATTATTACTTTTCATTGGTTTGTAGTCCACCAGTGGATAAGCAGTAAAGTCGTTGAACACTGGTAGTTCAAAAGTTTGTAATATTTTCAAATACTGATGTAATGAACTATCTCTGTAGTAACTATCCATAGCTTCAGATAATTTTAGTCTACTGTAGATATGGTTATATTAGAGAAATAATGTTCAGTATTGTTATTTATGCTTTTAGAAGTACTGCTCATTTTCAGTAGTGTTTTTCTTACGGAGGTGGTTGCTTCTAGAGTGTTATGTGTATGAAGTACCAATCGTAAGTGTGAGAGACTTTAAAGAATATGAATGGATGTTCTGTAAATTTTAAGATATAAATGTACAGTTAGAATTCTCTGTTTTGCAGTAAAATTGCTATCAATTTGCAAAAAATGTCAATGACTTTATGTGACTGATGAATGAATTCTTATGCTATTTAAGTATCTGGTTCTTTTAGAAATCAATTTATAAATGTATGTTCTTTTTTCTGCTTCACTGATTACTTCTTTCTTGTCTTGGTGAAATTTTTTAACACTTACTTTTCTGAAGATTAATGAAACAGATCTTTTGTTTCGTAGCCTGTGCCGTATTGGCCAACTGTGATGCCTGCTGCTGCACCTGTAATGGTAATACCTCAAACTGGTATTACACCTATGCCATATTATATGCCTGGTAAGTTAGGTAACTGCTAGTTTTCTGATTGTTTTTAATTAAGAATGTTTAAAATTTTGGAGAAATAAGTGCAGAATTAAAATTTCTTTTTTATACAGCTCAGCCACTGGGATATCCTATTATTCCCCAACCAATGCATAATCCTCAGTATCCTTATCCTGCCACTCAACAACAGCCATATCGACCCACAGAAGATGATGTAAAACAGGTATGTTATCTGTAGTATTTTTGTGACAAAGAAAATATTATCTTTTTTATTTATAAATAATTAATTTTTAATTTAATAATTTTAATTCTAAATTATCTTTTTTAATTATAATTTTAATTTTTTAATTATATCTCTTTTAATTATAAATGTGTACAATGAAATTTTTTAATTATCCTACAACTATGTGAAATGAAATACAAAGATATGCCTCACTTTAATTAGCTAGCCCTCTGCGGGGTTTGATTTATACAAGGGCTTCATTTCTAGAAGGTTCTCCAAATCCTTCTCTAATATATGTTAAATTTTAAGTAAATGTTCTCCAATTTTAGATTTTAAAAATATAAAATTAGAAAGAAACAAAATTAAAAATTTTTGATTTTAGTATTTTATGTTTTGTCAAAACTCAACCACTAGACTGTTGTCTGCTGTCTTATTTGTGACTGATATTAGTCACCATTGAGAACCCTTAATTCATAAACTAATGTCAAATTGCACAGCCAGTCCCTTCTACTGTGTGGTCATCACATATAAAGCTTATGGTATTATGATTAGTGATTTATTTGATTAGTAAATGGATAAACCATTTGATTGCATGATTTTGGTCTTATATTTGTTATTTAATTTATATTTATAATAAAATCAAGAAGAATTCTTTAGTTTCTTCTATTTATTCCAGTTTATGCCAGGGAAAGAAAAAAAAATCTGATTTTATTTATAATAAATTTATAAAACTGATTTAAAATAATAAAAATGTTTTGCAAAACTCTTAATAAATTACAACCATAAAACAAAATAAAGTGAGTTTTTTCCTTCTGTTTAATAACTTTCAATGAAATAATAATAAAACATTGTTTCATGAAATACTTTGTACATTCAGAAAATGCAGTTTCTTCTACATTGAAGAGAGTTAGGGGAAGAGGATGTGCCCTGAGCTTCCAATTTTTAAATCAGGCTTTAATCCTGATAGGTTTTGTGGTATTCTATGAAATGAGCATAAATATTTATGGACAATATATATGAAATACTGTTAGAATTGTATGTAAGGTACAGTTAACAGAACAATAGAATTCTATTGTTTTCATGTGTAGTGTAATTACAGTTTAAATGACTACAAGCACAGTATTTGAGGTAATAAAATGCAATAAATTTACTTTTTATAATATCAATAATTTTAATACCAATAATTTATAGCATTTTTTATGCAATATTAACTTCTCCTAGAGCTAAATTACATTTACTGTTACTTGCCATAAAATTTTTTGACTGGATTACAGTGCTGTTTGTATACTGTACAACTACTACAATATTTAGTTAAGTTAATATTTCTTATATAATGTGAAATGATGATATGAATAATATGTAACAATAATTACAATGTAAACTACATGTAATAGAATATATCTTATACAAAGTGTCTAAAAAACGTAGCAACAAACTTTAAGGGGAGGTAGAGCACATCATAAGGACCGAGAATTGCATAGCAACCCATGACTGCAGGTGTCTTCATGTACCGCTAAGTAGTGGGAAGAGTGAGGATTTCCTCATTCGAGCATTAGCCAGCATACAAAGAGCATGCAATGGTATATGAATGGTGAGCTTGCAAAGATGCACAAAGTATATGGAATAGCTAAGGCAATGGAGGAAGTGATGGACGAATTTATTGAAAACACTTCCCAAACAGACATCACCACACCACAGTGTATTTGCATATGTGCATCAAAATTGTGCAAGTACTGGCCATTAAAACGTAACAAGACTAGTGAGGGCAGGTCACGATTGACGTATTTGGTCCTTATGGAAGAAAGTGTGCTGGATTCCTTGGAGACTACTCCTAGTAACACCATACGTGGAATGCTTTTGCCTTGAAGAGTGTCTCATTATAGTGTACAGAGAGTTTTGAATGCCAATCTTTTACACGCCTTTCATCTCCAGAGGATTCTGTTACTGATTCCGAATGATCATCTTGCATGTGTGTTTCACACAGTGGTATTTGCTTCAAAGTGTATTAGATGTGATTTTCTTAGTTTATGTGTTGTTTACTGATGAGGGCCATATTTGATAATTTGGTAGGGATGGCGTATTCAATCAGCACAGTGTGCAGTTGTGGGCTCAAGAGAACCCCTATGGTGTACATTACCATGTGGCACAACATTGCTTTGTCATAAATATATGGGCAGGGCTTTTACCATCCTGCATGACTGTCATGAATTATTGAATCTTTCTGGAGCATGTTCTTCCGGGCTTATTTGAGGATGTTCCAGCAAATGTGAGGTGCAACAGGTGGTTCCAACATGATGGAGTGCATACTCATCTTGAACCGACTGTTCTTAAACATTTGAGCACATCATTCCCACATCGATAGATTGTGAGTCGTGGACCGGTTTCCTGGCCCCCCGCACTCACTTAAATTTGACTCTGGCACGTTCCTTTTCTAATTATATTCATTCTATTTTCATTTTCTGCATTCGCTGAAAATTAAATGATTCTATTAGAACCATCTAATTTATTTTGTAGGTGAGTGAAAAAAAATTATTAATGAAAAATTCATTAAAAAAAATTAGATGTTTCTACTTGTTGAAGTTTGTGAAATTCCTTGAAGCTAGTAGTTTGTCGCTAATGTTTTAAATATTAATACAGTCTTTTCTTTTAAGCTAACATGCAATGTATAATCCTTTTGAGGTTAGCACTTTTTTTTTGTTGGAATTCTTTTGACACAGGATTTTTTTTTTTTGATTTTATTGTATCTTTTGTTGTTAACAATACTCCTGATCTGTACATAATTTATACCAGGTTCATGAATTCATTGTGGTTAAGACGGAGAGTATGGTGTGTGTTTCTGGGGTTAAGGCTTTGAGCACTTTATATGTGATAATATAAATTTGTCCAGTTTCATTCCTGTTGTGATAGAGAGAACAAAGAGAACAGTAGGATTTGATCCAAGAATCTTCCATTGCTTTTTCCTTACTGCCAATCACTGGAGAGGACTTTTGGCCTGACAATATTAGAATGTATATGTCACAAACATATATGCTTTTTCCGGATTTTAACTTGGACTGAATGATATGGCAGCTAGCAATGCTAATCACCATACTATCAGGTGGCTTTAATAATACATAAAACTAAGAAGAAAAAACGACTCTTGTTTACATTAATTTTTTTCATAAACAGTAAAATTACTATGGAAAGTCAAGTATTTCATGCAACTGTGTAAAATGTTTTGAGGCTTATTGAGGATGAAGATTCTAGTGTCCTTTCAACATTTCATTGTTGTGGAGTGACTTATCGTGCAAAATGATTGGTGGCATACCTGTAAGATTGTTGCGCTTTCTAATATCTTATATTAGCAATTTTTATCAGATTGAATATTTGTTGTGAGGATTGTTGCTGGGTTTATGCAATAAACATTGAAATTAATTTTGAAGTCAAACAACAAAAATCAGCGTTTTATTTGCAAATTTTCACAGGAAACCATCCAAACTAGTCCTGTGAAAGTCCTATGAAAATTTGCAAATATAACGTTGATTTTTGTTGTTTGACTTCAAAATTAATACTTGGTTCGGTGTGTTATTCTATCCTAAACGCTAGGTTTATGCAGCACATTAAAACCATAAAAAATTATTAAAAAATTATGATTTAGAATTTTTTTCTAAGACCAATTCTAGGGATGAGACTTAAATTTAGAGTTATGACCTCAAAAGGGCATGAAACTTATTTCATTGAAAGCTTTGTCATGTTCATCTTGACCTCAGTGGAGAAGTATCATTAAACTGACATTTATTTGTTTCGTTGTTATTTGGGGCTTGTTAAAAATGTAGTATATCTAAAAAGAAAGCACATAAGGTATTTCTCCTGCCACCGTAGCATGCCTTCGTGGTGTAATGGCCACCACAGTCGCCACATATTCGAGAGGCCCGAGTTTCGAGTTCAGCCAAGGGCATTGCTCATTTCTCACCTCTCCTGTGTAAAAAAAAAATACATACACACACACAAAAAAAATGTTTCTATAAGGTAGTGTAAAAGAATGAAATTGATAGTCATTTAAAGTAAAATAATTATTCTTATTTTGATTAAGTTAAGGAGACTTAAAATAATACGACCAGAAAATTTAACTCACACCA
>KK120692.1:461050-500466 GCA_000611955.2 Stegodyphus mimosarum | reverse complement strand
GTTTTTTTTTTTTTTTTTTTTATATATATATGAACATTGTATATTTCCATTTATATACCAAGAATTTTTAACAAACATGTTTATACTGCTGAAATTTGGAGGATATTAAGAGCTCAAATTAATTGGAAGAAATTTGATCACAAAAATGACGTAAATAATTAAAAAAATATTTTTTTTAAATTGTGTTTAATTTTAGAGTACAAAATCAGATTTCTTAATATCCTCCAACTTAAAATTTGTAGTGATTTTCAGAAGCAGGTCACTTGAATATGATTGTCATTCAATTCACCAGTAATAATGCTGTTATTTCCCTCGCAGATATTATCTTCTTTAGTTTCTCCCATAGTATTGCTCAGTAAAACAACAGGAAATGCAGTTCTTTTACACTGTGGACATCTTTGATTATAATAGTGTAAGTGAGGAATTGTATTTTACTCATAAAAATGTGAACAGAGCTGAGAGAAACAGTTTTTAAGCCCTCTAAATTGCCAGACCAATAGATATGTAATGTTTTAAGTGTGTAGAATGAAGGAATTTAGTACTTTTTAGCATCTTTTGATATTTGTCATGACTGAGAACATAATTGTAGCTCAAGCACTGAGTGGAAAGGCATGATGAGGCATCCAACGCAACTTGCTTGAAGAACTTGAAGAATCACAATCTTTATTTTTTGTGAATATCAAATCATCCTTTTGTAGGTAAGAGAATTTTTAATCATAGTTGAATACAATAATTTCCATGTACACAGGTTTTAAAATACGACATCATCTTAAGCAAGTAAGCAGCAGCATGGATAAGAAGAATCTTGCCAGGATAAAAGCTTACATGAAATAGAACTCAGCAGTTCAAAGGAAGAAGAGGAGGAGTAAAAAAGTTTAAGTTCCAGTTAGAAAAGTTTTGGTTTACAATTATATCTGCCTCAAGCATTATGTAGCATGAAAAGATCTTGAATTTGGAAGAACAGTTGAATTTTGGGGAAGAGCACCAAATCTAGAACAGTTAATTTTGAGGTCACGAATTGTATTTTGTTAGATCATACATATTCCACCTTTCAAAAGAAAGATTGGAAGAGCAGGGTGGCAGAAAAAGCTTTCGAGCAGCAAAATATGGAAGATATAATTTTCAAAATACAAAACATAATAACTTCTAAATAATTAAAACATTTTAAGGCCTAAAATTTCGAATTCAATAATAATTTTAAACACTTTATTCTTTTAAAATAACTACACATTTTTAGAGTCCTCAAGCTATTAGAATGTCCAATGAAAATTTTGTACTTTTGGCGAAAATAGTTCCGCAAAGTAAATGTTCAAAGGTTCTTGATAAAAATATTTTCATAGATTTGCCAACTTATCATGTGGAAATATAATACGCAATTTATTCTTTGGATAGAGGCAAATGGCCTTTTATGTAAGGTGTAACAAAATGCGACTCCCGACCTCAAAATTAACTGTTCTAGATTTGGTGCTCTCCCCCTAAATTCATCTGTTCTCCCAAATTGGAGATCTTTCCATGTTACATAACACTTGATGCAGATAACTCTTGCCCAATCAAATAGTTGTAAACCAAAACTTTTCTAACTCGAACTGAAACTTTTTGACTCCCTTCCTTCTTTCTTTGAACTGCTGCATTCTCTTTTGCATAAGCTTTCATCCTGGCAAGACGCTTCTTATCCACGCTGCTGCTTACTTGCTTAAGATGATGTATTTTAAAACCCATATACATGTAAATTATTGTCTTCAGCTATGATTAAAAATTATCTGCAAAGAGATGATTTGATATGCGTAAAAAATTAAAGATTGTGATTCTTCAAGCTCTTTTGTGTTGGATGCCTCCGTCATGCCTTTCCACTAAGTCCTTCAGCCACTATTGTGTTCTCAGTCATGACGAATATAGAAAGGTGCTCAAAGGTACTGGATTCCTTCATACTACACATTTAAAACATCACATATGTATACATATTCAAAAATATTGGTGCCACCTAACCTGGATAGTGGTTACTGACTCTGACTGTGGTATCTAAGGCCGTCTTTTGTGGTTCGAATCCCAGAGAAGGCATAGATATTTGTAAATGTGTAGTGTTTGTGTGGCATGGGCAGTGCTGTGAATAAACGGGAAGCCGAAAGTCCTGTCAAGAGGTTGTCTGAACTTGTTAACAATGCATTGAACCATCTTTTGCTAGCCACTTCCCTAAAGAGTAATTCTCAAAGTGAATAGTATTTCTGATAACATAAATACACATTGAGATTTAACGTTGTCGTTCAACCATGACCATCTCCACAAAAGTCCAGAATCCTATATAGAGACAGAGAGTTAGTCTTAGAAACAGTTCCCTCTATTTTAATCTTTTCTGAAGACAAATTTTATATAGGATTAATATAATTAATTAAAAATGCCAAATATCAATATTATTTATACACAGGCTTCTAAAAGTTAAGCATACAATTGATATTAGGAACTTTCGAAAGCATAGTTGAAAATCGTGTCTGTTACAGCCAATCACGATTACTATCTGAAAAAGTGCTAATTAGGCAGTCGTTGAAGACGCCACCATCCTGAAGGGTTTCAGAAGGTTAATTTAAATACTGATACGGTGTTTATAACTTTTGTAGGATAATTTGTGATGATATTCGTGTTTCTATTGTAGAGACATTAGGTATTTTTTGAAAGAAGGAGAGATGAAAAATGAGCAATGCCCACTCCGGGTTTCGAGCCACGGGCCTCTCGAATATACGCCGAGTGTGTTGATCACTACACCACGAAGGCATGCTAAGAAGGCGGGATAAATACCTTATATACTTCTCCTTTTAAAGGTCGACTGGGGATTAGGGAACACAGTCGTCAAATCCTGGTGGTGGAGAATCATTATCCACCGGCTCTTTTAGTTCGGGCGCCACTGTAGAGACATTAGGTAATTTCGAAGCAAGAGAGATTTAAAAAATAGCAGTGCCTTCACCGGGACTCGAACCACGTACCTGTCGAATACGCGCCGAGTTTGCTGACCACTACACCGCGAAGGCGGGAGAAATACCTCGTACTATGACTGAAAGAAGACGAATGGCAGATAGATAGCGCTGGCGTGCGGACATATTGAAGTTGGATAACAATCGGTAAATTCTCAAGCGTGGAAACAGTTCCGAACAAGTGAAAAGATGTCGGGAGACGTATGCTCGGTCAACCAAGGATTACCGTCCCTTTTGAAGAACAGTATATTGCTATAGTGGTTAAGTAGATCGGATGAACAACCTCCACAATTGTTACATCGATGGTGGCTCCAGAATTGTGATATCGATGGTTGCAGTTGAGGATAATGCGCCACTTAATAAGAAAGTATCTGCCATTGCAGTGCCCAAAGACTTCAAATGAAGGGATTAAGTTCGAGAACCAAATGTTTTTGTCCCACTAACCGCCAATCCAGAGGGGGAAGATTAAAGTGACGTCTACATCTCAGACTGGCTCAAGGACCTGTTTACGGACGAGTCTAGATTAGCTGTGGAATTAGATGAGAATATGGGGTAAGGATATGGAGAGAAGGAGGGATCCTACTAACCGGATCATCGAATTAGGCTCAGAACATCATTGAACTCATCCATTCTAAGTTGGCAGCATCATGATATGGGCTGGAATTCCAGTGGGATATTGCACATAGCGGCACAGCCTTAACGTTTTCCTGGTTGATGGGACTTATAAGTCTCACGCGTTCATGAGATTAACTAAGGCTCAACGAAATGTAGTTACTGAGAGTCAGGTTTTTTTGAAGCAAGAAACTTGAAAAATACGCAGTGCCCTCGCCGGGACTCGAACCTGGACCTTTTCGAATACGCGAGGAGTGTGTTACTCAGTGGCGGCTCGTAATAAGCACTGTGGAACTGCAGCACCCCCTATTTCTACCTATTATTATTTTTAATATTTAATATACCATTCCCCTCTTTCCTTTTACTTTTACAATATATAATCCTTAAACTTAATGTCAGTAGCCATCCTCCAGTTTAAGAAAAAGGCACGAAAGTTTTTGTATAAAACAGCGAGCTTCACAGTTCCAGCGGCCTGGTGTTTGGTGCTCTGCGCATGCGCACACAGAACGCAGCACGCGAACGAAGGACAGAGCAGAGCTCTGTCGCTCTTGCAGTGCCGAAATTCGGGAAAGGTGATTTCTTTTTATTTCACTCCGTGCGTGTGGTATTTGGCTGTTCTGCGCATGCGCACTTAGAAAGCAGCGCGCAAGGCCGAAAGGAAGAAGAGCACTGTCGCTCTTGCAGTGCCGATCTGGAGTGCTGTTTGTTGGGAGGCGTTTCTTTTTTTTTACTCCGCGTGTGCTTTTTTTAAAAATCATACACTATATTCTTGGTTAGATTACTTTTCAGCTATTCTATTTGAGTCATTTTTTTTCAGTTCTTTTACTTTACAGAAAACTTTAACCATGTCCGTGCATCCTCAAGTAATAAATTCTGTGACTGTAAGAGCACTTAACGAGGTTTCGTTTTCACAGCCCTCTCTTCATGAGAAAATTACAATTAAGGAAAGAGGTCGTTCAACACCTGATATTCTAATATGTCAGCCAGGCATAAGCAACAAGAAGAAATATATTCGTAGTTTCAATTCTGAATGGTACCAACGGAAAAGTTGGCTTTGCGGTTGTGAAGTAAAAAAATGCCTTGTTTTGCTTCCCGTGCTTGCTGTTTGGAGGTGATGTAACGTGGACAAAAGATGGTTTCAGAAATATAAACAAACTGAAAGAAAAAAACTGAAAAGATGAGAAGTCAAAGAAGCACGTTGATAATGTAATTTCACTGTCACTTTTAGGAACCGTTAGTATTAAGGAGAAACTTCGTGAGGAATACAGACTTTCAGTCAATGAGCATAACATAAAGGTTAAAAAGAACCGTGAAATTTTGTACAAAATAATAGACTGCATTTTCTTTTGTGGAAACTTTGAAACTCCCTTACGTGGACATGATGAAAAAGACGATTCCGGAAATCCAGGGGTATTTAGAGGATTAGTAAATTTTGCATCTAAATTAGATTCAGATTTGAAGAATCACTTAGAAACTAGTGCAGTCTTCAAAGGTGTTTCAAAAACCATTCAGAATGAAATACTTGACTGCCTATTTCAAACATACCATGAGGAGGTAAGGACAGAAATTAGAAAAGCTTCTTTTATAGCTTTAATGGCTGATGACACAACAGATGTTTCGGAACACGCTCAGATGGTCATTGTTCTACGGTATGTATTGAATGGAGAAATATTTGAGCGTTTCTGAGGATTCTTTATTACAGAAAATCAAACTGCAGATGGAATATCAAAATGTATTTTAGAACAATTGGACATAATCCTTCAAGGAAATGAACAAAAAATGATAGCTCAGACATTTGATGGTGCAAATGTCATGAAAGGCAAAAAAGCTGGAGTTGAAGCAAAAATAAAGGCAGTATATACTAATGTACATTTCATTTACTGTTATGTACATCAACTTAATTTAATAATGAGAAATGCAGCGAGTATTTCCAAAAACGCAAAAATATTTTTTTCTAACATTCTGGATATTCCAACATTCTTTTCAAGATCACCGCAACGTGTGTCCATTCTAAAGAAGCATATGGAAGTTAGCATTCCACGTCCTTCTTCCACAAGGTGGAACTTCAACATACGGACCATAAACAGAGTTCACGAAAATTTGCAACCTTTAAAAAATTGCCTTACTGAAATTCAGTCAACATCAAATGCAAATCAAACTATTGCAGAGGCAACAGGAATTTTAAAATATCTAAATGACGATAATTTCAAGTTTTGGTTAGAGCTTTTTTATCAGATTATGCCTCATGTTGAAATAATATACAAGCAAATGCAATCCAGAGAAATTAGTGTGTTTAAAGTTAATGAATATATAACAAATTTCAAAACTGCTATTTTAGAATTAAGAAATTCAAAATACTGTGAGAATTCTTCAAAGACACTGATGGCTGAAGCTAAGGAAATATGTGACTTTATATGTATTGATATAATGGACAGATATTCTTCCACTAAACATTTAGCAGCTGCTAAATTGTTCAACAAGAAATGCTTCGCTAGTTTTAGGAATGAACATCCTGCAGAAGAAATAGTACTGACCACTGAAGCATATCCAATGATTGGCAAAAAAAGCTTGAAACTGAGCTAAAAGTATTCTATTGTAGGTCTGATATTCATGAATACTGCAATTTAATTGAGCTATTGAAGTTTATCTTTGAAAATAATCTAGATGATGTTCTTAGTGAAATTACGAAACTGATAAAAATTCTCTTGACAATTCCCATGACTACATCAGAGGCAGAACGCTGCTTTTCAACATAGAAAAGAATGGAAACTTTTCTAAGAAGCACTATGAATTCGGAAAGACTAAATGCGCTTGCAGTGCTTTCAATAGAGAAAAATTTCCTCAGTTTTCATCCAGAGATCAAGGAGAAAATTATTGATCTTTTCGCACAAATTAAAACGAGAAGAATGGATTTCATTTTTTAATGAATGGATAAAGATTTGACTGTAACAATTTAGGTTAAAGTAATTAAAAAATGTTTAATTTTTCTCTTGTAAGATTTCATGGAAGTTTCAAAATAAATTTTCTTTTTATACATGTTTTTTTTCCGTTTACACAATTTTAAAACAAAGGTTAAAAGTTTTTGGAACAGCACCCCCACTAATTTTAACTACGAGCCGCCACTGGTGTTACTGTTAAACCACAAAGACATGCTGGATGAAGGACGAAAATACCCCGTAAAGTTTGCAACGTAATGTGGAGCAGGAAACGACAGACCTTGTCGATTTGTTTTTGTGTTCCTTGTTGGGAGAATAATTGACTAAATGGCTTCAATCCATTAAAACTTATTATCTCAGCGCATGTGCCGCCCAACCGGTATAGTGGTTAGCGTCGCTGACTGCCGTGCCGAAGGGCTCGGGTTCCAATCCCGGAGAAGGCATGGATGTTTGTAAATGTATAGTGTTGGTGCGGCATGGAAGCACTTTAAATATGTCGCGAACCGAAAGTCCTCTCCTGTGGTTTGATGGAAGGAGAGAGGGGTGGGAGACCCTTGGACTCGTCCCCCTGTGGTGCTCTCCTTCAAAACTGGGGGCGGAATTGAGCCAAATCGCATTATCATCTGTTAGGTGCTCAAGGCTATTGCCAACGATAGGCGTAATCTGGCGTTCCTTGACATGAGAATTCTCGTGGGCTTGGGCTGACTTTGTCAGACAAGTGAGCATGAGTAACAACAACATCTCACCGCACGTGAAAGAGTTAAAAGTTTCTCTGTAAAGTTTCTCAAATAGAAGAAAGCGTTTCCAACCCTAAATCGAACAACAAATTGATGACAAGTTTTCTGTAGTTGCCAAAGAAGTTGATAATTGAAAAAAATTCGTAGAGACGGCAGGAAGCAATTCTGATAGTTTAAAATTTTTACCCATGCCTGCTCGTCCCTCCCTGAAATTATCCACATAGGATGGGAAGACCTTTTGGCAAGTGTATAAGACGGAATTTTCTATAGTGGTGGAAGCGAATGGATGGGATCCTCAAGCTATGGCCTGTCATCTCGCCGCTTCTTTGAGAGCAGACGCAGCGGTTATCCTTCAGATTCTTCCTGAAAACAAAAGTCTAGATTTCGAAGCTCTGTCCGATGCGTTGGAGCTGCGCTTTTGGGAGAAGTGTTTAAACGACTACAGCAGGCTTCACTTAAAATCCCATCAACAGAAGCCAACGCACTCCAGGAGCTGGCCACAGATGTTGAAAGGCTGTCCCGCCTCGCCTCTTTTAAGTGCCCGAGAAAAACAAGGGAAATCCTCTCCCTGCAGTACTTATCCGAGATCCTGAAATACAGAAATCTCTACGAACGGCGGATGTCGAGGATATAAAAAGTGCTCTATTGTACGCCATGAAATTCGAGGTAGCCCAGCAAGCAACTCGTAGAGATCGCCACCCAGTCAGAGCTGTGCAAGTTCACGAGCCAGGGATCAACTGATGGCTCGTTTAGATGATTTATCCAGACAAGTCAATGCTTTGGTACGGAGTAGGAGTGAAAAGAAACTGTCTCCGAGGTGTAGGAAATGCGGTGTTGAAGGCCACGTGCGAAAGAACTGCAGAATAAACGTGGGCACGAAAAATATGACAGATTATTTAACCAGAGAACTCTATGCCTTGAGACAGTGAAAAGAAACGGATTCTAAAGTGCTGGAACTGCGATGTTGAAGGCCATGTACGAAGGAATTGCAGAACACCCCAGAGCACGGAAAGTAGGAAAGACGAAGTAAACAGACAATTAAATGCCATGAGATGGAAAAGGTGTGACAAGGAACCAAAATTCTGGAACTGCGGAGCTAAAGGCCACGTACGAAGGAATTGCAGAGCGCCTCGGGGTACGGAAAGTAAGACAGTTTCCCAGCAACGACGCAAGAAACAAATTGATGATGATATTGCGGAGTAGAGATTGAACGTTAGTGAAAAACACCCTTTTAATGCGCTGAAGATTTCTGTAGTGAATGGCAACAGTAATAGACTATCCATTAATGGGCATATAGATGAAGTTCCTGGCAATATGACATAGAAGAGAAGTTAAACGCAAACATCATCCTTGAAAGTGCCGCCTACCATCACGCGGCATATTTGGCGGATATTACAGATCCTTGCATACTTGGACTGGACTTTCTAAGGAAATACCATTTTCCCTTGGATTTCAAAGACAATAAATTGTTCTCAGCATCAGAAGACATAACTATCCATCAGCAGAAGGGATCCTGTCCTCGAAACGCCGACACGTTGTCTGAAAGACCTGGCTCAGAAAGCTGCGGAAATCATACTAGGGTCGAAGAGAAAACCGAGACTACCGGCAAATCTCCATCTCAGATGCTCTTCGGTCGTGACCTTCGTCTGCCATGTGATCTTTTGTTTGGTCGCTCTTCGGATGCGCCTGAGGAATACATTCAAGATCTCCAGGTCCGGTTTGAAGTGATGCATAATTTTTGCCAACGTGGCGACAAGGAAGATGATGACCGATACGACACGAGAGCTACTGAGCATCGGTTCAACGAAGGAGACAGTGTGTGGTTGTGGAATTCGACTAGACGGAATACACTGTCCGAAACTACAGTAACATTGGGATGGTCCGTACACAGTCCTAAACAGGCTGAACGACGTCGTGGTTCGGATCCGTTAAGTCATCGAACTCTAAGCCTGAAGTCGTTCATTACGACAGGTTAGCTCCTTACTATGGCCGTAGTAAGTAGTGTAAATAGTAATGTAAATGGTATAAGACCATAGTCCTTTTTGTATTTAGTATTTGAGAGTATTTGATTCGTATTTAGTATTTGATAGTATTTGATTTGTTTTAGGTTACTTATTGCAATTAGTGTTTATGTTGTTTATTATTGTAAAGTAACGTTTATTGATGCATTGATGCATCAGTTGTAAGTTTAGCTTCTTGTCTAGGAATTGTACTGCCCGGAACGTGCAGTCCTTGGGAAGGGGACAATGTTACGTATTTTGTATTTATTTAGCTATTAATTTAGTATTGTAACGAACGCTAGCAAACAGCCCCCTGTATTGCAGCGCCACCTTATCGGACACTTAAAAAAACACCTAAGCCCGAACTAGTTAGTTCGAGTTTCGGCAGAGGACTGTTCTGTAACGAACGCTAGCAAACAGCCCCCTGTATTGCAGCGCCACCTTATCGGACACTTCAAAAAACACCTAAGCCCGAACTAGTTAGTTCGAGTTTCGGCAGAGGACTGTAAACATGTACTTCTTATTTTGAGTAATATTTCTTTGTACTAGTTCTTGTTAGTTTTGTGTGTAACTTTCTTTATGTAGTGTTTGTGTGAAATTAAATTCTTTTGTTAAATGTTAAAGTTTGTCTGGGTTAAATTTTACCAGTTTTGTTTACAGCTAGCCGTGGTCACAACGCTACATAAAAGAAAATGGCTGCCCAACGGTGGGCTTCGAAATTTTAAATTATTCTAAAACAAAAGCCGTACTCTTGCCGAGATTCGAGCTCAATTTTTTCTTCTAGCTTTTCTGGTGATATGAAGAATTTCGAATATCCATTTCGAAATATGAAGGATTAATCCAGTGTCCTTGGTTTTTGTGTAAAGCAGTTACATAGTAGGTAGGAGATTTATTTTGTGTAAAATTTCATTCATTGTAATGGTTTAACATAGAGTGAAAGTCTGCTTTATTTTATAAATGTTTAAGTATTAACGAAAAAATACTTAACTGAGATTGTATTTTGATCATTCGGAAGTTAGAAGGTGTTAAATTATATTATCACAGCCCGTGATATTTCAGTTATGAGAAAATAAAATATGTATCTTCAATTATATGATACATCCGTATTTTTTTTTAAAGAAAAAGAGCGAAAGTAATTCTTTCTTAATGAAATGATTTTATATTTGCATTAATATTGTTTATAAGTGTTTAAAGCTTGATTTTTGTTTGTTAAATTGTATATAACTGAAAACAAAACTTGCTTTTGAAATAAGTGTTAACGTATTTTATTCCATCTGAGAGATTGTTGCGAAATGAAAGTTTGTCTTTGAAAAAAAAAAAAAATCACTGGTAAATAACGATTCTTTAGCATGATTCATAACCTGAATTAGACAGAGTATGTTTATCGTAATGAATAATTTATTGAGATAAGCAGTATCTGTTATTGCGAAATACATTGCTATTTTCCTTTTTATTTATAATAACTTATTTAGAATTTGTGTCATATTAATCTGCTTTCATGTTTATTATTTTAAGAGTGAAAGATTAATGATCTTAGGATCTTAATAAAGCTAGTTTGGTAAATAAGAAAAAATATTTTTATATGAATGTGTAAAGAGTAATATATGATTAGAATCCCGTGAATTTTTTTTATTGCTGATGTGGAATTTTTGAAAGTATATTCTATTGCTATTAAATAAAACCCTCATTGCTTAATACAATTAGTGATAAGGATTGAATTTTATTCTTATATTCGGCCATACTGTATTACATTTTAAATAATTAGTGTTGAAATTATTTCTGATTTCTCAACATGTATGTATATGTATACAAAAGCAATTCTGTTTAAGAAATTTCTGATTGCAAAGGTGATGTTATTGTGCATTTTGTGCTCAAACTATATTTAAGAAATATTGATATTTCTTTATTCTTCTAAGTTGTTAATGAAGGTATTATATTCGAAATCAAAAGGGTATAGTAAATTTTAATAGTTTCCCTATTCTTATAATTTCTGCCAGTGAACAATATTAGATTAGAGACTTTTTCAACTATTTAAACAAAACAAACTTTACGTAAATCCCCTTCGAGATGGCGTATTTAGGCAAAGGCCGCAAAGAGGACCTTAAATTTTTAGCGTTAGAGCTTGGATTACAAGTTGCAGATAACTTAAAGGTTGTGCAATTGCGAGATCTGATAACGAATTCTAAAACTTATGATGAAGAATTTACAAAAAATATTTTAAGTAACATAATCGATGAACGCGTAAAAGCGGAAAAAGAAGCTGAAGTTAGGGCTGAAAGAGAAGCAGTAGAAGCAAGATTAGCGAAGGAACGCGAGATTGAATTAGAAAAGTTTAAACTCCAACTTGAAGTTAATAAGAGTATGCCTAAGGAATCTGTTTCTCAAATAGATCAGCCTAAATTTGATTTGAGTCGCATTCTTCCAAAGTTTAACCCAAAGGAAGATGAGATAGGACTTTATCTGACCATGTTTGAGCGTCAATTGAAGTTCGTAAATATACCTGAAACTGATTGGATTCCATACTTGGTTGGATCATTACCATCTGAAATAAATAAATTAGTTGTTAGAGAAAACGAAGAGGATTCCAAAGATTATGCAAAAGTAAAAGCTATGCTTTTGAAGCGATATAGACTCACAGCTGATAGGTTTCGACAAATGTTTTCTCAGCATAGAAAATCTGCAGAAATTACATGGAAGGACTTTGCTTTTGAATTGAAATCTTATTTTGAAGGATGGATTAAAGAATTGAATATCTCTAGTTTTGAGCAGCTACAAAACTTGATCATTGCAGATCAAATAAAGAAAAGAACACCTCCCGAGGTAAGAGAACATTTTGTGGACAGTTTATCAGAAATGAACAATCCGTTGGAGCTCGCAGAAAAGCTTGATTATTATGAAAATGTAAGACTTGGCATGAAGAAAAATGCACCCCCCAATGCAAAGAAACCATACTATAAAGAAAATATTAAATTTGTTCCAGAAGGTAAATCTAAAACTAGTAATCCTAAAAACGTTAACCAGATTAAAAATACAAACGTTGACAATTCTAAATTTACTAATTCTAGACAAGAAAGAGAAACTTCTATTCATTGCTATGGATGTGGATATCCCGGTTTCATACAATCAAAGTGTCCTAAGTGTAATAAGTTAAAAGAAGAAATTAAAACTGTCGTCAATTGTGTAAAATTGTATGCAGTTGAATCATCCGATCTACTGTCCAGTTCCATTTTTTTAACTGTTTGTGGAGAAAAAGCAGCTTTTTGCGCTGATACAGGAGCATCAAATTCTATTGCAGGAGAAAGATTTTATAAATTGTTACGAGATCGAGGATTTGGATTTAAAACAACAAATATTACGATGGTACTAGCTGATGGCAAGGAAAGAAATGTTCAGGCTTTGACTACGATGGTAAATCTTAATGTTGAAGGAAAGATAGTTCGTATGAAATTTATTGCTTTGCCAAAAGCAAAAGGAAACAGGACATTACTTGGAACTGATTTTCTACAGGCTGCGGGAATAGTGCTTAACATCCAGAATGGCACTTGGTATTTTAGTGACAATCCACTGAAGCAGTATGCCTTTTACAAAGAACCATCTGAAACTAAAGAGACTCCGAACGTTCTAACATCTCTGAAAGTAACATCTCCAGAAACAAAAACGTCTGCTAACATTCCTGTTGCAATACCGGAAGCAACCGAATCCGTGAAGTTGAGAGATGATGAAGGAAAACATTTGACGAGAGAACAACAGAAGAAATTAAATGCATTGTTAGAAGAGTATAAAACCAGCTTTCAGCCAGGGGGAGACCCTACTCCTTATATTGAGCACAGAATCCAGACTGGAAATAATTTACCTGTTGCTGAACCACCATATAGAATGACACCCGCGAAGAAAGAGTTGTTAAAAAAGGAGCTAGATTCCTTACTAGCTCAGGGTATCATTGAGGAATGCGAATCACCCTATGCGAGTCCTGTTGTGTTGGTCCCTAAACCTAATGGTTCAATCAGACTGTGTATAGATTATAGAAAATTAAACTCCCAAACCGTTCCAGATACCTATCCATTACCAAGAATGGATGATTTGCTAACTGAAGCCAAATCAACAAAATACATGTCTACGATTGACCTAAGAGCAGGTTATCATCAAGTTAAAGTTCATAAAGCAGATCAAGAGAAAACTGCCTTTGTGTGTCCATTTGGTACTTTCAAGTTTTTGCGAATGCCATTTGGGTTGCGAAACGCCCCTGCAACTTTTCAACGACTTATTGATAAATTTAGATCAGGGTTAAAAGATGTTTTTGCCTTGTCATATCTCGACGATATCATAGTGTTATCAGAAACATTTGATAAACATTTATCAGATTTGAGGAAAGTGTTTGAAAGACTATCTGTGTTTAAACTAAATGCTAACAGGAGCAAATGCCATTTTGCTTGTGACAGAGTAAAGTATTTAGGTCATTGGATTACAGAAGACGGTGTAGAAGTAGATGCCGAGAAAGTATCTTCCATTCAGAAAATTCCTAAACCAACATGCGTAAAGGAAGTTCAGTCTTTTCTACAGACGTGTTCCTGGTTCCGAAGATATGTCCCTAATTTTTCAGAAGTTGCTAGACCCCTGAGTGACTTAACCAAAAAGAATAAACAGTGGACATGGGGTGAAACCGAACAAAAAGCATTTGAAGAGTTGAAAAAAAGGTTGATTTCACCGCCTGTGTTATCTCAACCTGATGGAACTAAACCGTTCATCATTAGGACAGATGCCAGTAATTATGCTTTAGGAGCAGTCCTTATCCAAGGAGAAGGTCCAGAGGAACGTGTGATTGAGTATGCAAGTCGATTGCTAAGCTCAGCAGAAAGAAATTATTCAACTACCGAAAGAGAAGCTCTTGCAGTAGTTTGGGCCCTTGAGAAGTTCCGCGGTTATATAGAAAACCAAGAAATAATAATTGCATCTGACCACCAACCTCTTAAATGGCTAATGAGTATTAAATCACCATCTGGTCGTTTGGCTCGATGGGCCCTTCAAATCCAGTCATATCATCCAAAAATTGTCTACACTCCAGGAAAATCCAATGTTATAGCAGATCTTCTATCTAGACCATCTTATCCAAATAATGACTTTGTTTGTGATTTAAATGCTGTATCTATAGATTTACCATCCCGGAAATCTAAAGACATTCGTGAAGAACAAATGAAAGATGAAGATGTAAGGAAGATTATAGAATGTTTTGAGAGTGGCAAAAAAGATGAAAATTATGTAAATTGGACTAGTAGAGGATATCTCATGAATCAAGGAGTTTTATATCGATACTCTCCCGACACAGACTCCGAAGAGGCTCAGTTAGTTGTCCCTTGTCAAGAGCGAGAACGAGTCCTACAGCAGTATCACGATTCCCCCACTGCAGGACATTGTGGAGCTGAAGGCACGTACCATAAGATTGCCTCCAGATATTACTTTCCTGGTATGAGAAAGTATATCTCAGAATACGTGAAAAATTGTGCTGAGTGCAATCGGTATAAACCAAATAACCAGAAACCTGCTGGATTACTTAGAACACCTGTGTATGCACAGAGGTTTGAAACACTTGCTATAGACCTTTTTGGCCCACTTCCAGAAACCCCAACTGGGAAAAAATGGATTTTTCTTATTGAAGACACCAGTACAAAATGGATAGAGCTCTTCGCCTTGGAAGAAGCCACTGCGAAAAATTGTGCAAAAACCTTAATTGAAGAAGTTTTTTTACGTTACGGTTTACCCAGAAGGTTGATTAGTGATAATGGTACACAATTTGTTAGTGCGGTAATGCAGCAAACCTGTAACTTTCTTGGTATTAAACAAGAACTCATTCCTGTTTATCACCCTCAAGCGAATCCCTCCGAACGAAAGAACAGAGATTTAAAACCTAAACTAGCCATACTAGTCGGTGATGCTCATGATTCTTGGGAAGAAAAACTGCCCATGATTCGTTTTGCCATGAATACAGCAATATGTGACACAACAGGTCATACCGCTGCTTATTTGCAGTTCGGAAGAGAGCTTAGGACGACGGATGACGTTAATCACGACTTAAGAGCACTTATTGAAAACGACAACTTTGTTGCTGAAATTACGCCGTATCTGAAAGAATTCGCTCGTTTGACACCACAAATCAGGGAGCGTGTCGAACAAAAACAAGACAAAAGAAAGGAATACTTTGATAAAAGACGTAGACAAACTTACTATCAGCCTGGTGATAAAGTATGGATAACTATTCATCCAGTCAGTAAATCCATACACAAGAAAAGTAAAAAATTTATGCCTAAACGTGAAGGTCCGTATCTAGTGATTACTAACAGATCTCCCACAACATATGACGTTGCAGATCCTGCTACTCCTGATCAAGTGTTAGGTACTTATCATACCAATATGCTAAGACCCTATAAACTGCCTCCATCGAAAGACCAAGGTCCTGTGACTCCCATAAGGAAAAGAGGCAGACCTCGCAAAATTGAACTATCCAACACGGCCTCTTTGCCGGAACGTCATCAGAGCCCGAGGGGGAGTCTGTAACGAACGCTAGCAAACAGCCCCCTGTATTGCAGCGCCACCTTATCGGACACTTCAAAAAACACCTAAGCCCGAACTAGTTAGTTCGAGTTTCGGCAGAGGACTGTAAACATGTACTTCTTATTTTGAGTAATATTTCTTTGTACTAGTTCTTGTTAGTTTTGTGTGTAACTTTCTTTATGTAGTGTTTGTGTGAAATTAAATTCTTTTGTTAAATGTTAAAGTTTGCCTGGGTTAAATTTTACCAGTTTTGTTTACAGCTAGCCGTGGTCACAACGCTACAGTATCATAATTAAAATTGTTTTATTTTTTCGTGCAACGCAGCGCGTGACGAATTTGAAAATAAAGCTACACCGTAAAAATAAAAATACTAGAGCTCGTGCATTTAATATTTAATAAATAATATCTCGCAATTGTACTGTTTTGCACCCAGAAAAATCGAGAAAATAGATTTTACGGGAATACTTTCGTGGTGATTAAAAAGCCAGTAAAAGCAGAATTAAAACATCTCAGTTCAGTTGTAGCTGTTTTGAGGAAACTGTTGTTTACTTAGCGCTGTTATTTGATTGTAGCGAATTTGCTGTGAGATCGAATTAGTTTCTCTGTATTTTGAATTTAATTTTTATTTAACGCTGCAGTAGTTTAATAACTACTGTGAGATATTGCGATATTGTGTGAATATCTCTGAGGAAATATTTCAGTATTTTGTTTTATTTCTTGTGAAAAGAATAAATTTTATTAACTTTTTTATCGACTTGCGCATTTAATCAATTACGAACCCGTACGCACGCAACACTGTTTATTTGATTAATGTTTCAAAGTCACACGTTAAAGTATGTGCGAGATGAATTATTTCAAATGTAAAATGGTGGTACGTTAATAATCGTTGTAGTTGCCACGATGTTGAATACATTCATGCGTACACGCATGCATTGTGTCGTAGAAGTACCGTTCGTGATTTTGGCGTTAGTCTTGCATAAATCTTCGCTTAAGTCAGATATTCTGGAAGCGAAG
This sequence comes from Stegodyphus mimosarum, assembly GCA_000611955.2. Taxonomy (NCBI): domain Eukaryota; kingdom Metazoa; phylum Arthropoda; class Arachnida; order Araneae; family Eresidae; genus Stegodyphus; species Stegodyphus mimosarum. The sequence continues at coordinate 483,658 of KK120692.1, read as the reverse complement.
ATTCTTGGAAATGTTTTATTTCGACCCGCAAGTGAGGGTAAGTAGCAGGTTTGTTAGCGATTTTGCTAATGTTGGAATATTATGTTTTGTAAGTAATGCTTACTTAACACGGTTTAACGCGGCTGGTACACAAAATTAAACACAAAAGCAATTGGACTGTATATTTTTCACTTTTATTTAATTACACTTATTCTAATAATGCGAAAATACTACAACATAGCGAGCCATTCCACACGGATGTCACAAGAACGAAGTTCTGTTCAACACTAATTTAGTTGCTACACGCAACAAGTATTAAAGAGAAACATTCCAAAACAATAAATTACAGATTAATTACCTTACACTTCCGGTTGCAGCGGAGTGATGAGCCATCAAATAAAAACCAAACGATCTTATTTTATAAGCTCGCAATACTCACATGAACAGCAACCAACATAGTGTTTCTTTCAAAGTTGCGCCAAGAATGTAATACTTAATGATTTGGTGTTTCAAAACGATCCTTTTTCATATGATTTTAAAAGCAACTTTAATTTCTTTTTAAAAATGGATTCCTAAATTATCGTAGCTAATTCAGCACTCCTTCTAGTTGTTCGCTAATGCACTTGTTTGGTTCTTGTCCCGCCTTCTTGTTTGGTTCTGTCTCAAAGGGAATTCAGCGCTTTAGGCTGAAAAAGCTCAATCGAATAATTGGAATTTATTGCGCGGCAATTTAGCAACATGTATTTCCATTCTTTCAAGAAGCGTTTAGTAAAGAAAGTGCCACAATTCTTAAACAACATCATTCCTTATTAACGAGATTTAGTACTTACAGATTGCTTTCTCTGCACTTAAGTGAAGTCTAATCTCAAAGGTGGTTATTTTATTTGCAGTGTAGAGATTCATAAAATCATAACCAGAGACTTAAAGAGTATTCTAAAAATTAGTTCAACGATCCAGGAGCTCTTGTGAACGTGATGAGCGCTGTGTAAAGGATTCTATATTGAAGGCTAAGTTGTAAGAATTCTGTTTTCTTCAACGTTCGATAGTATACGAATTTAATCCTGAAACTTTGTAGACGCATTATCTACATTTTCACTTTCAAAAACGGTATTTCGATATGTTTATTTCATGCAAGGTTACACCTTTTGTTATTATCTCATCGATTTTAAGTCTTATGATAACCGATAAAATTTATTTATCGCTTTGTCATGGTTATCCGGTGATCTCTAGATAAAGATCAATTTAGCTATTACGTCTGTTTGCATTTTTGAATATGCGAAAACGTAACCATTTATTAAATAGAAACATACAGTATTAAGTGTAAGAGCTAAAACGTTGAGTTCGTATTCAGGGTAATAACACGCAATTTTCTTTAACTAAAAAACTAATTTATGCTGTTGCGGATTATGCTTGTTTAAGAATAGAGAATTTCGAAGGTCAAGTAAGAAATTTTTGGATATGATTTTGCCGCTTGTTGCTAAAGTCCTGTGATATTTATGACATTTCGCGTTTGGTAACCATTTTTAAATAATGTGTATTTTTTTAAATCTATAAAAAGATTAAATGATCTTCAAATTGCTACACTATTATTTTAAGACTCTGCCTTTTAAAATGTTTTCATATATAAAAAAGGCTGTTTAGAAGTGAAATCACCTTTTAAAACTGAATTGACATTATTTTTTAAGATGTATTTAGATGCTGAAAATGACGTTTAGAATTGATGTTGCCTTTTAAAATGCGTTCAAATACTGAAAATGATGTTTAGAATTGCCATTTAGATGCTGAAAATGATGCTTAGAATTGATGTTACTTTTAACATTCGTTCCAGGCTCCGAAAGTAATGTTTATAGGAGGTTTCAGAAATGCTTGTGAGAATTTCAACTGAATCTGTATTCACGTCTTTAAGAAGTATATTTTAACTATTTGAAAATTGTTTTTAAGTTTGAATCTGAGAATTTCGTAAAATAAAGCAACGCTCGTTAGTAAATTGAGCTAAACAAAATTTGTTTTAATTATTTGTCAAGCTATTTTGCATTTATTATTGTATTTAGAGGATATATAACTACGAAGGCCGCCATCAAAATATTGCCATGTTGTAGCAGACCCTTAAGTGCAAAATTAAGTAGTTCGACTCAGATTAAAGGCTTTAGATGAAACATAATGTTTTTCTTTTAGTACAAAATACAATGATAAGTCTTTAAAACTAACACTTACGGTTCCAAGGATTTTGGCCATATGTGGAAACAGCCATATTAGAGAGGTAATGATGTATATTTGTGCTCTCAGAAACACTGGTCACTTTTGGATATGGCATCTGTAACAGGACTCATTGTATTTTAATGGATGAAAATAACATTTAAAAACATTGTAAAGTTGTTTTTATTTCGCAAGGTGTATTGCTTTATTCCGACACACAGTCAAAATTATTCTATATTTGAACTGGCCAAAGTAAATATAGCATATAAAAGGGTAAAATCAATATTCACGCAACATCGGGAAGCTTTTAATTTAATTCTTTTATAAATCTATATCCTTAAAAATTGTACATTCAGAAAAGTTCATTTTAGTCAAAAGATAATTAATTTATGTTTGGTATACTTCATTTAAATTATTTTTTGTATTGCATTGCTTGTTATGCTGTTGCTTTTCTTATTGAAAAAGATAAAGTATACTTCGGGAGGTTTGCAACAAACGAAATGAAGAAGAATTACACTGTTTGAAAGTTTCATATGCGCTGACTACAACGTCGCAGAGATTTGTGACACTTGAAGAACGGTTGCTCGAGGAAAACTCGAAAATGCGTGCAGCTGGAAATTTGGGTTATATGCCATAAAAATGAAGGTTTCAGGTGCTATAAATGAACATACGGTATATTGTTTAAATATTAAGTAATAAATCTAATAAAAATACTTTAGATATTTTTCGCTGGAAAAGCTCTTTGTTGCAAGAAAAATAGTTTAAGATTTTTACCTGTAAATCGGCATTATTTTGCAGGTAACTTATTGCTTCAGAATTCAACCATCCATCTTGAAAACGCGTACTGTCTCTGTATAGTTTTTTGTGAGATGTCATTACCTTATACCGGGTGTCCTAAAATAGACTGAAGGTTTTCAAAAACTTATAACAGGAAAACGGTTAAGGGTAAAAAACAATTCTTGCAGCAAATTTATGTGACAGGGCGTAAACGTTTTCTCCCAGAGTTTTAATTTTAGTTAAAAACATTTCCGACTGATGGCGCTGCAGATTTTAAACCCGAAAATAAAAGAAAAATAACTGAAAATCACATTACAATTTTTCAAAATATTTTAAGGAATAAAAATTACGTTACTGTATTTTCGTATTCTATGAGTTATTCTACTTAGCAGAGGTGGGTTAGTCAGATTGCTGATTAACCGCACCCTCTCTGAAAAAAGTTAAGTTTGCTTATTGTGCAATACTGAAAATATTACAACTACAAACCATAAGCTTAAAACGAAACTACAGAGAAAATACGAAAAAGAAAAAGGAAAATACGTGGGTTAACACCAGTGATAGTAGATGATGTCATAGTATTTAGGACTTATTTTTATCATCAGTACACAATTGTACGTAATGTAGAACAGATAATTTTTTTAATATAAATTCCGGATTTGTACAGATAAAAATGAAAATTTCTAACTGACCTTTTATGAGAATTTGGCCTCATTACATTGTTCAAGTTCTCTTCTAAATATTGTTTTCTAATGCCATCTGTAATTTAATTTCTTCATTTTCTAATGTTTATTATTTCATCATTTATAATGTGTTCTTTTTTGTTTTCAATACTGCTTTAATTAACGCAATCGAGTGAATTTATTTTCCGGATTGAACTGTTTCTAAATATAGGCACATTGTTAATATTATTTTTCTATTACCTGAAGCATGAGTCTTCCTCTGTTCTTTTTTTAACAGAGATTAATCATATTTTTGATTTAATCCTGAATGTCATTCTTGATATTGCTCCAGTAGTTTGGGAGTCAAGTTTTTTTTATCTACTAATTGGAATATTTACGATTGAATTCGTAATCACAAATTTTAATAAACCTTTTGTGACTCTTGTGTTGCAGCATATTAAAATAGGCCTATTAATGTTAAATATTGAACAGAAAATTCTCCAGGAAGTTCTTTAACTCAGAGAAATCGACTACTCAATATCTATTATTATAACTAAGGGAATAAATTGTCTTTGATTTTATACAGATGTACCGAGATTGCATTCAGAGTTGTATTTCCTGATTCATTTTAGATTATCGCAATTATCCGCCTGTCGAGAACTCTCACCTGTCTATGACGTAGGCTTTTTCGTTACCTTGGCAACTAGAAAGACTATACTTCTAAGAGAATGGCTGATTTAATTTTGCTCGAATTTTCCATGTCCCGTCTCTCTGCCTATTCTGACCCGCTGCATAAATATAAGAAAGTGCTGTTCGTGGAAATTTCCGTTTTGAGATTTCAGCGAAGTCCTTTTTTTTAGATTATTTCTCGATCTTATTTAGTAAATTACTTATGTTACTATGTTTCTGTAACCTTACACTCTGCGAAATCTTTTTATTCATAGACAGTAATGTTGAGTTTTGATGTCAAGTGCTTTCTTAATTTAGGTCTTGTAAAGGTATATTGTATTTGACGATTTTCATCTATTCTTGCTTATTTAAAGTAATGTTTGTTTTAAATAAAATGTAAAAAAAAGTGATTTTCAAACTGCATTTCGCGTAATCGTGGGGTTCCAAGCAACTCCTCTTAAACCAAAATCAAAATTCGAAAAAAATTCAAATAAATAAATAAAAATAAAAATTCAAAATAATTTCAAAACTAACCGTCTATACCAGAGGTGGGAATCTTTTTACCATGAGAGGCCACATTTAAACTAGGAAGCGATAAAAGAGCCCACATAGGCTGATTTACCTATAAATGCTACTTTCGTGAAATTATTATAGTTTTTGTATAGTTTTATCTCTTTATTGCATTGTATAGAAATAATGCAAAAAATATTTGAAGTCATTTATTAAAATAAAAATTTACAAAATACAGTATTTTTGTATTCACGTAAGGCTAATTATAACATTAATCTTTAACATTTTTTAAATAAAGAACTACATATATTTAAGTACTGTTTCAAATAAAAAAACAAAGTGGAAGTATTTTTCAATAAATTTATTGCATTATAAAAAAAAAGCAGAAAAGTAATAATGTTATGTTATAAAAAACCAACATTTCAACAGTGTGTAAAATGATGTTAAAATCCGATGGAAAATTTAATTTAGTGGTACATTTGCATTTATTTCTTTCCTGAAAGTAATTGAATATTTGGGTCAAGATTTGTAACGCGGAGCCTTAGTAGATCGTCTAACTGAGCGTCTGTAATTTTCGTTGTTAACTAGTTTTAATTTTTATCATAAGAGAAAATGTTGTCTCGCAGCGGTAAGTACTTCCAAAGCAGGAAAGTAAACGGCGTGCACGCTCTCGTAGGCGTGGATATTCAACAGCAATTTTTCAGATTTCTATGGTATGCTTTTTAGCGTTAAAAAAGAGATTTGAGGATACTTCTTCCCGCAACTCAAATAACTCCATTTGTAGCTCCGTAGGAGCTTTGGATATTATATCTACTAGATATGGTTCAAATGCCAGTTTCACAGCAGACGTATGCTCGTCAGAATCTAAAAATCTTTCGGTATATTCTTCTATTAAAAAGTCCAAGGATATTCATCGAATGTTTTATTTTTGCATTTTTGCTAGCTCCGAGAAATGTTCTGCAAATATATCCGAGTTAACGAGCAATGTTTTGAAAAATGCTAATTTTTTTAAACGCGTGGAACTTTTGCCACATTTCATATATATGTTTCGTTTTACCTTACAGGCAAATATTTAAATTGTTTTGTTTTGTCTCAATATCGAACAAAAATACAATGTTTCTGCAAAATGCTTCATCTGATAGATCATACAGTTTTCCCTGTTCTCGATAAAAAGTTTAAAATTTATCGTCGTTATAAAAAGTTAAAACTTTTATCAAAACCTGTCTTGCTGATACCCAGCGAAACTTGCAGTAGTACGGTAGATCAACGCTATACGTTTCCTCGTCTAAATCTGGCATCTGCCGAAATTCACGACGACGCATTGCATTTACGTAAATATAGTTGGCAATCGAAATAGTTATATCCAGAGTTCCTTGCAAAATGGTTATTTTTGAGCAGGAATTTTACTGATGAAAAACAGTGAAATGGTATCAATTTTTTTCAAGTTTTCCTTTTTTAAAGCAATGAATCCTTTTTTTTTTACCTCTCATGAAGGTGCGCTATCGGTGCAGACACTGACAAAATTACTGACATTAAATTGCAATCGATGGCATATTTTTATGAAGTTTTCGAAAGTGTTATAAGGTATATCTCCCACATGCTTAGCGTGCCTTCGTGGTGTAATGGTCAGCACACTGAGCCGGTATTTCAGAGGTCCGTGGTTCGATTCCCGGCGAAGGCGATGCATATTTTTCATCGTTCCTGCTTCCAAAAAAATCCTAATGTCTCTACAGTGTCACCTTCGCGAGTTTTTGCAGTTAGTGTACCCAGTGCAAGAAGTTCTTCGTAACACTGAATATCTTTAGTTACAGCACGAATAAAATGTACAACTCGCGCCGAGTCAGTTTTATCAGTGCTTTCATCTAAAGTAAGCAACGAATTTAAATGCTTTCATCTAAATAAAGCAACTGAAAAATAAACATATTCATTTTGTGTAATTGTACGAAGCTGCTGTGTTAGATTTTCAGTTAATTCTTGCTGATTTATTATAGTTCTTGAAAAAGGCGATTGTTTATATTTATCAACTTCTTCTGGATCTAACATACCTACTGCTTCAACAGTAATTATTTCTACGTCACTGAATCGTCTGCCTGTTTTCCCAAGTATATGTGCCATTTTATAAGTAACAGTAACTCCGATGGTATTTTTCTTTACAAACACATTAAAAGACACCTGTTGATGATGCTTTTCATATTTCAATTTTTGAAGTGCAGCTTGACGAGATTCACTTTCTAATTAAAAATATTTATGTTCTTTATGAGTCATATAGTGTTTATTTGCATTCGCTTTTTTCAAAGCAGTCGAACCTGTATTGCACAATAAACACACCATTTTATCTTTCACATAAGTAAAGAAATAATCTAACTCCCGCTCTGCATTAAATGTTTTATTTCCTTCATTTAATTTGTAGAGTTCCTCACTCTTTTTTGGTAAAGTAATGTCTTAGAACCTAGTGAACTATTAAGCGACTTATCGCTGAGTTCAAATAACTCAACACGTCGACTCAAGAAGGGTTAACTACCGTTGATTTCACTAAAAATAAGATGAACAGTTGGCCCCTTTCTCGAGCTTACAACAAAACCTCCACTTGGCTTAAACTCAGAATAGGAAATAAGAACTAAATTATAACTAACTAAATGAGAATTAGCCGAAAGCAACACAAGTATCTAACGCAGTTGGCCCTTAATTTGAACTAGCCGGCAATAACAAAAGGCACGTAATATACAGCCGAGCGTAACAGCTTCAAGAGAGATTATCGCGAAGGCATACACGTGCTACTCAGGATTCCTAGCTCTAGCTCACGGAGTAAGCTGAACCTTCCTAAAATATTATGTCTAACTTATTTTCATTCAACTCTATTGATTCTAAAACATCATTCTGGTAGGGAGTTGTAAGTGGAAACAAAAATCTATAGGAAAGCACATTGAAATTAAAATAACTGTTCAAAAATTAAAATATAGCTTACAAATTTTCTTCTCTTACAATCTGATATGATGAGAAAAAATGAATGTCAAATAGTAGCTTTAAGAAAGCGCATACTTACTAAAAATATTAAAACCGTGCCTCATTAAAACCTTAGAATAAGTTTAACAATAACTAGATTTTCACAATGGCCAATAGTAATACGAGACGGGACTGTTACAAACACGCACAAATAACTACAAATCACCAACTCTGCAACATACAGGGGAATAATGAGGTGTGCGGGGCAGAGGGAGAAAAGTAGGTACTGTCCATCTCTCAGAATAGCCACCATCACGGTGTCTATTGGATGGCGGTTGCTATAGCAAAAGGGTTAGTGTATTTCAAGTAGGGGTGAGTCATGACCAAAAATAAGAATGAAACAGAAGAATTTCTATTATTGGACGTTGGAAAACTAAAAAGTGCGTCAGAATGGCAGTATTTCAGATTATGAAGGACTGCAAAACAGCAACATTCTAATTCATGTAAAGTTCAATAGATGGCGGCATGTTATTTAATTTTAATAATTTTCAAATTTTCGTATTCTGTGTAATCAAATGTTAATTAATACAGGAGCTAGATGCCGGACAAGAAACTCATGAAGGTCGCACGCTCCCCACCTCTGATCTATGCCATTAAAATCTGTGCACGTCTGTCTGTTTATTCGTTTATGGCATTATCTCCTCCGGAACGACGGGGAGTTCAGCTTCGAGAGAGGTATCTCCGGATTCCAAAAATTCGTGGAAAGCCATTTAAATCATTCTCATCTTTGTACGACTTTAATCAGCCGAGACATTGATTAACAACTCTGAAAACGCTAATTTCCGCACATATTTTTCCGAGTGGCAACAGTCTCATGTGCTGGAGGCTTTGAAAAGTGTTGCCACTGCTCGCTTTCAAATTGTAGGTTTTGTTAATAGAAAATTTGCAAGGTTTGCAAATTATGAAATAAAAATAGCATTGCGAAGCATTAAACAACATATTATTATTATATGACGTCATACTCGGGCGTTGAAGAAAGCACGCGACGGCATGGGACGTCACTGTATGTCGAAAACGTCTCTTTAATGTCAGCATTTTAAATAAATAGCTGCTGTTAGCAACCTTTTTGTTTCAGGTTAGGATAATTGACTGATATGTTATTGCCACATTAATTCTTTTATTAGTATTGAGAAAGAGTTGTTATATTACGTTATATTTGAATCGTGACGTCATACGTATATGTATTAAACTTAAGTGTCAAAATGTTTTGTTCCTTGGTTTGGCAACAAAAAATATTGTACAAATTGGTTTTCGCTTGGAAAGAATGAACTGGTTTTATTCATACTTTTTTTTTACCTTTACGCCAGAGAACAGTGGCTCCGTTGCCTTACAGTCTAGTACCTTCACAGATTAAAGCCCCTGCCTCCGGAAGCTATCTACTTCCCGCTCCACCACAACCGGGTGGGTGGCAGGCCAAACGGCAATTTTTAAGTCCTAAAACAAGAAGATACATGAGCAAACAAGGCCAGTGCGCAACAGAGGTTACAATACATAGTCCTGATTTACAATTTTTCTTGTGATACGCACGTCATACATTTATCACAGCTAATTTACAATTAGTTCTATGCGACATACTTCGGACATTCATATCGATTTCAGACATACAATTTTACACTGTTCTATAAAATTCCTGTGACCAGGGTTACAATGACTGCTTTTCAGAAAAAGAAATAGTCTACTTAAGCATACATCTTAGCTATACAATTATAAGACATTTCTTACTCAGACAATTATATACAATTTAACATTAGAACCTTAGGGATACAAAGGAAAGCATGAACTTCCTAAATAGCTATATAAGATGTAGAGATTTAATTCTATAAACCTCTAGAAGCATCTTAGAGTAAGATAGCAGGATTAAATTACATTTACAGCAGACTGTAAGCAAAGTTCCTTTTAATAATTACAACAGTCAAATGCCAAAAATCCGCCGACCTGAAATCCGCCAACTCTTGAAATCCGCACTGCCTCTCAAAATATAAACATTGAATTTATAGGTTCCAGAAACCGCAGAATGGAGAATGAAATACTGAAGAAAAAATATTTATCCAATAATGATGTCATAATTACCGAATAATAGTGATTCTGTGTTAGTGGCAGAAAAAAGATCTTCGCCCAGAAGAGGTTTTTAGTATGGATGATGTGTTCAGATGAGCCAACACTGGCATATCAGATAACCGATGATGAAATCATTGGCTCTGTTTTGAAGTCGCCACAGCAAGGAAACGATTCCGACACCGACACAAATAGGATTAATAGGAGATAGATTTAATAGGAGTGAGAAAATATCTTTTAATGAGGGTTTGGAACATGGTGAAAAATACCTAAAATATATAGAACAACAGAGCTGTGTCACAGAGCAAGAGATTATGACCCTGTAGAATTTACAAGAAAAAAAAACTTACTCTAGAGTGCTTAAGTTTTAAAACAAACCTCTATCAGAAAAATGTTTGAAACAAGTAAAAAAAATTAAATATTTTATGCTTCATTAGTATCCCTTATTTTTACACGTCTCTATTGTATATGTCCTTAATGCTTTAAAATATTCCTGTAATCGCTAATATAAATGAATAATATAATAAATATATATATATAATAATTTAAAGCATACAATAAAATAATGTAATAATGCATATTATTGTACATATAATTTAAGTAAATGCATCTAATATGCCTTATTTATTTTGCACTTTTAGTCTGAATATTATGATTTGGCTTTTCTATCCTGAAATCCGCAAAATTCTAAAATCCGCACAACCTTTGGTCCCAAGCATTGCGGATTTCTGAACTTCTACTGTATTAACTTCTTAACCTATCAATACTTGAATACTGTTGTTGCCATTAAACCAAGAGTACCAATTAGTTACATGAGAACTATACACCACAGTATTTGTGATGCTACAAATGGTACATGCTTTAACCATTCTATTAAATTTACATTCAACTCAGATACTTCAAATACCAAATAAAAATACATGCAAGAGAGTTCAAGAGACAGTTAATAATGGAATATACAATAAAAAGAATACAAAAACCCGGACTAGCTAGTACATCAACTTCAAAAACCTGCAAATACTTAGCTATTACAACTATACAATTACTATACATAGCAATAATACTACCTTCTGAAATGTTTTTATGCATTTTCTTTTCAGGTATATACAGAACTTAAAAATTTTGTTTTGGCCGCAGCCCGCTCATCTGGCGAACTTGCCCGTTAATCTTAAAATAATTTATGAAGTAATGCAATCAATATTCAATTTACTAGAGTAACAGCTAAACGGTTAACTCAAAATTACTCTTAATGTGAGGGCAGTTACAAAAACCTGTAAAGACGTTAATTAAATATTTTGTTATAATTAAAAAATAAACAAGAAATGTAATTCATAAGTTACTTGTATTTAAAGTTTTAATCTGGAGAATAAATTCATGTCATTATAGTAATTAAACAAATATTCAAAACAAGAGCACACTGAAAATAATGAAAGAATAAACATCGTAAGAAAAAACATCAGAAGTTATAAATGGCATTAAAGGGGAATATTTTGAAAAGAATTTGAATTATATCTTTGAGCTCAAAACTTAATAAAAGGTTAATTAGCTTGTTTTTTTTATTTTATAATATGTCTGCATTTCATACAATTATGTTACATACAGTTGTAGATAAGAAGTAACTCTCAACTCATCATCTGCTGTTATCTCTTCCTATCATATTATCTTCCTATATTAACTGATTTATCTTATTTCATTTTTTTCTCTTTTGTGCACAGTTTTGTTTTGCGCTGATGGATTGTGACAGTAATTATTTCCATCGTTCTGCAACAACCGAAATTAGTGTTTTTTTAAAAAAGGAATTTAAAAAAAAAAAGGGGGGGGAGGGAAAGTTCGATGAATCCCCGAACTGGTTAATGTATCATTGGTTGATCGAGACTTCAATGTATATTTTAAAAATTTCTACATTGTTCTGACCAGTCTCGCTTATCTGACATCAGTTCATCATAGAAATATAAAGAAATTCATCGTCGCAAAGTGTACAAGATTACGCCTGTCATTGGCAAGACTTGAGCACCATATAAGTGACAGAATGGTTTTGCCCAATTCAACCGCAATTTTGAAGGACAGCACCCTGAGAGTCGATCCAAGAGTCTCCTATCCCTCTTCCCCTACCACAATCCACATGACTTTCGGCTCATCATAAATTTAGAGTGCCCCCATGTCGCAAAGGCATTTACAACATCCATACCTCCTCCGGGATTCGAACCCGGGTTCTTCGGTACGGTAGTCAGAGTCAGATTCACTAACCACTATCCCGTTTGGGCGGCTTAAATTTTTATCGCTATTGTTATCTAAAATGACATGAAATAAATATATTTTTATGAGCAAAATACAATAATAATTTTCTTTTAGTTTTTCTCATTAAGTGTAAGCAGCACTGATATAGTTTTAATGCATTTTAACATTTATTTTTCTATGTATGCTAGTAAATTGTATTAAGGATCTCGATCCTCGAAAAAAATTATAGTTTTGGAGGTTTCCCAAGTTGACAAAGTTCGAAAACTGCTTGTGTAAATGAATATAAAATCATGAATAAAATTAGTTTAGATTTCACCAAAAGTAATTACGCAAGATTGATAAATATTTATGATAGTCATTCAGTAGTAGATTACTTATCTGTTTAAATCGGAGCTAACTCATTCTGTCATTTTCTTATCTATTTACTAAATATTAACCTTGCATTTAGTGCACTAGTTTTAAAGTAAACTCCAATCTTCTCTCATATCGGCAAGTGCGTTATGTTAAATATATTTAAGAAGAAAAACATTCGTATTATTTTATTTGCAAAAGCTGTTTGACTTTTAAATAACTTTTGAGTGTGATCAGGGCATAATTTACACAGGAACAAGGGGGCATACGGTCCAAGATTTCCCTTTTAGAATTCTATACTTGCTTGCTTTCTTTTTTCCATTTTTTTTCCTTCCAAATTTAGACACAGGACTGCTACCTTGCACTCTCATTAGCGACTGATACTGTTTAAACAAAACCTCCATTTAATAAACTAACGCTATAGTATTCGCAAATGGTCTCTGTTTTTGTGTGGTTACCGCATTCGAAGTTATGATGTCACATTAGAGTGTCTGCGGATTATATTAGCCGTGATAGTCCATGTTATTAAAATAATAAACAATTTAATTGCACTATTTATGTGTTATCCGTTTAACTTAATTAATTTAAGATTTCCACTAAAGTTAGTAAGAATACCTTGTGTTTTTTTCTTCTTAATCCCAACTTTTTTCAAGGCATGAAGAGACCTTAGTTTAATATACAAATGCTTATATTTACATGACTCATAATAAACTTAAACCGTGAAAAAAATATAAAAAAGTGAATCGCTATTTTTGTGAGCACAACTTCAAAGGTACAACGGTAAATTATTAGGTTATTTTGTGAAACACTTCACGTAGTTCACGTCAATGTTATCTAGTTCCATCAACTACTCTAAAAAGAATTAAGAGGAAGAAGAGCCTTTATAAGAGGTTTTGCCTCGAACCTCCAGTTTTGTAAATAGGCGTTTGAGTGTCACGACCCTCGCCGGCAAGAAAAATATTAACTCGCATCAAGGAAATTACAGAACAAATGTTAGGCAACAGTTCGACATTTACCTTCATATTTGGTTGGAAGTCATTTATCATAGAGTGTTTAGGACAAGATATAGTTAACAATCAGAGCTTTAAGATAGAACATACTTAAATTCGTTGCTGTGTAAAATCAATATCATAAATGCTTTTAAGAATTTCTGCGACGTTGGCAATGACAGGTAGCCATTCTTACTCGATATGGTCACTAAGTTTCATTCATTAAAATAGAACTACTGCTGAGGGACATCAAAAGAATTGGACGTGCTGATAGTATACTATGTTTTCCAGCTAATTTGGCAGAAGGTGACAGAGGATTATATTGAAGAATTTTAAGTGTTTGTCGGTATTTTAATAAAATCGTTTCAGAAGTATCGACTTTCTGCCTTTTCGTTTTATCCAGTCCTCCTTATTATGGCATTATCTGCTATCGCTGCTGTTATCCCACGCTTTAGTAGCCCAAAGAACGTTAGCCCAGATGGGCTATTAATTTCGTTTTGACATTTTGTGTTGATTCACTTTTCAAACTGTTGCCACCAAATATTAAAGCTCTGTATTATATTTAAAGAAATTAAATAAGAAAGAATCTGCTTAAATGTACGTATGTTTCTCGTATTGCTTTAAAACAACGGTGTAGTGTCGCGAATTCTGTGTTTTTAATTTAAGTGTTTTTAATGATTTAAGTAATCAATTATTTAAGTATTTTATTTGTATTTGTATTTGGTTTTTTTAAGTTTGAAATTGTGAAGAGCGTAATGAATATATGTATTTGGAAAGTGTGTACTTAAATTTTTAGGCAATTATTTTTTTTCCTTCAACGGTTCAATTTCCTAACGAGAATGGGGGAGCGTCTTCTAACGGAAGTAACATCTGTCGGAAATGCCTTTTAAGATGACAGTTGCAACATTGAGTAGTATATCGTTGTTCTCTTGTCTTTGTTACCAAGATGGCAAAGTGGACCCCGCTGTTCACTTACATTTCAGCAATTGTGATGTCGCCTTGTTTATGGCCTCGGTGGAAGTTGTAAATTGAATCTTTGAAAGGGCAGTTTTTGTTGTTTCTTATATTTTTCGCTTGTTAGCAGAGGGGGTCGAATGTTTAGTTTCCAGTTTTCGCAGGTGCTACTGTAGACAATGACTTAATTCTGATTCGTTTGGGGGTTTGAACTTGTCCTATTAAATTATATTGAAAAGTCTCGGATTGGCAAGAATTTAATTTTATGTGTAACTTTGGACCTATAATTGTGAGTGGGAGGAGAAACCGAGTTTTCCTCGGTTGTTGCGCGAGTTTTAGAAGTCAGTTTTTGAGTGGAGTTAAGTTTTGATACAACTAGAGAGAAGAGAATTAGCAGATAGGGCTTTTGGCCCTGCGGCCGAGCTCCCTTCCGGGTGCCTCGCGTTGGCGATCCTGCGGCGATTTGCGCCGGTATTCATTAGAGATAGATTCAAGTTGAATATGTGAATAATTGAGAATCTTTCCTGAAATTTATGCAAGAGGTAGAAATTAGAGCGATCTCTTCCGAGTTAGAGAACGGATACTTCCTGAAGTGGGTTTTCCTGCAAAATGTACGCTTTCTGCCGCCTCAGTGTTGAAACTCGTGTGCAAACTACTTCCATATCTCAGAATTCTTTATCTCCGGGCTTCTTCATTTATGGCTCTACAGGATGTCATTTTTCTTGAACTTTATTCTGGAGCTGATTACCCAAAAGATTCCTTCAATTATGGTTCTACAAGACGTCATTTTTCTTGAACTTTATTTTGGAGCTGATGACTTATAAAGCAAATTCAAGAGTTCAATGGGGGATTCTTCTGCCGATGTCGCCTATAGCTTCTTATGATGATGAAATTCCGATATTTCAACTGTGAGTTACTTTATATTTTCTTTGGTAGTTATCTTAATTAAATCTTGCGTAACGGAAAAAAAATATATATAAAAAGGCATTATATATTAGATAAAAACTATGTGTCTTGGAAGAATTTAATGTTATTGTCAAAAATAAGAAATTTATGTTAATTGTAATTTCTATAGAAGTTGTATGATATCCAGTTTAAATGATTCATTTAATGTACCAGTCTTTCTAAGTAACCGTTATCATGTTAAACTACAAAATTTTATCTTGATAAATGACTCTTGGAGAAATTTAATGTAGAAGATTAATTGCATTTTTATGTAAGGGTAGTCTGGCCAGGTCTCCCATAAATTTATCCTAGATAATTAATAAATGAGTTTGATTATATGTTATTACTTGCATTTGTTTTTTTTCTGTGTGTATGTAGTTGGTCTGTTCAGTCACTCCATTTGTTTGAGCCGGGAGGCTTTTAAGAAACATGGAGATTTTTTTTTGGGGTTATTGAAAAATGTTTATGCATTTTAGGGTACTCACAACGCGCCCTGTTTTAGCAAATATGTACTAACCACTTATTAATGATACTTTGAATGTGTTTTAAGATAGAATTTGAAATGACTTTTAGGTGCCAGGAAAGTTAAAACTAGTGCTTGATTTTTAGTAGCGGAACTGATTGATTGGTGTCTGAATATTTCTTCTCTGGTGCTTATGAGGTTTTTGCTATGAAATGAATATGAATTATTCTTGAGTTTATTTTAAAATGAGTGAATTATAGAAGTGCTTGGTTGAGATTTAGTATTTAGTTTTACCGAGTTCCAGAGAAGATTTATTCCAGCTTCCTTTTCAGGTTAAGTTTATTAAGAAGAATTTGCTTTGCCTTGCTATGTGTGAATTAATTGCTTTAAGAAAAGTTATATTTAATATTATTTTGAGTCAGATCAACCAATTAGTTCCTTGCTCTATTTTCTAACCAGTTCATTTTAGTAAGTTTACATTTAAGTTTTAATTCAAGTTTAGGTTGTCCGGCACCTAGAGAGAGTGAATAAGAGTTAAATTTTAAAAGTTAAAAGTAAAAACCCCTTAAGGTTTAAAGTTTTTTTCTCTATTTAACAACGGTATCTAGAGCCATCAAAATTTGAGTAACGTTCGTTTCCACCCAAGTATGGGCATCTGGAAGCCCAAATTTGGATTACGGAATTTGTTTTATTACCGATTTCATATTATGTAAAATTTTAACGAATTTTAGATTAACAAACTCAACGATGTCAAAGCGAGCAATGCAAAACTGTACGAAAAAAAAAGATTTTTATCTCCATCCCTCGGCACTATGTATCGGAAATCACATTTTAAAATTAGACTATTAATATGCGCCGTCTGGTCCTTGGCTTGGTCGCAGCTATAGCAGGCAACAGTTGTTGACTACTCGAGTGGTAACAAATTCTCGTTTATTTACTATCAATGCCAGAAGCCATCTTGACAGTGTAAAAGTTTTCTGCGTCGAGATGGAACGGAATTGGACAAAGTCATACTGTCATTATTAATGCTAAAGGTATATCGGAGCGACAAATGTGCATGCACTTATCCTCCATTATTATTCACAAACCTGTTTGTATTTGAGAATTCGAAATAATCAACAATAATTCTGTTAGTTTCGTTGAATGAAATTATTAATTAAGAAAAGTAAAGTAACCTGGTTCATTTATATGCCGCGCTGGTGGAATTCACGGCATCTAAAATGCCCATCACGTCCTCAATTGTTTTCATCTGCAAAATTCGATTAATTTAAAGAGCGAGTAATTTCTACTACGATTACATTTACAAGTCGATCGATAAGATACAGAGATTTGATGAATTACTTTTTAACATCCAAATAACAGCTGTTTATTCACTGATGTTAGAATTTCATTGTTCAATCCAAGAGCTGTTATTACGAAAAATAAGCGACTGATAACGTATAGGTTAAGATCGTATTCTTCATATCTATTACGTTTAATGTGGGCTATTTTAGAGGGTGTGAAAGTGCGAAATCGTGGCAGATGAATATTTGTTTATTTTATTCCGCTTTCATTTTTATAAAATTATTGCTACATCGTAACTGAATTTTATCAAAAGAATCATAGTTTAGTTTGCTTTCTTTTAGTCTTCTTTCATTAGAATTGTTTGCTTTCTCGTAAGAGATCAGTAAGCCCATTTTCGTTAGTTATTTTAAATGAAGAGTCGTTTCTTAATTGCTTGAGAAAGTAGTAGAGGCAATGCGTCAAAACGTTTAGGTCTAAATTCGTACAAAATCACAAATTGAAGAAAATAGTATCTTACTTCTTGGTCTTCAATATACAATGCATGTAAGCCTGTATAACGGTTTCGCACGCTCATTTAACTGCTCGGTTCTTTCGTAGAACTCTGTTTTGGCATATTGGTTAAGTTTCTTGATGCGTTTTTCTGAATCTTTTAAATGTTATTAAAATAATGGCCTGTGTGATAAGATTTCGCTTTAAAGAAGGAAAAGTTGTTTGCACGGGCCAAATTGGTGTGTGGTGATAGTGGTTGAGGTTGTGACAATTTTCTTTGCCAGAAACTATTTAAACTATTTGAGAGAATGGAAATATGTGACTTCGTATTTTTGAGCAGCATAAACCAGTAGTTCGACGAATTTTCCAACCTAACGCCTTGAATTTTCTCTAAACGTTTATCTCCAACTTCTTTGTAAATTACGTGCGTATAATATGATGTGATTTGATTTTGTTTGAAGAGACGACGATATTTCAGCATTACTTGTCAACATTTTTCGATGATCTCATTTGATCGGTACGGCACTGTGAAAGACGACTTGGTTTACCAACATATTGGTGTACGTCATGAAGTCATCCTTACGAACGAAAAACATTGGATAGTGTTAGCTTAATCCTCGCATGCTTTGCACAATATTTCAGATATCTTCGTTACTGTTCTTACAGCTTTATAGCAAAATTTCAGCTCTATTCTTTGCATATCTTTCGAATCCAATGGCGGATGTTCATTGGATCAAAGCAAATATTAACTGCATAGAAAATCCTGCCCATTGGCTTAAAAACTGGAGTTTACTAATATGTAAACAGATGATAGTTCAGGAAAAACAAGTTATAAGTGTTACCAATTATAAATTGACAGATTTGTTGGACTTTAATGATCTGCTCAAATTTTATGATTTTCTAACGATGTTTCCTCAATCAATAATACACTGCCCTCCGAAAGTTAAGGAACAGCATGTTTTTTGTGTCTAATTTGAGAATGAAGCAATATAGAAACAAGAAATTTACAGGACATGATCACTAAACAGTGCTTAAGGAATGCGGCATGTAATATTTCTACAGTTCAACGCAAACAAGAATTACAACAAAAAATTACACTCTTGGAAGAGAAATCCAGTTTTGGAGAAACAGTATCTCACAGTATTTTGATGAAAAATGGGGTGGTACAAAAATGGGTTCTAATAAGGAATGTGCCCACCGCTAGCTACAATACGTTGGCGGCAGCGACGTTCCATGGTACAGAACGACCAGACACAGCGTAATCCTTGTTCAGGCTCATCTGATGACCTTGGCTGCGGACATAAAGCAGCAACCTGTCTCCCAGGGTAGTATGAAAGATGCTCTATCGGATTCAGGTTTGGGTATTGAGCTGGCCATTCCATTCGCTCCATACCGTGACCCTCAAGATATTCTTCAGCAATCCGAGCTCTGTGCGGTCGCGCATTGTCGTCCATCAGAAGAAATCCAGGACCAATAGCAGCGGCATATGGGCGAACATATTGATCAAGGATCACGTTTCGATATCTCATTCTCGTCACAGTTGCTCCATGGTAAACATGCAGGCCAGTATGACCACTGAGAGAGATCCCAGCCCAAACCATTATTCCACCACCTCGTAACTGTGTCTTTCCACAATATGGGATTCGTTGTATACGGTGCGTTGTTCCCTCCAGATCAGCTGAAGGCCTGAATCATTCTCCAATGTGAACCTGAACCTGGACTCGTCTGTAAAGAGAACAGATGCCCATTGTTGACTGGTCAAAGAGACGTATTCTCTTGCCCGACATAAATGGGCACGTGTGTGTCCTCGGGTCAAGGGGACACAAACAACTGGCCGTCTTGCATACAGACCTGTATTGTGCATGCATCTGCGCACTGCAGTATCTGAGATTCTTGTTCCTGTTGCCACTAAATAATCTGCCATGAACTAAGGCACAGTAATGCTACTCCTCCTTCGGTCCGAAAGAGCTAAATAATGGTCTCCCGCAGGTGTTGTAACTCTAGTTTTGCCTGGAATATGTCTTCTACACACAGGATCCTCGGATTCAAACTGATTCCATAGTAGGTGGTCCACACGAGAGACATTGAGACGTCTAGCAACATCAGCTTGTGACATCTCCATTTCCATCCATCCGATCGCCCGCCACGTCAACGAATCGGGCAGACGACTTCTTCTGGATATTGTCCATGAAACTGTAATAACAACTGAAGATCAACACTTGTAAACAAAAATTACAATTTTTGAATTTTTTCTCCAACTCCTGTATAAGTATTCATTTATATAAAATGAAAACGGTAGCCATTGTTTTTGCATATACTTTCTTAAGCTTCGTTACTGTCATGCATATGAACTGTGAATTTAAACGTTACTGGCATTTTTATAAGAGTGAGCTTTGAAAAACATGCTGTTCCTTAACTTTTGGAGGGCAGTTTATATATCAGCTATGGCCAAACTTCACGACAGTAAGAAACGTTAAGATGTTAAACATGTTAAGATTCAGGGGATTTCGAGAGTTTCAACTAAATTTTCTAAGGTCCGCAATTCCCTATTACATTAAATTCCCTATTACATTATTTCAAAAGCAATAAAATGGATTTTCAAGAAGAGAAACTTTTGAAGTAAACTAATGATAAATTTCGTACGTTTTTAGTAATTAATATGATTATATATAAATAACAATTGTTATTTCTCTTATCCTATATTTAAGGAAATTTGTTCCTATGATATACAGACTTGAAACTATAGTAAAATTCAAATGAGCATTCAGGATGAACAAGATGACCAAAGGCTAGGAAAGCAAAAATATCAACAGGCGAAATATGGCATTTTTACTGTTTGTTGCGATTTTACTGAAACAAGGATTTGATGATAAATCTGAAAGTTTTGTATCTGGAACAATTTGATGAAACGCGCTTTAAAGAGGCTAGATGAAAGTTAATACGAAATCTCGTCAACCAACGACCCTCAGAATTTCGATATGCATAATCATTAAGTACATGATAAATCCTGCCTAGGATTACTAAGAAATTATGACGGAAGTGTCCCAGCTAGAGAAAGTATGACTACAACGTATTATTGTGAGTGTCTGCGGAATTTCGTTGAAGGTGGATCGCTTGGCAGGCTTAGAAATAGATATGGAAAGGTTGTGTTAGATCTGTCGATTAAGTACGAGTGGGAAGTTTTGCCTCACGCATCGTGGACTGAGTTGTTTTCCTGTTTGAAAGCCGTTTCTTCAGCGATTTTTCAAGCGATTCAAGGAGTGAAAAGTAAGTAGTCATTTGCAGGGAATAGCAAATTTTCCGAGTTTCTGTATCTTGGATATTGAGAAGCAGGACGACTACATAGAAGGATCACAAAGAAAATCTGTTTAAAATAAAGTAAAACTTGACAGAAAAAAATTGTAGTGCATCATTTTTAAGTGGCCTTTGCATTTGCGCTGTCCCGATGACCGTTACCTACTTTAAAAATAACATGGTCGTTACAGTGATTGGCAGAAGCTGAAATATTTGCCATTTTATTTGCTGCACTAACAATTAATGCATGACAGAAAACTTGAAATCAATTAAGTTATTACAGGCATAATAAAGTTAAAAAATTAAATTACTAATTGATAAAGAAACTTTTGTTTCAAAGTGCAACAGCATTTCTAAAATAAGAGAACTGTTTGTTGCAGGCGATCTTATTCTGAGAACTTCAGTTCGGCCATACATGACATTTACTTTTTAATGATACTGAAATTCTCTAAATCAGTTTTTCGCAGACGTACTTCAAGTGAAGAACCCTTTCTAAAACTATAATGCTGTACGGACTACCTTACTTTTGTTCCATTCGAAAGCAATTTTTGAGTATGCGTTACAACCAGTATAGTGTTTTAAATTTAAATTCATTAAAATTGATTTAATTTTATATTGGTAAGTATTAATTAAATTAGAAGAAAAGTTATATTTGTTTTTTATTCTAGTTCAAGAGTATTAGAAATCTGATAATCTTTATCTTATCCACTAATGTTTTTACTCATACTAATGACATGGATAAGTTTGCTGATTCATGCAGAGCTGTTCTATGTTTGAACGTACGCTGGTAAGCTTAAGTATGAGAGCATCAAATACATCAAGTCAGTCGATTTCGGTCAATTGTTTTTATCGGAGTTAGTGATGAAAACCTTTCCTACGCAGATATGTCGAAGAAAACTGATTTATAATATTTAAACTGATTTATATTATTTATTTATTACCATTATGCATCTTACCACATTCCATTTACACTGGTAATGATCAACTATATCTTCTGTTTGAAATTTCATTTAATGTCAACTATCACTGAAACGTTCAGTTTGTCCTCTTACGTTCTATGGCAACTTGTCATTTTCGAAATAAACACGGAAATCATCAAGAACCAATAAAAATTCCTTACGCTTACCACTTGAAAATAAGTTTCAAATTGTGACCAGAGTTTTTAAATGGGAACGTATGTCATTGCTTAATTTTTTTCCAGTAACGATATTATTTTCTTCTGAAAAGATTCTATGGTTGAAAATGGTGAAAATATTCTCTATTTTACATAACTAAACCATAAACTAAGTTCCCTCGGAAACCCCTTTAAATCCTCATACGCACTGAGAACAATCAAAGAATTGTCTTGTAGACAAAGATTTAGTTTATTTACTTTTGAAGATACATCTGAAAGATATGCCTCAAAGTCAGCAAGAAATGACATAAGATCTTGTTAATTTCATTGCAAATAACAAGACAGTTTGCAAATATGAGCGGACTAAAAAGGAAGGCTTCGAGAACTACTTGTAAACGGCAGATTCCAGTTTGAGAAGCACTGCTCTAAAGCGTGCAAATTTTCATGGGTGCATTTTTCAGAGCACTCACTTCGCACTCAGTTTTGGAAGTGTCGTTAATATTTTCTTCTTGAAGTTACAACATGTTAACCCATTTTCTGTGAAATTGATCGGTCTGGTAAAATCTGAAAATAATTTCTTACTCAATCTAGAAGTTCAGAAATGGAATTATAAAAGGTATAGTAATGGATGGAAAACAC